>LR738709.1:168888617-169045328 GCA_902687465.1 Secale cereale
CCCCCCCTCCTCTGCTCTCTCTTCCTCCCGCGTCCGAGCGGAGCTCGTCGCCGCCGTTCGCCGTTGCCGCGGCCACCAGCATCCCCACGCCCGGCCAGTTAGCCCATGAGCTCCGCCTCGGCTCCGTGAAGCTCTAAGACGACGCACGCGACGCCAGGTGCCCCGATGCCACCCCATCTTCGCCGTTTTCATCGCCACGGCCGGCGATCGCCGCCGCTCGATTCGCGCCGTCGAGGACGCCCCCGAGCACGCTGGCCTTCCCCACGGTTTCTCTGTGAGCTCCTGCTCCGAAACCCCTTCTTCCCCGCTTCTTTTTCTCGCCGTAGCGTCGTTCTCGCCGTGGCCGTGAGCTTCTCGCCGCCGGCGATGTTGCAGCCGCGGCCACCGTCGCCCAGGGCGGCAACCGAGCACACCGGCGTGCTCAGCGTCCCTCCAGGAGCCCGTAGCCACTTCTTTTCTTCCTCCCGAGCCCCCTAGCGCCGCGCCCGCGCAAGCCCGAGCGCTGCCGCCGCTAGACCTCGTCGCCGGCCACCTTCCGGCCACCCCAGCCCCCTTCCGATGGCACAGATGGATGCGGGCGAGTCCCAGCTCCACGTAGATGCCCTCCGCCGGCCATTTGGTCGCCGGAGGAGGATTTCCGACGCCCTCCGCCGCGTCCAGCCTCGCCGGCGGCTAAACGCCGGCGTGATGACCGTTTTGACCGGCGAGGTTGACCTCCCCCGAGTCGCTGACATGTGGGCCCTCGCGCCTAATTAGGTTAGTCTAATTTTCCTGTTTAGCTTAGTACTAATCCGGTGGACCCCACATGGCAGTTTGACTTTGGTCAAGTCAACACTGACTGGTCCCACCTGTCATGCACACAAACCAGCCCTTAGACACTGACCAGTGGGCCCCACTGGTCAGGTTTGACTGGACCAGCCCCTGTTGACTTGCTGATGTCAGCATGACCTAGTGCTGACGCAGTAACTATTTTCTGGGATTTTAAATAAATCAGAAATGATTTATTTATTTCAGAAAATAGCCAAAACTTCTAAAAATCATAGAAAATAATCTATAACTCAGATGAAAATAATTTATATATGAAAATTGATCAGAAAAATTCAAGGAATCTGTTTATGGCATTTTCATGCATGTTTGAACAAGTTAAACATGCTGATCAGGTCAAATCAATTAAATGGCATTTAAATAATCACATATGAAGTTTGAATTTGAACCTTTGGTTCAAACCAGCTTCATTTAATTGTGTTGCTAGTTGCATTAGCTCAATCAACAGCATATTGCCATGTCATGATCATGCATCATATTGTTGCATTGCATTGATTGTGTTCTTCCTCCGTTTGTCGGTGTTGTCCCCTCTCAGTAGACGACGTTCCGACGATGAGTTCGATGACACCGATGAAGACCCAATGTTATCTTCAGAAGTGCCAGGCAAGCAAAACCCCATTGAGCATTCCGATACAAACCCACTCTCTCGCTCTTGCTCTCTTTTACTGCATTAGGACAACAACGCTTCAACTGTTACCTGCTGCGGTAGTTGAACCCCTTTCCACTGCATGACCCGTCATTGCCACAGTAATTAGTTGAAACCCACTAGTATGAGTAGGAGTTGTTTGAGCCATGTTGTGCCTACTCATTCATGCTTTCTGGTTATGCCTGCTATTGCTTAGAGTTGTGTCAGGTCTGATTCATCGGGGATGAATTGGAATGGTGATGAACATGTCCTAATGTGTGTGAGCTAAGTGTGTGAACATGATTTGGTAAAGGTAGCGATGAGAGGCCATGTAGGAGTACATGGTGGGTTGTCTCATTGAAGCCGTCCTCAGGAACTGAGTTCTGTGTTGGTTGATCCATGACCAGTTACTACCATGCATTGGGCCCGAAACCAATGGACCCTCTCGACTTATTAATCAACATGATCTCTGTCCAGGAGTTGCAACTAGTTTCTGGTGTTTGTAGTTTACTGGAGGTCGTGCGCAGCGCTGACCCTCGGGGTGGGCTGTGACGCGGCAGGTACGTGGCACGGTGTACCGATTGCCCGTTTGGTGATGCGGGAACCCTGTACACATCGTTTGGGGCCGTGAGCGACACCCCGGCCGGATCTCCCCACGGATGGAACCCAAATAGGCGATAAACCTGGACGAGAGACTTGTGTGGTTAGTCAGGTCGTGGCCGACACCCTCGCTGGGCCTCCGCTTGAAGGTTGCCGAGTACATGTCGTGTAAACGGCGGTAAGTGGTGAGAGCGTGTGTGAAGAAGTACACCCCTGCAGGGTTAAATATAATCTATTCGAATAGCCGTGTCCGCGGTAATGGACTTCTGGGTTACCTATTACAGTTCATAGACAAGTGAAAGTGGACACTCTAAAATGCGCAAGATAAGCGTGAGTGCTATGGATGGCCTTCTCGTAGGGAGACGGGAGCGGATCCATAGTGGTGTATTGATTGGTGAATATGTGGACTCGTGTGCGCCACCTCAAAAGAGTTACTTGCAGTCGTAGTTCAGGATAGCCACCGAGTCAAAGCTGGCTTGCTGCAGTCAAACTCCACCACCCCTTTGTTGATACCGATGCATATGTAGCTAGTTCTGATGTAAGTCTTGCTGAGTACCTTTGTACTCACGTTTGCTTAATTTATGTTTTGCAGAGAGACTTCAGTCTCGCTAGTGGTTCCGCGTGGACTTCGACGTTTAGCTTGTTACCTCAGCTACGATCTTGTACCCTTGGGAGGGTCTTGTAGATAGTCAGGCTTCTTAGTCTTTTTCATTTGTAGATGTCTGTACTCAGACATGTAATGCTTCCGTTGCCTGTATGCTCTGTATGTTGGGTCATGTGACCTCTGATTGTAATAAATGCTATGATGGCTCTTCTGGGCCTTTATCTATATGAGTTGTTGAGTTATGTTGTGATGCCTTGTTGTACAGCACATACTTGCATGTTATGCGTACGTGTAATGTGTATTGCTATGTGTGGGATCCGACACCTAGTTGTTTACCCTTGGTAGCCTATCTTACAGGGAAATGTCTCCTAGTGCTTCCATTGAGCCTTGGTAGCTTGCTACTGCTCCGGAACACTTAGGCTGGCCGGCATGTGTCCTTCTTCGTTCCTGTGTCTGTCCCTTAGGGGAAATGTCACGCGTTGTTCCTTTAAGTCCTTGTAGCTTGCTACGACTTGGGTTCATACGTTGATGACCGACACGTTCGTTGCTGGGTCATGTATGCCTGTCTCTGTAATTTAGTGCCACTTTTGGTTTATAACTAGTCATGTCGGCCCGGGTTCTCTGTCATATGGATGCTAGCGACACTATCATATACGTGTGCCAAAATGCGCAAACGGTCCCGGGCCAGGTAAGGTGGCACCCGTGGGGATACCTTGCGTGAGGCCGCAAAGTGATATGATGTGTTACCGGCTAGACCTGTGTGACTTAGGATCGGGGTCCTGACAACGCCGGCTTATGAGACATGTTGGAGTAGAACTGGCTGCCTTCGCACTTGTCTATGATATCTTTTGCCATCTCGTTAGCTCGGGGCCAATAAAATCCAGCTCGGTATGACTTGGCCACTATAGTCCGAGAGGAAGCATGGTGGCCACAATTTCCCGAGTGAATTTCGTTCAGAATCAGTCCACCTTCTTCTGGGGTGATGCAGCGCTGAGCGACTCCTGTGACACTCTTCCTGTAGAGCTGACCCTGAATGACACTGATGGCTTTGGATCGACGGATGATCTGGCATGCTTCCTCTTCATCCTCTGGGAGTTCTTGCCTGAGCAAGTATGCTATGTATGGCACAGTCCAGTCGGGCGTGATCACCAAAATCTCCATGATTAGGTCGACCACTGCGGGAACTTCGACTTCAGTCGAATCAGATGCGCTGATTGGCTGTGGGGGTTCCTCCGTGAAGGGGTCTTCTTTGACTGAGGGGTGTGCAGGTGCTCCAAAAACACATTCTTGGGTATAGGCTTCCGAGTGGACCCTATCTTCGCGAGATCGTCAGCAAGCTGATTCTTGATTCTGGGCACGTGATGGAGCTCTAAACCTTCAAACTTCTTTTCCAGCTTCTGCACTGCACTGCAATAACTGGTCATTGCCGGGCTTCAGACGTCCCACTCCTTCATCACCTGATTGACCACTAAGTCCGAGTCGCCGTAGACCATCAGGTGACGGACGCCGAGTGAGATGGCCATACGCAACCCATACAAAAGTGCCTCGTATTCGACTTCGTTGTTTGAAGAGTCGAAGTGGATTTGAAGGACGTAACTGAGCTTGTCGCCCCTGGGGGATACCAAAACCACGCCTGCACTGGATTCGTTCAACATCTTGGATCCATCAAAGAACATAGTCCAATGGTCCGACTGGATCTGAGTCGGCTGCTCCTGTTCGATCCATTCGGCCACAAAATCTGCTATTGCCTGAGACTTGATAGCTTTCTTCGCTTCGAACTTGATATCTAGTGGAAGGAGTTCACTCGCCCATTTTGCCACTCGACCGATTGCATCTCGGTTGTTCAGGATTTCTGACAGTGGAGCGTCGCTGACGACTAAGATCGAATGATCCGAGAAGTTATGAGCAACTTTCTTTGTGGTCAAGTAAATCCCATACACAAGCTTCTGGTAGTGCGGGTATCTCTGCTTGGAGGGAGTCGATACTTCGGAAATATAGTAGATTGGGCGTTGGACTTTGTAGGCTTTGCCTTCTTCTTCCCGCTCGACCATGAGTACAGTGCTGACAACTTGTCCGGTGGCCGCGATGTACAGTAAAAGAGACTCCATGCTGACTGGGGCAGCAAGCACCGACTGGGTGGAAAGCAGGGCTTTGAGCTCTTCAAACGCTGCTTCAGCTTTAGAATTCCACTCGAACTTTTCAGATTCTTCATCAGTCGGTAGAGAGGTAATGCCTTCTCATCGAGATGAGAAATGAACCGACTCAATGCGGCCAAGCAACCAGTTAGCTTCTGGACGTCGTGTATACGTTCGGGACGCTTCAGTCGGAGGATGGCACTGACTTTCTCTGGGTTGGCGTCGATTCCTCGTTATGAAACAAGGAAACCGAGTAGCTTACCACCTGGAGCTCCGAATGTACACTTCGACGGATTAAGCTTGATATCATAGCTTCTCAAATTTGCGAATGTCTCAGCGAGGTCAGTCAGCAGGTCAAAACATTTGTGTGATTTGACCATGATGTCATCCATGTATGCTTCCACATTCCGACTGATTTGCTTTAGAAGGCACTTTTGAATCATGCGCATGAAGGTAGCGCCGGCATTCTTGAGACCGAAAGGCATGCTGACATAACAGAAACACCCGAATGGGGTGATGAAGGCTGTCTTGATTTCATCTGGTCCAAACAGTTGGATCTGATGGTACCCAGAATACGCGTCCAGAAAGGACAAACGCTCGCATCCCTCAGTCGAGTCGACTATCTGATCGATGCGGGGGAGAGGAAAATGATCTTTCGGGCAGGCCCGATTGATATGTTTGAAATCGATGCACATGCGGAGAGATTTGTCCTTCTTGGGGACCATGACCACATTGGCGAGCCACTCGGAGTGGTAGATGTCATGGATGAACTCAGCTGCCAGAAGCTGAGCCACCCCTTCGCCAATTTCTTTTCTCTTCTCTGCGGTGAACTGATGGAGATGTTCCTTTACGGGCTTCACTTTTGGGTTGACTCGCAAACGATGCTCAGCCAGTCCGCTGGGTACACCTGGCATGTCAGACGGTTTCCATGCGAAGATTTCCCAGTTCTCACGGAGGAACTGGATGAGCGCTTCTTCCTATTTGATGTCGAGTGTAGTTGAGATGTGGGTCGGTGTTGCATTGGGGTTGGTGGGGTGAATGTGCACGGGCTTCGTCTCTCCCGCCGACTGGAAAGCTGACTCGGAAGCCGGCTTCTTGGCCCGCAGCAAATCACGCGTATCCACATTCTTCTGATACTCTTCCATCTCTACTGCCACCATCTGCTCGTCAGCAATTTTCGAGCCTTTCTGGAAGCACTCTTCCGCTTTCTGCTGGTTCCCCGTGACGGTTATGACGCCGTTGGGCCCCGGCATCTTTAGCTTGAGATACACATAGCATGGTCGAGCCATGAATCTGGCGTAGGCGGGCCTACCCAGAATGGCATGATAGGCGCTGTTGAAGTCCAACACCTCAAACATCAGCTTCTCTTTGCGGAAATTCTTTGAATCACCGAAAACCACGTCGAGTGAGATTTGGCCAAGTGAGTCGGCTTTCTTTCCGGGATGACCCCTTGGAACCTCATGTTACTCTCGCTTAGCTTGGACATCGGAATGCCCATCCCACGGAGGGTTTCTGCATACAGAATGTTCAAGACGATGCCGCCATCCATCAGGACCTTGGTCAAACGAGTGCCCTCGACAACTGGGTCGACCACCAGCGCCTGCCGCCCAGGGGTAGCGATGTGTGTGGGGTGATCGGACTGGTCGAATGTGATGGGGGTCTTAGACCATTTCAGATACGTCATTGTTGCAGGGGCAACCATGTTGACTTCTCTGTAGATAACTTTCAGTCGACTTTTGCTTTCAACGTCAACAAAAATCATCAAGGTGGAGTTAATCTGGGGGTAACCTCCATCCCCTTCTTGGTCTTCGGTCCCCTCTGATTCCTTTTCCTTTTCAGTCGATTGATCTTTCTGGAAGCTCTGGATCAGGAGCCGGCACTGTCGAGTGGTGTGCTTGGGATAAACCAAGTTCCCCTCTTCATCTTTCTTCCTATGGATAGGACATGGCAGGTCGACCACGTCATTTTCTGCTTGATCTTTCACTTTCTTGGGGACCCAAGGCCCCTTAGGCTTTCCTTTGTCCTTTCCTTTGTTAACAACCGCGGCTTCTCCTTGAGCTGCCGGCTCGGCCTTGCGCTTAGGTTTCCGGTTGGAGTTCTGGTCATCCTGACCGACTGGTTTCTTGCCACTACGGAGTCGATCGGCTTCTTCTCTGTTGGCATACCGACTGGCTATTTCCATCATCTGGGACAGGGACATATCTCCCGTTCAACTGAATTTCAGGTTCAGCTCTCTGTACCGCACGCCCTCCTTGAAGGCGCAGACTGCTTGGTGCTCGGATATGTTTTCCACCGTGTGATGCAAGGTGGTCCACCTTTGGATGTAATCTCTCAGGGTTTCATTCGGCATCTGTATGCAATGTTGCAACTCTACAAGCCCTGCGGGCCGTTTGCAGGTGCCTTCAAAAGTCCTGATAAACACTTGGGCCAGCTCTTCCGAACTGTAAATGCTCCCAGGGGCCAACTGATTTAGCCACGCCCAGGCCGAGCCGCCCAACATCAGGCGAAGGTGCTTCATGGCCACGTCATCATTGCCGCCATCGATCTGCACAGCCACTCGGCAATCTTCGAGCCACGTGTCCGGCTTCGATTCGTCGGTGAACTTACTCACTCCCGCCGCCAACCTGAAGTTCGGGGGGATCTCAGCGGCCCTGATGGCACTGCTGAAGCATTCGGGCCCAGAGACAGACACTCGGCTTCCACTCGGAGGATCTCTACCTTGCTCTTCTCTGTACGCTCTGTTCCTGTCGACCAGCCCGTGCACAAGAATAGATCTTGCATTGAAGTCGGGCCTTGTGGGATCTGGGGGAATCCTTCGCTCGTCGTCACGCAAGCGCCTGCCTTCATGTCGCCTGGGCGAGTACGATCCGCTTCCCGGAGGAGGCATAGGCACTCGATGGCGGACATTGTGACCTGGTCGACGATCATACTGCTCATCATTCCAACCCAGATGCCGGTCTTGACGGGTCCCACGGTCTTCACGCCTCGGGGGGATCTTGGGCTGTGAGCTGATCAAACAGTGTCCGCCGCCACTGATCTGCTGTGAATCCTGTTACGCGAGTGAGAGACAGCCGCGTTGTGCTCTCCTGCCGTCCGGAGCAGCGCCCGGATCTACTGCAAGCCTCTCCCAGCCTCCGACTGAGATGGCTGGATAGAATCCGCGATGCGAGCCACGGCTTCAAGGTTCTAGACGGATGTCCAGAACACCTGAGTCTCGCGCGGGAACGACTGCCGCGACCGTCGACTAGATTCGGGAACCAGTCTGCGAGCCCGTTCATCGAGTGAGCGCTGGATATTCTCCAGTCGCGCGCGCTCAGCCACGATAGCTAGGCGCGTGGCTTCCAGGGCCCGAGCCTCTGGGGAGTCTCCCACGATAGGGGTGAAAAGTGCATCTTCATTGTGGCGGTAGAGCTCGTCCCTCTGCTCGGCAGTGAGGGGTTGGGGAATGTACCCGTCGTGGTCGAACGACTGACCATTGCCGCTGCCGCCGTCTCTGCCGCGAGGGTATCCTGGCGGACTGGGACGTGAGTCGACCATGAGAACTTCGGCTGCGGGATCGCTGCTCCCGCACTCGGAAAGCGAATCTGCGGGCTCAATCAACGGATCGACCGGCCCATAAAGATATTCGTCGGGCTCGATGGCCGCAACTTGAGGGGTGGCCGTCTGGCGGTCCACCGTGTGTTTCACCCACCGCTGAAGCCGTGAGCGACCAGATCGCTTGCAACGGCGTCCAGGATTACTGTTAGCCGATGAGACACCAACTTGTTAAAGAAGCTCCAAGCCAAATACAGCATATGTACTACAAGACCATTCTGGCCTGTGAGTACAGCATAAAGTTTCTAGTGGTTGATGGCGGAAGCGGATTGTGATACGTCGGTGACTATGGGACTCCATTTCCCACAGGAACGGCTGATTGGGATAACTCATATCTTCGCGAGGCTGCTATTTCCAATAGTGTAGGCTCCGGGGCTGTCATCGCATCGTTCCTTCCCACGCAAGGAATCTGGCCAAGACAATAGCCAGGGACAAGCCAGTGAGTACTTTGAATGTACTTGCAGACATTATGAACATAAGTGAGAAACAAACAAGCTCGAGAATAATAGATGATCCCTATGATAATTATGATATGACAGTCCAAAATGCAAGCAGGTCAATCGTATAACAGGGCCTACGTGATACGTCCAAAATGCATCACTATTTTGTATCATAATTCATCTTTATTCATTGATATATTTCACATTGTGATGATGTTCTTATGTTGTTTTGGTCTATTTTACACAGTTTGCAACTTTCCGGTGCCGGAACAGCATACGCAGGATTCAGCAGGAAAAAGTGGATACTGAGTTGCTGAAGAAGAACACCTCCGGATTACCTGAAATTTGACGGGAGGTATTTTTCAGACGAATAACGAAGACACGCAAAAGGGGAGTCAGAGGGGGGCCACAGGGTGCCCAGGCGGCCTGGGGGCGCCCCCCCTGGCCGCGCCGGGGGGGCCGCCTGGAGCCCCTGGCCCACCTCTGGTCGCCCCCTGTTGCATATATGTTCTCCGTCCCCCGAAAACCCTAGGCACGGGACTTTTTACGGAGTTCCGCCGCCGCTTCGAGGCGGAAACCTACAGAGAAGAAAAGGGCATCTCCGGCGGGCAGATTCCGCCGGGGAGATCACCTCCCGGAAGGGGAGATCATCGCCATCGTCATCACCATCATCACGGGCATCATCGAGATCATCATCAACATCATCCCCAACACCAGCACCATCTCCATCTTCATCCAAATCTCATCTTTCCATCGCAACTCGTGTTGTAACTTGTACTACCTATCCTCTCTACTTCATCGGTGTTGATTACTACTTTGTGGTGAATGCTATTGAGTTTTGTTGGAGAAATATTATTATGTCCAGATTGTTTATCACATATTTATCCCCACTGATCATGATCTCTTATATGTCTTGTGAGTAGTTACCTTAGTTCTTGAGGACATGGGGAAAGTCTTGTTGTTAGTAGTCATATGCTGTTGAAGTAATATGTGTTGTTTGGTACTTAAGTTGCGTTGTCATTCTACTAGTGGTGTTGTGTGAGTCGAACACCCAACACTTCGCCTTATTAAGGACCTAGGAGAATGCATTGTGTATAAAGAATGCTTATGGTGGGTTGCCGGAGTGACAGAAACCTGAAACCCAGTTCGCACGCTTTTGCATAAGGGAATAATGGATCCTCGATCGTATTGCTATGGTTAGGCTTTTTGCCTTAAATTCTATCTTGTATTTGCGGATGCTTGCAAGGTGTTTAATCATAAGAGTGCATTCATCTTAGTCTAGAGAGTGCACTAGCATAGATCCACCCACTCAACACTTATCAACACATAGCATAGTATCGATACGGAATATGGCGAAAGCACATGACTACCTCTCCAGTGTGTCCTCAAGAACGCTTTAGTCTTTATAAGTTCAGTTGCTAGGCCTCTCCTTTGCTAAGTAAGGATTGGGCCACTTGTTACTCTCAGTATCTTTTACATTACTTGCCTTTACATTCCTGTTGCTTATATCGAGAAAACCCCTAAAAGTTATCTTTCAGTGCTTGCAGTAATTTCTTGCTCAGAATCGCTTATCAATACCTTCTACTCCTCGTTGGGTTCGACACTCTTACTTATCAAAAACGCTGCAACAGATCCCTTAAGGTTGAGGGTCATCACTACGTAACCAGAAGTGTGATAATAAAATAATTAACAAGCATGCCACAGTCGGGCGTCTGGGCGACACCACAGAAAGGGCTTAAAGGGGAAAATAAAATACAAGAATGCCACAATCGGACGTCTGAGCGACATCACATAAAGGGCTTTAAAAGAAGAGTAAAAAACCAAATGCCACAATCGGACGTCCGAGCGACATCACATAAAGTTCTTTTAAAAGGAAAATTAACAAATGCCATAGTCGGACGTCTGAGCGACATCACATAAAGGGCTTTTAAAAGGAAAATTAACAAATGCCATAGTCGGACATCTAAGCGACATCACATAAAGGGCTTTTAAAAGGAAAATTAACAAATGCCATAGTCGGACGTCTGAGCGACATCACATAAAGGGATTATAAGGGAAAATTAAACATAGTGAATATCCAGGAGGTAGAACCGTCCCAGGGACACTCATTTAATTCAGAGGTTGTAAAAGGGTTAATCCACAATACTAAATCACAATCACACAAATCACATGTCATAAACAATGTTCTAATTTAGTAGTTTCTCCTCCGAAGATCGACACTAAGACCGACACTCGACACATCCCAGACTGTAGTCCTTAACCATGGGCACGGCTATTCGAATAGGTTTAATATCTCTGCAGAGGTGTACTCTTTACCCATGAATAACGGATTTCCTTTAGTCCTTCTGGACTAATTCCGTCTACGGTCTTTTAATTTGAAGACGCACCTGACTGCACACACCAGCCTAACTTACCGTTGTCTGGAATCACCCATGACACTTGTTAAGTCAAACTCTAAGTGGGGAGGCTACAACCTCGACTAACATGGGATCACAAAAATTTATAACGCGCGCGAAAACCGGGGAAGATATCCCCTTCGGCTCCAACCGAAACACCCATGCTCCCGGACCAGGTGGCCTGCCTACCGGATGCAGCCGGTATCTTCCACCGTGGCCTCTCTGTACGGTGTGTGATAGAACAGGGGTCAACAATTTATTGAACCCTACCCTACCTGTAGCAGGGACACGTGGTAGCACGAAACAAGTATGGGGGTTACTGGAATAAGACTCGATCTATGGTCGACTCAGGAGGTTTCAGCATTACTGTATGGTTAGTGCCACAATACTTGTCACAGCTCCGTGACAGAGTCACCACCCCTCATGCTTTATCCTGCCTCACTGCACATCGTCGTCACAACGAGATGTCAGTCATGTGGTTGTGCCCACCGGAACACAACCTTCCTTCGGACTCCATCCGAACTATCACCAGGCATATGTAGCATGAGAAGTGGTTACTGCCATCAATATCACAGACTTAACAGAAAAGGATTTTTCACCACAAGTTGATATGCAAGAGTAAGACTTCTACATGAAATAATGTTGCTCCATTTTAGTATATCAAAGGAGTTCTTATGTTTTAGTAAACCACACACAACGTATATTTTAACGGGGTTCAAGATGCTTGCCTTCAAGTAGAGGGGAGGAGAAAAGCATTCCGAGAATTTTGGAAGTTTTCTCCCTCTTCAAAATCCTAAAAGAAATAAAATAAAATCAATACATAGACTTAAAACAGCCCAAAAAAGTTGTCTGGAAAATTTTCATATAAATATGAAAATAAACTAGACAATATTTGGGAAACAACAGAAAAGGAATCAAGTCATTTGGATTTATATTTTAAAAGATATTGTTAGTCAAAGTTTGGTCAAACTCTGATTTTTAAACTAAAACAGAAAAGAAAACGTTTCGGCTGAGAATACGCCTTCGAGCTAGGAAATACGTACTCTGTGTTTTACGCCTTCACCTAAAAACGCGTGGAGGCGAAGCTGGGTCACTAACAGTGGGTCCAGGGGGCCCACTGGTCAGGTTTGACCAGTCGCCTCTCCCTCCTCTTCCTGTGCCCGAGCGGAGGCGGGACTTCAGCGATTGTCGCCGGCGAACGGAGGCTCCTCGAGGGACTCTGAGTGCCGGAATGGACCCACATTCCTAGGCGGCCCTCCCTGTAGTTGACTGGTCGACGGGGACGGAGGGAATCGTCGGCGGCGAGCTTCGCGGCGGAGGAAGCTTCGGGCAGAATTGGGGATTCGTGTTGTGGTGGGTTTTGATCGCGTTCGAGGGTTTGGGCAGTTCCGCAAGGTCAAGGGGAAGGCGACAGTGGTGCTGGATGGGCGGGGGAGGCCCTGGTGGCGCCGGAGTGCTCGAGGCAGTGACGGCGGCCGAGGTTGCCGGAGAGGAAGGGGACGACCTCTCTGGTTATTCTACTGCTACGGGCGGATCAGTGAGGGATCGTGTGAGGTTGCCAGAGGGTCTGACGAGCTCGGGGGCTCCTTATATAGGCGGGCAATGGCGGTTCCGCGGCGGCCGTGGATAAGATCGCCGGCGACCGCAATTCTGTAGCAGCAGGAGACGTGGCGGCGATGAACGCTTGCGGACGAGTTTGCGGATGAGATCGCACTGCTCCCGGGGGCAGCTGGCGAGCGCGCTTGGCTTTGGGGGCGCCGACCGTGGCAGAGATCCACTGTGATCGCCGGCGTGCCGCCAAAAGTGCTCTGACGGCGACGCTGTGGAGTCCCAGAGACGGCTTGGCGTGTTCTTGTGTGCGGATAAGGCCGGGCGCGGCTCCGCTGGTGAGTTGGGGGCCAGGGCACGACGCGGCGACCCGAGCGCACGCACGTGCAAAACGCGCGCTCTGGGCGCGCCTAGAGCACGCACGCTACGTGCTCGGCGATATGCCAAGGCATGCTAGGGAGCTCCAAACCGCAAGGGGGTCAGCAGGTCCGGGCTATAGGTTAGGGCAAAACTATGAGACATGCTGGTCTAGTCCGGGGATCAAACTCATAACCTAAACCAGAAATTAAGCCAAGACTGGGCATGCACTCAGGGTGTTTGACAAAATGCCAGTGGCATCTAGCTAACTCTTGGGGTGGCCAAATTTACCAGTTGGTTGTCTCCTTGGATGAGTAAGAAGGTGGTGAGGTTAGTTTATCAAAAGCAAAAACTTTTTAGTGCAAGTTTTGCAAGATCCCAGTTCTGGACAGAAAGTAAATGGCATAATTTCATGGACCAAAAATCTTCCAATGGGTCCACTCTTCTGGACTTAAGGGTTTGGTAGGAAGGACAACAAGTTGGAAAAAGCTCAGGGCCAATTGAGCATGTTAGAAAAGGGTTGCAGTAGAAATTGACAATCTGGATCAGAGAGCAAAGGATGATGTTTTGCTCAACTTTCCCAAAAGGTACTCAAGGATTTTTGCATGGAAGTGAGGTAGGGGTTTTACTTGACATCCCTGAATTTTGGTGGAATTTTTGGAAAATTCCATCAAAGGGTTGTAGTGCAAAATGGGCCCTAAAATAGAAGGAAAACACTATAAATAAATAAAGCTCAGGGAGAAAAATAATGCAAATGATCCTACAACTAGAAAGGTTGTTCTTCTTGGCTTAGGGCAATTAAGTCCAATCAACAAACTCCCAATCTTATAGTAGGGCAAAAACTCGACAATAGCACAGAAGGGAAGTTCTGACAATCAAAGAAAAGCCGAGAAAAAGAAGAGTTGAAACTCCTAGCCAAATTTTTACTATTTAAGCAAGATAAAATTTTGGGGTGTTACAACACCACCCCCCTTAAGAAAAATCTCGTCCTCTAGATTTGCTAGGGGTTGCTATAAAATCTTTTACTGCCACACAAAGATATTACCAAAGTTAACCGTTCTGTTAATGTAAATAAATGCCACTATAGTGCATGGGCAAAAAGGGGTGTAAACTGCAGTGTTAAACACTGGCGCTGCATGGAAAAATCTACGGTCGTGGAAAACGAGATATTTTTACTACGGGCTATATAAAAAAATTTCTAAATTTTAAAAATACGCTGGTTGCACCCGAGAGCACAGGGCTCTCACTAGCTGATAGGTGGGTCCTGGGCCCACTGTCTGTCTCTTCTTCCACCTCCGGTTCTCTCTTCTCCCCCCCCCCTCTCCCGCGCGCTTTCCCGTGCTTTCTCCACCGGTGATGGCTAGCTCGTAGGGCATCTAGGTCGTACTGCCATAGTGCGCGGCGCGCTAGCTGCCGGTGCAGCGTGCACTCACCTCGCGGGCCAGCGTGCTGTCGGCACTGCTCGCGGATTCGCCTCCGAACACCGGCGGTCGAGCGACGAGCGGCGCTAGTGGACTCCGCCCACCGTACACCGATCTTGAGCTATAAAAACGACCGAGGTGCTCCTTCTTCCTCCTCACACCTGGCCTCGCTTCTTCTTCTTCTTCCCTCTCCTCCATTTGT
This sequence comes from Secale cereale, assembly GCA_902687465.1. Lineage (NCBI taxonomy): Eukaryota > Viridiplantae > Streptophyta > Magnoliopsida > Poales > Poaceae > Secale > Secale cereale. Next base: position 168,903,365 of record LR738709.1, read on the forward strand.
GCTTGCAGGGCTAGGGTCGAGGCTCTAATGGCGGAGGTGATGCCGGACTGGTGCATGATCCTCGTGTGCGTGGGGTTGGCGGCATTGCTGGGGGTATCCGTGCTCTTGTGTGCGATGATCCTCGACAATCGTCGTGATGCGGCGGCTCGAGTGCTAGCTCTTCGCGGCGGCGGTGACCACGAGGATTAGGCGTGAGTGTCAGGGGCTAACGGTTGTTAGCGTGCGGTAGGCATTTAGTGCTTGAATAAATTTCCACGAGTTTCTTCTCAAGAGACTGTGGTGCGCAAGAAGGTGGTTAATTTAGATGAAGCACGTGTAGGTAGACTAGCAACTTAGTGTACTGTGTGGAGTGGCCGGAGTTGTATTACTGTTGTTGTGGTGCTGCGCGAGAAAATAAAATGTCTACGGCACGCAGGTAGATATGTTGTAACAACTCAGGGAAGAAAGCAATTAGAAACTCACTCCAGGTTTATACTTAGCGCAAAAATTTAACTTAAATAAGAATTATTAGCAGTGGAACCACTTCATAACTTGAAATTAAATATTTAATTCGATACACCGCTTACAACTCATGAAAAGACGCGGGAATAACAAATCATAGTAGTACATCTAAAACATAAACGGCAAATGGACAGGGTCCTGTGAAAAAGTCTCTGGTGCTGGGGGACACTCTTCTTCTATCGGCGGGAGCGGGTTGACTAGTCGATGAATGTGCTTCTCCAGCCCGGGCCTCAGTGGTCTGCCGATGGCGATCCGAGGATTTAAATCGGTGAGGCTCTGGAGATAACCCATTATCCGCTGGGTCAGACGCTCTTGCGCGATCACATACTGCGTAAGGTTGGCTAGTACTGGGTCTCTCTCAATACGCCCACCAGGAAAAGATGTTGCTTCTCCGGGTGTTGCGCGGCTTGGAAAGTAATAATATCCTCGCTCGCTGGCATAGGGCACCGCGAATCGAAGGCGAGCAAGCGCTTCACAAGCGGCAGCCTCTATGGCCATCTGTGGAGTTGGCATGGATTTCCCCATGAAGGAAACCTCTGTGGGGTCTTGGTTTGGGTTTGCGGGTGGGATGTGTACCACTGCCCAATATTTCGAGGTGGATGGTGTGATCCTCGATTTGAGCAGCTCATACTGGGGTGGACGGGTAGCGCTCATGGTACTGCAGGTAAAATCCCACAATATCTTCACGAAACTACCTGTGGATGCCTCTGGAGTTCTTAGATAAATACTAGGGATCGGCATGGTGAAGTAAATGCTGTGAGAGGAGAGCACCAGGTGAGGGATGCTTGGTAAGGTTACGCTGCGGCCTATATATAGCAACCGGGCTGGTTTATAGGGTCGTGGTGCGGGCATCTAATTTGCTGGTTTCGCTTTATGGGGTCGGGGTCAAAGCTACAGGTACTCACGTCTTGTAAAAAGACGTGTTTGCTGTAGGGGTTGTCGGTGAGGTACTCTGGGAGTTACACCTGAGAAAAGAAGAAAAGAATTCGTACGTTGACACAACGGTGCACGAGTGTTATAAGGGTGCAAAAATAAACTGTATATACATATCGGCTTACAGGTTACAACACCACGGGGTGTGGACTAGATAAGGCTTGGCACCACTCGGGTGATCTAATCAACCTCGTTTATATCCAAGCGGCCTTGCCTTGTGGACGCTGAAGCTTCTCCAAGAGCTTCACTGTCCGCATTGGCTGGAGGTGGCTGAGGGGCTACAGGATCGGGGAAGTGATGATAACCCTCGCGGGGATTGTTGGCCACAGTCCCGTTGGAGCGTGCACCAAACAGGCGACGCATCACTTCTGGAGACACCAAGGCGTTTTGGTCAATGACCGAGGCAGGTCTCAAGGACTCGATCGGTTGCCCGAACAGTACGACTGGGTTGTCAGTGCCGGACTCGTCTCCTCCTCTTGTTGGGGCTCGGCGAAGCAGTTCTCCACGAGCTACGATCAGATCCAGGGTGATTTGATCGAATAGTTCCTCTAGCACGCTTACATAGTGCACCAGATGCAATAATGCAGGATCTGTCTCATGGTCTCCGCTGGCAACTCGGGGAGGCCTACCATACCCGTTACGGCTGGGGTAGTAGTAGAATGAGCGACATTTAGCTCTGGGCGACAAGTGCCGGAGTTGAACTATAGCCTCTCGAGCAGCTAGTTGGATGGCTGGCGGCTCAAAGGAAGTTGTCCTTCCGGTGAACCTGTAGGGGCGTTCTAGCGACAGACCCCTACCGTAGATGTGCACAGTGGCCCAGAATTGACGGCTTTCACCGCCCACGGAGTCTTGGTACACAACATATTCTGGGGGCTCTTCTAACGCAAAGGCACGACGGGTGAGGTTTGCGAGCACGGTCACAAAACCTCCAAGGTTGGTTGTTGTGGTTTCATTGTGGACAATGGGTCCTGCCATTTTTGCTCGGTCTGGGGTAGAGGATGTGTTGTGCTGGGTTTGGGGCTAGCGTGCCCTACTTATAGGAAAGGACGGAGTCTTCCTTCGCACGCGTGCGGAAGGAACTGTTTAGGTGTCGGTCACTGGTGCGTGATCGATAGACTAGGCTGATAGGTTGGGCACCGACTGCCAAAGGTGTCCGTCCACTGTGTGGGTATCTTACGCGAGAAGCTTGGACGGGGTTAGGATATGGTCTGGTGTGGTGGTTAATCTAGGTTTTTGACCTGGCTAAGATAGGATTAGCCAATGGTCAGCCTGGCTCTGATACCAAGATTGTCAGGACCGGATTTTCGGGATATTAATTTCCCAAAAGTGGCCCTGGTGCTCACCAGCCCCAGGATTACTGTTAGCCGATGAGACACCAACTTGTTGCAGAAGCTCCAAGCCAAATACAGGATATGTAGTACAAGACCATTCTGGTCTGTGAGTACAGCATAAAGTTTCTAGTGGTTGATGGCGGAAGCGGTTTGTCATACGTCGGTGACTATGGGACTCCATTTCCAACAGGAACGGCTGACCGGGATAACTCCTATCTTCGCGAGGCTGGTATTTCCAATAGCGTAGGCTCTAGGGCTGTCATCGCATCGTTCCTTCCCACGCAAGGAATCTGGCCAAGACAATAGCCAGGGACAAGCCAGTGAGTACTTTGAATGTACTCGCAAACATTATGAACATAAGTGAGAACCAAACATGCTCGAGAATAATAGATGATCCCTATGATAATTATGATATGACAGTCCAAAATGCAAGCAGGTCAATCGTATAACAGGGCCTACGTAACCAGAAGTGTGATAATAAAATAATTAACAAGCATGCCACAGTCGGGCGTCTGGGCGACACCACGGAAAGGGCTTAAAGGGGAAAATAAAAGACAAGAATGCCACAATCGGACGTCTGAGCGACATCACATAAAGGGCTTAAAAAGAAGAGTAAAAAACCAAATGCCACAGTCGGACGTCTAAGCGACATCACATAAAGGGCTTTTAAAAGGAAAATTAACAAATGCCACAGTCGGACGTCTAAGCGACATCACATAAAGGGCTTTTAAAAGGAAAATTACCAAATGCCACAGTCGGACGTCTGAGCGACATCACATAAAGGGCTTTTAAAAGGAAAATTAACAAATGCCACAGTCGGACGTCTGAGTGACATCACATAAAGGGCTTATAAGGGCAAATTAAACACAGTGAATATCCAGGAGGTAGAACCGTCCCAGGGACACTCATTTAATTCAGAGGGTGTAAAAGGGTTAATCCACAATACTAAATCACAATCACACAAATCACATGTCATAAACAATGTTCTGATTTAGTAGTTTCTCCTCCGAAGATCGACACTAAGACCGACACTCGACCCATCCCAGACTGTAGTCCTTAACCATGGGCACGGCTATTCGAATAGGTTTAATATCTCTGCAAAGGTGTACTCTTTACCCACGAATAACGGATTTCCTTTAGTCATTCTGGACTAATTCCGTCTACGGTCTTTTAATTTGAAGACGCACCTGACTACACACACCAGCCAAACTTACCGGTGACTGGAATCACCCACGACACTTGTTAAGTCAAACTCTAAGTGGGGAGGCTACAACCTCGACTAGCATGGGATCGCAAAAATTTATAACGCGCGCGAAAACCGGGGAAGCTATCCCCTTCGGCTCCAACCGAAACACCCATGCTCCCGGACCAGGTGGCCTGCCTACCGGATGCAGCCGGTATCTTCCACCGTGGCCTCTCTGTACGGTGTGTGATAGAACAGGGGTCGACAATTTATTGAACCCTACCCTACCTGTAGCAGGGACACGTGGTAGCACGAAACAAGTATGGGGGTTACTGGAACAAGACTCGATCTATGGTCGACTCAGGAGGTTTCAGCATTACTGTATGGTTAGTGCCACAATACTTGTCACAGCTCCCTGACAGATTCACCACCCCTCATGCTTTAACCTGCCTCACTGCACATCGTCGTCACAACGAGATGTCAGTCACGTGGTTGTGCCCACCGGAACACAACCTTCCTTCGGACTCCATCTGAACTATCACCAGGCATATGTAGCATGAGAAGTGGTTACTGCCATCGATATCACAGACTTAACAAAAAAGGATTTTTCACCACAAGTTGATATGCAAGAGTAAGACTTCTACATGAAATAATGTTGCTCCATTTTAGTATATCAAAGGAGTTCTTATGTTTTAGTAAACCACACACAATGTATATTATAACGGGGTTCAAGATGCTTGCCTTCAAGTAGAGGGGAGGAGAAAAGCATTCCAAGAATTTTGGAAGTTTTCTCCCTCTTCAAAATCCTAAAAGAAATAAAATGAAATCAATACATAGACTTAAAACAGCCCAAAAAGTTGTCTGGAAAATTTTCATATAAATATGAAAATAAACTAGACAATATTTGGGAAACAACAGAAAAGGAATCAAGTCATTTGGATTTATATTTTAAAAGATATTGTCAGTCAAAGTTTGGTCAAACTCTAATTTTTAAACTAAAACAGAAAAGAAAACGTTTTGGCTGAGAATACGCCTTCGAGCTAGGAAATACGTACTCTATGTTTTACGCCTTCACTTAAAAACGCGTGGAGGCAAAGCTGGGTCACTGACAGTGGGTCCAGGGGGCTCACTGGTTAGGTTTGACCATTCGCCTCTCCCTCCTCTTCCTTTGCCCGAGCGGAGGCGGGACTCCTGCGATCGTCCCCGGCGAACGGAGGCTCCTCGAGGGACTCTGAGTGCAGGAATGGACCCGTCATTCCTAGGTGGCCCTCCCGGTAGTTGAGTGGTCGACGGGAACGGAGGGAATCGCCGGCGGCGAGCTCCGCGGTGGAGGAAGCTTCGGGCAGAATTGGGGATTCGTGTTGTGGTGGGTTTTGATCACGTTCGAGGGGTTGGGCAGTTCTGCAAGGTCGAGGGGAAGGCGACAGTGGTGCTGGATGGGCGAGGGAGGCCCTGGTGGCGCCGGAGTGCTCGAGGCAGTGACGGCGGCCGAGGTTGCCGGAGAGGAAGGGGACGACCTCTCTGGTCTTTCTACTGCTACGGGCGGATCAGTGAGGGATCGTGTGAGGTTGCTAGAGGGTCTGACGAGCTCGGGGGCTCCTTATATAGGCGAGCAATGGCAGTTCCGCGGCGGCCGGGGATAAGATCGTCGGCGACCGCAATTCTGTAGCAGCAGGAGACGTGGCGGCGACGAATGCTTGCGGACGAGATCGCGGATGAGCTCGCACTACTCCCGGGGGCAGCTGGCGAGCGCGCGTGGCTTGGGCGGCGCCGACCGTGGCAGAGATCCATTGTGATCGCCGGCGTGCCGCCAAAAGTTCTATGACGGCGGCGCTGTGGAGTCCCAGGGACGGCTTGGCGTGTTCTTGTGTGCGGATAAGGCCGGGTGCGGCTCCGCAGGTGAGTTGGGGGGCCAGGGCGTGACGCGGCGACCTGAGCGCACGCACGTGCAAAACGCGCGCTCTGGGCGCGCCCAGAGCACGCACACTACATGCTCGGCGGTATGCCAAGGCATGCTAGGGAGCTCCAAACCGCAAGGGGGTCAGCAGGGCGGGGCTATAGGTTAGGGCAAAACTATGAGACATGTTGGTCTAGTCCGAGGGTCAAACTCATAACCTAAACCAGAAATTAAGCCAAGACTGGTCATGCACTCGGGGTGTTTGACAAAATGCCAGTGGCATCTAGCTAACTCTTGGGGTGGCCAAATTTACCAGTTGGTTGTCTCCTTGGATGAGTAAGAAGGTGGTGAGGTTAGTTTATCAAAAGCAAAAACTTGTTAGTGCAAGTTTTGCAAGATCCCAGTTCTGGACAGAAAGTAAATGGCATAATTTCATGGACCAAAAAAATCTTCCAATGGGTCCACTCTTCTGGACTTAAGGGTTTGGTAGGAAGGACAACAAGTTGGAAAAAGCTCAGGGCCAATTGAGCATGTTAGAAAAGGGCTGCAGCAGAAATTGACATTCTGGATCAGAGAGCAAAGGATGATGTTTTGCTCAACCTTCCCAAAAGGTACTCAAGGATTTTTGCATGGAAGTGAGGTAGGGGTTTTACTTGACATCCCTGAATTTTGGTGGAATTTTTGGACAATTCCATCAAAGGGTTGTAGTGCAAACTGGGCCGTAAAATAGAAGGAAAACACTATAAATAAATAAAGCTCAGGGAGAAAAATAATGCAAATGATCCTACAACTAGAAAGGTTGTTCTTCTTGGCTTAGGGCAATTAAGTCCAATCAACAAACTCCCAATCTTATACTAGGGCAAAAACTCCACAATAGCACAGAAGGGAAGTTCTGACAATCAAAGAAAAGCCCAAAAAAAGAAGAGTTGAAACTCCTAGCCAAATTTTTACTAGTTAAGCAAGATAAAATTTTGGGGTGTTACAAGAGTGGTAAAGGCTTTCATTGTCATAGAATGAATGCCAGACTGTTGCTGTCCTAAGGGACCTTTGACCTTCAGGGGTCGAGTGTTTTTGAATGGTCGAGTGGAGTTGAATCGTCTGGGAGGGGGTGTTCGGTCAAGTGATATGTCCTCTTGGGCCGCCACAGTCGACCGACCTTGCTGTCTTCGAATTGTCCTTTGAGCTTCTGGGGTAGTGACTTTGAGTGGGGTACCTGGGTCAGGCCCGTGACCCTACCCTAGGTCTGTAACATCATCACCACCCACGATGTTGTAGATGGTCCGCCGTCCAGATCCTATTTTGCGTTACTAACCATGCAAAAAATTGCATTTGGGGGGGGGGGCAAGCCTTCCAGACAATAGTTTGTAAGTTGGACTGAACAAGGCCAGCAAATTGTGCCAAGTAGGCCGTCTTGGCAGAGTAGCACCCATCATTGGAGAGCTTCCATAGGATGGTGTCCGGGACACCAGGCTGTAGGTTGACGGTCAATAGCTTGCTCCAAAGTGCAAAAAACTGTTCAAGATGATCCAGAGATAGTCCTCCGCTTATAACAATCAAACTGACCCAGTTATCATCTCTGATGGATGAGGCAACAGTGATGCCCTTTTTCCTTGATAGCTCAAAAAAATTTGGGGCGATGTCTTTGGGACGGATGGCATCTAACCAGGATGACTCCCAGAATTTGGCCTTTGTGCCATCACCAAGATTTACCCTGGTGGCCGCTGCAAATAAGTCGTGATCTTCCTTGCCACAAGGGATCTCTATACCGCACCAAGCCCTTGGCGGGTCGTCCCACTCCAACCAAAGCCATCTAAGATGGAGCGCGGTGGCAAACTTTTTCAGATTGAGACTTCCAAGGCCCCCAAATTGCTTGGGTCTGCAAACTTGCTCCTAGTTAATTTTGCATTTGCCGCCGGACACAGAATCCTTTCCAGCCCAGAGGTAGGCTCTTCGCAGCCTATCCAGCATCTGTAGCACCTCCATTGGGAGGTCCAGCGAAGTGATATGGTAGATGGCCACGGCCGTGAGAACCGCTTTGACCAAGGTCATGCGGCCAGCGATAGCCACATGCCTCCATCCCACGGTGCAAGTTTCCCGGCCGCTTTGTCTTCGAGGTGCTGCAAGTGGATCCTCTTAAGCAGGCGAATTGCAAGCGGAAGGCCTAAGTAGCGGATTGGGAAGGATGATCAGCATGTCGGGAAATGTTGCAGAATGTCATCAAGGTCCAGATATGCGCACTGAATAGGGGCAACCAAGCTCTTTGCACAGTTGGTGACGAGCCTGGTTGATTCGCCAAAGAAGGATAGCGTGTTGGCAATGAAACTAACATCCTCCTTGAAAGGGGCACAAAAAACCGCCGCGTCGTCAGCATATAGTGAAGTTCTCATGCTCGTGAAACGGTTGCCAAGCGGGTGAAGCAGGCCCTGGTTGGTAGCCTTTTCCAGGATGCGGTGCAGCGGGTCAATAGGGAGCACGAAGAGCAGGGGCGATAGGGGGTCACCTTGCCGAAAGCCACATCCATGCTTGATCGGATCACCAGCAATACCATTTAGAAAAACTCTGGAGGAGGCCGTGGATAGGAGGGCCGAGATACACCCTCAGAACCAGGTCGGAAATCCATAATGGGCCAGCAGCTCCATAAGGTAATCCCACTTGACAGAGTCGAACGCCTTCTTAATATCAAGCTTGAAGAGGAGCATAGGAGTTTTTTTGCAGTGGAATTTCCTGGCCAAGTTCTGAACGTACAGAAAGTTGTCGTGGATGCTCCTCGTTTTGATGAAAGCGCTTTGCGCAATGGAGACGATATTGTTCATGTGGCGGGCCAGCCGAGTAGCGAGCACTTTGGCAGTGAGCTTTGCAACAGCATGTATCAGGCTGATGGCTCTGAAGTCGAGATGTCTTCAGCGCCATCCTTCTTAGGGACGAGGGCGATCTCGCCGAGTTGAGCCAATGAAAGTTTTCTGCGTGCAGATCTGAGAACTTGTTAATCACAAGCATGACATCCTCTTTGATAGTGTCCCAGCAAACCTTGAAGAATTTCCCAGTGAAGCCTTGTCTCCTGGAAGTCCAGAGAGAGCATCCTTGACCTCATCCTCCGTGATGGGCACCCCAAGGTCGGAGAGATCATGGCCTGTAGGGGGAAAGGCGGCCCAGTTGATAGTTTTCGGGCGTGTCGAACCCTTCTTGATAATGTTGGCAAAATGCATTGCTACTTCTCGAGCTTGCGTTGTATTCCCTCGAAGAGGAAAGGGAGATGCAGCACATTAGCGTAAGTATTTCCCTCAGTTTTTGAGAACCAAGGTATCAATCCAGTAGGAGACCACGTGCGAGTCCCTCGCACCTGCACAAACAATTAAGAACTTCGCAGCCAACGCGATAAGGGGTTGTCAATCCCTTTACGGTCACTTACGAAAGTGAGATCTGATAGACATGATAGTTTATATTTTTGGTATTTTTGTTTATAAGAACAGAAAGTAAAAGCGGAAAAAGTAAAGTAGATTTAGATTGATATGTTGAGAATAGACCCGGGGGCCATAGTGTTCTCTAGTGGCTTCTCTCATGATAGCGATATTCTACGGCGGGTAAACAAATTATAGTCGAGCAATTGATAGAAAAGCGAATAATTATGAGACTATCTAGGCATGATCATTGTGTATAGGCATCACGTCCGAGACAAGTAGACCCACTCATGCCTGCATCTACTACTATTACTCCACACATCGACCGCTATCCAGCATGCATCTAGTGTATTGAGTTCATAAGAACAGAGTAACGCCTTAAGCAAGATGACATGATGTAGAGGGATAAACTCAAGCAATATGATACAAACCCCATCTTTTTATCCTTGATGGCAACAATACAATACGTGCCTTGCTTCCCCAACTGTCACTGGGAAAGGACACCGCAAGATTGAACCCAAAGCCAAGCACTTCTCCCCTTGCAAGAACTATAGATCTAGTAGGCCAAACCAAACCAATAATTCGAAGAGACTTGCAAGGATATTATGAGCACACATAAAGAGGTCAGAAAAGAACCAAATATTTCTCATAGGTAATCTTGAATAGATCTCCTCGAAGACCGAGGAGAACTTTGTATTGAGATCCAAAGAGAGAGGAGAAGCCATCTAGATACTAGCTATGGACCCGAAGGCCTGTGGTAAACTACTCACAACTCATGGTGAGGCGATGATGATGATGTAGAACCACTCCATGATGGATCCCCCGTCCGGCGGACCTCCGGAACAGGCTCCAAGATGGGATCTCACGGAACAGAAGGTTACGGCGGTGAATTAGGGTTTTCTCTCTGTTGCTGATGGTTTCGGGGTACGTAGGCTTATATAGGAGGAAGGAGGACGCCGGGGGACTCATGAGGGGCCCAAGAGGCAGGGGCGCGCCCTGGGAAGGGGGGCGTGCCCCCCACCCTCGTGGGCACCTCTTAACCCCTACTCCATGGTTCTCAAGTCTCCCGTGCCTGATTTTCTCCAAAAATATCTCTCCCAAAGGTTTCATTCCGTTTGGACTCCGTTTGATATTCCTTTTCTGTAAAACCCTGAAACAGGCAAAAATCAGCAATCTGGACTGGGCCTTTGGGTTAGTAGGTTAGTCCCAAAAATGATATAAAAGTGTATGACAAAGCCCATTAAACATCCAAGACATCATAAATAATAGCATGTAACAATCAAAAATTATAGATACGTTGGAGACGTATCAAGCATCCCCAAGCTTAATTCCTGCTCGTCCTCAAGTAGGTAAATGATAAAAACAGAATTTTTGATGTGGAATGCTAACCAACATAGTTTTTCAATGTAATTCTCTTAATTGTGGCATGAATGTTCATATCTGAAAGATTCAAGATAAAAGTCTATATTGACATAAGTAATAGTAATACTTCAAGCATACTAATAAAGCAATCATGTCTTCTCAAAATACTATCGCTAAAGAAAGTTATCCCTACAAAATCATATAGTCTGGCTATGCTCCCTCTTCATCACACAAAATATTCATATCATGCACAACCCCGATTTCAGCCAAGCACTTGTTTTCATACTCTATTCTTTAAAACCTTTCGACTTTCACGCAATACATGAGCGTCAGCCATGGACATAGCAATATGGCTGGAATAGAGGTGGTTGTGGAGAAGAGAAAAAGGAGATAGATAGTGTCACATCAACTAGGCGTACCAATGGGCTATGGAGATGCCCATCAATAGATATCAATGTGAGTGAGTAGGGATTGCCATGCAACGGATGGACTAGAGCTAAAAATGTATGAAAGCTCAACAAAAGAAACTAGTGGGTGTGCATCCAACTTGCTTGCTCACGAATACCTAGGGCATTTGAGGAAGCCCATCGTTGGAATATACAAGCCAAGTTCTATAACAAAAATTCCCACTAGTATATAAAGTGACTAAGCATGAGACTCTCTACAATGAAGAACATGGTGCTACTTTGAAGCACAAGTGTGGGAAAAAGATAGTAGCAATTGTCCCTTTTTCTTTTTCTTTTTCTTTTTTTTTTTTGGGCCTTTCTTTTTTTATTTGGCCTTTCTATTTTTTTGCGGAGGGGCTTTATTGATTTAGCCTTTCCTCCCATGGGACAATGCTCTAATAATGATGATCATCACACTTTCATTACAACTCGATATTACAACTCAATATTACAACTCGATACTACAACAAAGTATGACTCTATATGAATGCCTCCGGCGGTGTATCGGGATGTGCAATGAAACAAGAGTGACATGTATGAAAAGTTATGCATGGTGGCCTTGCCACAAATACGATGTCAACTACATGATCATGCATGGCAATATGACAATATGATGCGTGTCATAAGAACGGAACGGTGGAAAGTTGCATGGCAATATATCTCAGAATGGCTATGGAAATGCCATGATAGGTAGGTATGGTGGCTGTTTTGAGGAATAATATGGTGGCTGTTTTGAGGAAGGATATATAGTGGGTGTATGGTACCGGCGAAAGTTGCGCGATACAAGAGAGGCTAGCAACAGTGGAAGGGTGAGAGTGCGTATAATCCATGGACTCAACATTAGTCATAAGAACTCATATACTTATTGCAAAAATCTACGAGTCATCAAAACAAAGCAATCGACGCATGATCCTAGGGGGGAGGTTGGTAGGAGTTAACCATCGCGCGCCCCCGACCTCCACACAAAGGTTGGCACTTTACAAATACCTCATGCTCTAACTTCGTCACATAGTGGTTCGCCATACATGCATGCTACGGGAATCACTAACCTTAACACAAGCATTTCTCAATTTCATAATAACTCCACTAGCATGACTCTAATATCACTATCCTCATATCTCAAAACAATTATCAACAATCCAACTTCTCATCATATTCAACGCACTTAGTGTGAAAGTTTTTACTACATTGATATTGGATGTCTATCATGTGAAGACTAGTTTTATAGCCTAAACAGATTACCATGTTGTTTTAATAGACTCTCAAAAGGATATAATTGAAGCATGAGAGTTCAACAATTTCTTCAAAATATTATCACCACCGTGCTCTAAAAGGTATAAGTGAAGCACTAGAGTAAAACTATTGAACTCAAAAGATATAAGTGAAGCACATAGAGTGTTCTAACAATTACTAGGCCATATTTAACTCTCTCAAATAGGTGTGTCCAGCAAGGATAATTGTGGCAAACTAACAAGCAAAGACTCAAATTATACAAGACGCTCCAAGCAAAACACATATCATGTGGTGAATAAAAATATAGCTCCAAGTATAGCTACCGATGGATGAAGACGAAAGAAGGGATGCCTTCCCGGGGCATCCCCAACCTTAGGCTTTTGATTGTCCTTGAATTTTACTTGTGGTGCCATGGGCATCCCCAATATTATTCCCTTGCTACTCTTTGTTCCATAGTCCATCAAAGCAATACTCAAAACTTGCAAACTTCACAACACATAACTTAGACAAAAATTCTCGTGAACTCCGTTAGTATAAGAAAGCAAACCACTACTCAAAGGTACTGCAATGAATTCATTCTTTGTTTATATTGGTGTTAAACCTACTGTATTCCAACTTCTCTATGGTTCATACCTCCCAATATTACTCATAGAGGCATTGAAATAAGCAAACAACACACGAAAAACAGAATCTGTCAAAAACAGAACAGTTTGTAGTAATCTGCAGGTTTCGCATACTTCTGTAACTCCAGAAAATTTAAACTAAATTGGTAAACGTGAGGAATTTGTCTATTAATCATCTTTTAAAAGAATCAACTAAATAGCACGCTCCAGTAAAATCTGATGACCATTCTAGCAAGCGCTAACGATTCTGTTTTTCACAGCAAGATCACATAAACTTCACACAAGTCTTCCCAAAGGTTCTACTTGGCACAAACACTAAACAAAACATGAAACCACATCTAAACAGAATCTAGATGCAATATTTATTCCCTAACAGCAGAAAAAACAAAAAATATATAATTGGGTTGCCTCCCAACAAGCGCTATCGTTTTACGCCCCTAGCTAGGCACGATACATGATAGATCTAGGGAATGCCATAATGATACGATATGTCGCGAAAGCTCATCTCATATTGCCTACGTTCAGCAGCAAGCTTCCTTTGTGGCAAGCAAAAGTAATCAAAAGGGCTAAATTTAATGGGACAAAAGTCCCCTACATCAATCTCAGGAGGAATAGGTTCCTCTTTTGGCCCTTTGTAGTGGACAACCAATTCATCATTATAGGCATTCTTTTGGCAGAAGGTCATAAGCCTTCGCTCAAGGGAGAAGCCTAACCCATTGTTTTGAACAGCAAAAACATGGATCATCTCAGAAATTCTATCAATCAAGACCTCAGTAGGAACCTTTTTTCCTAAGGTTTTCATTAAAAGCAACATGATCAGGATATCGCAACCGCATTATGTGTTCTTGATTGAACAAGATAGCCTCTATGGGAGGTTGACTGGCATCTACTCCATAATGAGCAAAGATTTCTTTGGCCTCTTTCATGATAAATCTAAATTCATGAGCCAAAAAGATGGTAGCTGCACGCTTAACAGAGGAATGCTCAATATTGGAAAACTCCAAAAAGATTCTCTGAATACAGGGATGCATATGGATAAATTGCCTTTCAATTTCTACTATAAGCATAGATACATCATCCACAAGGCTACTAGTTCTGTGAAGAATAGAGCCACCCATAGTGGGCAAAGCACCGGCACAAGTAAATAAGTCTTGAAGAACTCCTTTTCCAATGATATTACCACTACCAACCCGGAACTTCTTAATATGTAAAGTGGTAGCTTCATCCGGGGGGTCAACATAGACGTTGCCCTCGACATTACTACCCTTCTCGATAAAATCGTCCCCCATCTCAGACATGAGGGCAATCAGGCAAGCAACACACAAGCAAGCAAGCGAACGATAAACACACGGCAGAAAAAGGGCAAATAAAACGGCAAGGGTGAAGTGGGGGAGAGGAAAACAAGAGGCAAAAAATGTAATGCGAAGGATAAGGGTTTGTGATAGGTACTTGGTATATGACTTTTGCGTAAGCCTCCCCGGCAACGGCGCCGAAAATTCTTCTTGCTACTTCTCGAGCTTGCGTTGTATTCCCTCGAAGAGGAAAGAGAGATGCAGCACAGTAGCGTAAGTATTTCCCTCAGTTTTTGAGAACCAAGGTATCAATCTAGTAGGAGACCAAGCGCGAGTCCCTCGCACCTGCACAAACAAATAAGAACTTCGCAGCCAACGCGATAAGGGGTTGTCAATCCCTTTATGGTTACTTATGAAAGTGAGATCTGATAGAGATGATAGTTTATGTTTTTGGTAAATTTGTTTATAAGAATAGAAAGTAAAAGCGGAAAAAGTAAAGTATATTTATATTGACATGTTGAGAATAGACCCGGGGGCCATAGTGTTCTCTAGTGGCTTCTCTCATGATAGCGATAATCTACGGCGGGTAAACAAATTACTGTCGAGCAATTGATAGAAAAGCGAATAATTATGAGACTATCTAGGCATGATCATTGTATATAGGCATCACGTCCGAGACAAGTAGACCGACTCCTGCCTGCATCTACTACTATTACTCCACACATCGACCGCTATCCAGCATGCATCTAGTGTATTGAGTTCATAAGAACAAAGTAACGCCTTAAGCAAGATGACATAATGTAGAGGGAAAAGCTCAAGCAATATGATATAAAACCCATCTTTTTATCCTCGATGACAACAATACAATACGTGCCTTGCTGCCCCTACTGTCACTGGGAAAGGACACCGCAAGATTGAACCCAAAGCCAAGCACTTCTCCAATTACAAGAACTATAGATCTAGTAGGCCAAACCAAACCAATAATTCGAAGAGACTTGCTAGGATATTATGAGCACACATAAAGAGTTCAGAAAAGAACTAAATATTTCTCATAGATAATCTTGATCATAAACTCACAATTCATTGGATCTCGACAAACACACCGCAAAAAGAGATTACATCGAATAGATCTCCTCGAAGACCAAGGAGAACTTTGTATTGAGATCCAGAGAGAGAAGAAGCCATCTAGATACTAGCTATGGGCCCGAAGGTCTGTGGTAAACTACCACTACAAGAAATATGTCAACTAGTGACCTTCTGTCAGTGACCCTGGAAGAATTGGTCATAGATCTATGACCATTTCAGACCAATTGGTCAAAAGCTGTTCGGGGGGGCTCCAAACCCTAAACTATAACGACCATTTTGGTCAGAAAGGTCGTAATTTCCTTACACGAAATGGTCATAAAGCAGATAGCACTGGTCCGCTGCCTTATTTCTAGCTGATCATGACCAATATAGATGGTCATAACCTTGTAAATTGTGGTGGGTTGCTACGACTAGGCGCCACCTCATCAGTTTTGCCTATGTGTCATGTCCATGTGGTAGTTTTTGCCCTAGGTTGTGAAGCAACCTATATTTCTGTCATTCCCAAAATTCCCCAAAAAAATCTCATAAATTCTTTGGGTCATATCTTCATCAAATATGTAAAAAAAAACTTCCTTGCCTAGTTCAAAAATATTCATTTTCCTATTCTGTTCAAAAAAACACTTTGTGAAGGAAGTACCACTTTGGCATGTCCAAATGGTATCCATTTTCTACAGTGCTTTCCTATGCCCAAATAACTATCCTACACCAAATGCCAGCTCAATCCATTCATTATTTTGAGCCCAGCTTCAACATTCGTATTTATGTCCAGTGTGGTACTTTGCAAAGCAAGTACCACCTAGACTCCTCCTTTTGAGCTGAAAATTTGTGAAGACGGTCTTCTTAGTAACTGATCATCCTCAACCAAAACTCACACCCATTAGCCATGTGCATTTCCCGTACCGCTAATCAAACACTTGGCTGCTAATTCATGTTTGAGCATCGATCGGTCTACTCGTGAGAATCTTATGTTGTAATTTTCTTCCTAGCACCTACCTGGGGAGTGCCCAACCCACTAGACATGCCTAGGCCTCCCAGAACACATGGCAACGCCACAATCACGCGGTGACCACGCGGCGGGCATGCGAGTTTACGCGCTCTAGAGTTGGGGCCCTCGACCACCGCCCAAACCTCGATGTATCGCCACCAAACCATGTATTTATGATTAAATAGATACTTATGTAACTAGAAATGATTTTTGGAAAAAAATAAATAGCAAACTATGAGGCAGCTGCAGTTCAAATTTGACCTGCTTCCAGCTAAATCGGCGGAAATTTGTCTTTTTCATGAGAGGTGGATCAAAATTCTTTACACCCAACCATTTTGTCAATTGTGCATTAAATATGTCCTAGTATTTTAGAAAATTGATTTGGTCCAATTTTGCAACAATTATTTGGGAGTTCCTTCACAAAAAAACCTCCTTTGGGGCACTCGAAAAATGGAAAATGATTTTTCGTCCAAAGAAAATGAAAAGATATGTAGGCAATATTGTTTGCCATTCCAAGATGCACCCTTGTGCACAATATGAGATCATTTGAACAAACTATGACATGAATGAGGCCATAGGATTGATCATTCGGCTTGAAAGCCATGAATCTTCACGAATGATAGCTCACTTCTGAGAACACTTTTTTAAAAGAATTGTCGTATTAGAAGTTTATTATTTTTCCTGGTAACTTGGTCACATATAATGACACAATGCGAAGGTTTTCCAATTTTTTGTTTTTTTTTTGAATTTTTTATGCCCGTTTCAAAATGCGGTCAAAACGGCGGGAATGACCGTTCCTAGCTAGTGGTTGAATCTTGGTATTTTTTGGTGTTTCTCTGATTAAATAGATACTTATGTACCTAGAAATGATTTTTGTAAAAAATAAATAGCAAACTACAAGGCAGCTACAGTTCAAATTTGACCCACTTACAGCTGAATCGGCTGAAATTTGTCTTATTCACGAGAGGTGGATCAAAACTTTTTATACCCAACCATTTGGTCAATTGTGCATTAAATATGGCCTAGTATTTTATAAAAATCATTTGGTCCAATTTTGCAATAATTATTTGGGAGGTCCTTCACAAAAAAAAACCTCCTTTTGGGCACTCGAAAAATGGAAAATGAATTTTTCGTCCAAAGAAAGTGAAAACTCCCTTAGGCAACATTGTTTGCCATTCCAAGATGCACCCATGTGCACAATATGAGATCATTTGAACAAACTATGTCAATAATGTGGCCATAAGATTGATCATTTGGCTTGAAAGCCATGAATCTTTACGCATGATAGCTCATTTCTGAGAACACTTTTTTTAAATAATTTCCGTATTATAAGTTTATTATTTTTCCTGGAAACTTGGTCACGTATAATGACACAATATGAACGTTTTCTAATTTTTTGATTTGTTTTGAATTTTTTATGCCCATTTCAAAATGTGGTCAAAACGGCGGGCATGACCGTTCCTAGCTAGTGGTTGAATCTTTGAATTTTTTTGGCGTTTCTCTGATTAAATAGACACTTTTTTACCTAGAAATGATTTTTGGACAAAATAAATAGCAAACTACAAGGCAGCCGCAATTCAAATTTGACCCGCTTCCTGCTGAATCCGTGGAAATTTATATTTTTCACCAGAGGTGGATCAAAAACTTTTGACACCCAAACATTTGGTCAATTGTGCATTAAATATGGCCTGGTATTTTATAAAAATGATTTGGTACAAATTTGCAACAAATATATGGTAGGTCCTTAACAAAAAAAACTCTTTTCGGGCACTCGAAAAAAATGGAAAATGAATTTTTCGTGAAAAGAAAATGAAACCCCCCCAAATCAACATTGTTTGTCATCCCAAGATACACACATGTGCACTATATTGATTCATTTTAACAAACTATAAGTGGTTAATATGTTGAACGTTTGCCCTGAATAAGAGGATAAAAACTATAAGAAAAACAATAGTTTTTTATATAACCTTAATTCTGAGTGGTGGAATCATCTAAGGCATGGATCGATGACATGGCGTACATCTGACCATCAACCCGTTCATCCAACCATTCCGAGCCACCCCACGACCCCACCCCACGACCTAACCTATCCATTCCTCCCCCATCCCACGACCTCTCCCCCTCGTCGTCAGATCCACCATGCCCACAGCTCTCTCTGCCTCACCCCAAACCCTACCCATAGCCGCCGCCGTGCTCCGTCACCGGCGACCTCGCCGCCACCGCCCCTCTCCACTCTTCCTATCTCCATACCGCACGCGAGGAAGGGAGGGGGGAGGCCCCAAATCGAAGCGAGCAGCAGCTTCCGGATCTAGATCGAGAGGCCCAAAATCGTCACCTACCTCCGCCCCTTGGCTCCTCTGTGTCGCCCTACACCGCGGCTCCCGCGACGACGAGCCGGACGGGAGGAGCTACCGCCCCGTAGCACGCACGCGCTGGTAGGGCGAGGGGATCGATGGCGAAGCTGTACATGCAGGCGGTTCCCCCGCCGGATCTGAACAAGAACACCGAGTGGTTCATGTACCTGGGGTCTGGACCACCTACATCTTCAACCTCTTTGTCTCCTGGCTCGTCATCCTCTCCATCTTCGGCTAGACTGGGTCCAAGGCGCCGCTGCCGGCGCCATGGGGGACCTGGCCTCCACCTGCAAGGTCGGTCCGTCGCCCCTCATCTGATCCACGCACACACACCCTCTCTTGCTTCTGTGCTTGCTCATCTGCGATTCACTCTCCGGTTCCGGCCCCAGACCGTCTGGCTAATCTGATCTAATCCAATCTAATCAGTTTGTCTTCTTGTTGTTGCTGGTGTTCAGGGCAAGCTTGCCTACTTCAGGATCAAAGAGCTCAAGGAAGTCCTCATACACCTCTCCCTTCCCAAGCACGGCAAGAAGCAGGTACTAGTCCATCATATCACCTCTCCCTCCTATCATCATACAATAATATTTCCTTGTTGATTACTACTGTGTAGTAGTACCCATCACAAGTCCACTCGTTACACATTGATAAATGGATCCACTCATGCTTCCAAATAACTGCTGTAGCATCCTGTAAATTCGTTCATGTAAAGTGCATCACCATGCAAGTTAATTCAGCTTGCTTCTCATATATATGCTGCACGAGGTTATTGTCATCCTTATCCGCTAGGTATTTGTTGTTGCAGGAGCTTGTCGACAGGATCCTCGCTCTGCTCTCCGACGACCAAGGTCGGTCGGCCCCCTTCTTTCCCCAACCCTCTCTGTGCATGTGCAATGTACCTCTATCATCAACTTAAAATGGTACTCCATTTGTTATCCTTGCAAAGCAGCCATACTGTTTTGTCAGGAAAAAAAGTCACCTGCTACTTATTAACTTGCTTTGGCATGTATGTATGTGGCTGCCTCAGCCCAATGGCACCTTGGCCGAGGAAGGAAGAATGCGCCGAGCAAGGAGCTAGGTTGTGGTCAAAATAGTCGACGACATATACAGGTTAGCTAGCTTTCATGCCGTTTCCCACTGCCCATCCTTTTTTCCTTCCTATTTCAGTGATGTTGGTAGTTGGGTTATCTCAGCATTAATTAATTAATTGCCATAGCAGGAAGATGCAAGTCCATGGTCCTCCTGACCTGTCTCCTGCCACCCTCTACCAAGGAAGGAGTGAGCTCGCGTAGATGGAGGTGGCCGTGCTCCACCGGCTGTTTTGTGGTTCCTGCAATCAGGGGAGTTCCTCGCAGGACAGCGCCCTCCCCCTTCTGGTTCTTTTACTACCTACTGTTGCTGCTATTGCTGATTGGTCTATCCACAGTGGGTAATCCATCAATGTTTATTTGCTACTGCCTGAGCTCTATTTCTCTGCATGCTAGCGTGCTGTTTGTGCAGTGTGGATGATTGGTCCTTGTGGAGATTGTCTAATAGACGAAGTTCCTCTATGTTAATATTACGAGAATGGAGTAGTGCATTCCGGTTGAACATGTGTTCTAGATTTTTTTTGCTGGTAAACATGTGGTCTAGATGATTCTACCTTGTTGTTTCTGATCTTACATTTGGTTTATCTATGCTGCATTGCAAATTTGCAATGATGTTTGTTGCCCAAGAAACCAGCGAATTAGAGGCCTGAGATTTCAATAGTTTGGAGGAGAAACCAATGAATTCAGATTTGAGTGAGAAATCTATTCTGGTTTCAAATAGATAGGTTTATTTTTTAACTATGCGTTGATTTGTAACAATGAGCATAGGTGGTTATAGGTTGTTGTGATGATGAATATAAATATCATGAAGTGCTCATGGATGGCAGTATACCTGATATCATTGTTTTCACTCTTTTATCAACATGCCTTTGCTGAATCTACCGTTCATACGTGTAAACTATACATTGTAGCTACTGAGTACTTTTTATCGACATATTAGCTAATTGTGTACCTAAATATGACCCAGGTACAGTGGATACAACATAATGCTTCTGCTACCATAACTTGTTTTCTTGTCTACCATCCAGGTACAATGGGAGCAAGCTCATCCTCCTCAATCCCTAGCTACTGCACGACTGTCGGGGTGCATACTCCCTATAGTTCCTGGAGCATCTCGACCTCTTATTGTAGTAGCTGGTATGCTTGATGTGTGTATCTCTGTCTCCTTACTATTTTGCTAGAACCATAAATCCTGATGCATGATGATTATAGTCTGGGTTGTTAGATCTGTTCTATTGGTTCTTAAAATTTGACATGCCTGGATTCTGAATGAATGAATGAACTCCTTCTTACAGTTCTTTTCATTTCTATGATCACTTTAGTTAGAGTTGCACATGTCAGTATACTATATACCGAAAAAATCCTAGCTAGTGAGAAGTGAAAACATTTGTCACTCCATGAACATAAACTGGTTAGTGTTAGTCATACTATTTATCTACATGGCATTTGCTATCAATTCTTGCTTATAAGTTATTGGATTCCTCATTGGCTATCGTTTGATTTTATATACACATTCTTATTCTTATATTTTCATTCTTATTCTTTGCACAGGTGAAGTGCGAATCAAAGTCCGAAGCTGTGAAGCATATCAACAAACAGTAGCATATTATGTGTTGTAATTGTAGGCAGTAGTAGGCATATCTGGCTTGTAGTAGTATACTGTAATGAATGTAATAGACTAATGTAGTGTTGTTTTGGATGAATTTTGTTTGCTCTCTGGTCTGATAATTATTGTGTACGTGATTTGAATATCTGTGAAATGGAAACCTGACAAGGGAGTCCAAGATATAATGGTTGTTTGGCAAAGTTCGAAAATTTTGATGTGGGACCAATTTTGCGATAAGCATGAAAAGTGGGACCAATTTGTGGTGGGACCAGCTACAAAATAAAATGGCTGAAAATAGAAAATCAATAGACTAGCCAAAAGGCCACGACCCAGGAAAATAAAAAGGCCTAATTGTTGGGCTAGGCCCATGTAGCTAGCAAAAAGTAACAGAAAAAATAAATATTAATACGGCTGAATTGTTGGGCTGGGCCCATGTAAAACACCAAACTGGACCGGGCTGAATCTTATCAATGACCTTTTCAATTGGTCGCAATTTTTCCACGTCAGATTGCCATGTCGGATCCGACGTGGCGTGGGCAGATAGCCAGTGACCAAAACAAAAGGTCGTTGGTTCAATGACCTTTCGTTTTGGTCGTAAATGTCTTCGACCATTCCAGAAGAAAGGTCATAATTTCCATTAACGACCCTCAGCTTTTGACCATCTGTTTTTGGTCAAAAAAAGGTCGCAAATGAAAAACAATGACCTTTCAGTGACCAATAGTCAAGGTCACAGGTTGACATATTTCTTGTAGTGTACTCACAACTCATGGTGAGGCGATGATGATGATGTAGAAGCACTCCGTGATGGATTCCCCCTCTGGCGGAGCTCCGCAACAGGCTCCAAGATGGGATCTCACGGGAACAAAAGGTTACGGCGGTGGAATTAGGGTTTTCTCTCTGTTGCTGATGGTTTCGGGGTACGTAGGCTTATATAGGAGGAAGAATGACAACGGGGGACTCACGAGGGGCCCACGAGGCAGGGGGCGCGCCCTGGGAAGGGGGGCGCGCCCCCCACCCTCGTGGGCACCTCGTAGCCCCTACTCCGTGGTTGTCAAGTCTCCCGTGCGTGATTTTCTCCAAAAATATCTCTCCCGAAGGTTTCATTCCGTTTGGACTCCGTTTAATATTCTTTTTCTGCAAAACCCTGAAACAGGCAAAAAACAGCAATCTGGACTGGGCCTTTGGGTTAGTAGGTTAGTCCCAAAAATGATATAAAAGTGTATGACAAAGCCCATTAGACATCCAAGACATCATAAATAATAGCATGGAACAATCAAAAATTATAGATACGTTGGAGACGTATCATGCGTCTGGACAATGTTGCTTTTATGCTCATGACTAGTAACCCACCCATTTCCATGTTTGAGCCTATGGATAAGGTTCTTCCTGCGCCTCCCGTTGATCCAAAGATGGAAGTAACAGGTGTTTGCATCCCCCTCTTTAATATTCGTTATCCGTGAGTTTTGCTTCTTTCTCGCTCTTTCCAACACAGCCAACCCGACCACTCTTCTTTTCAGTCTTTTTTGAAGGTCCGCCTCCTCCACACTAAGAGCTCGCAGATCTTGGGCCTCATCCAAGCGTAAGATAATCTCCAGGGCCATGTGCAGCTGTACTTTGTCCTGGGAGAAGAGGGTCTTGCTCCAGGCCTGGAGTCTTTGACTAGTGCGCTTTAGCTTGTGGAAGAGCCTTTGGTACACCTCAGAGGGCGTGGATGGCTCGTTCCAAGCCTCCTGGACAGTTTGCTGGAAGTCGGGCATGCTTGTCCAGAAGTTCTCGAAGCGGAAAGTCTTCGAGCGTCTTGGGCCATCATCGTTAGCTAGCAAAAGCGGGCAATGATCCGAGAGGGACGATGAGAGAGCATGGAGGATATGCTTGTCAAAAGTGATGTCCCAATCCTCGTTACAAAAGAAACCATCAAGCTTGGACATGGTTGGGTTGCTCTACTCATTGCTCCAGGTGTACTTCCTGATTCGAAGGTGAATTTCTTCGAGCCCGCGGAAATTGAGGGCGTTTCGGAATCGAGCGATGCGTCTACAGTTTGCATTGGAACGATTCTTGTCTCGGGCGCGGTAGATTTGGTTGAAGTCACCTGTGACCAGCCAACCGTCACCGGGGGGTGGCTTCTCAGCCATCAGCTCATTATGGAAATCGTCCTTGAGGTTCCTTCTTGTC
The DNA here is from genome assembly GCA_902687465.1 of Secale cereale. Taxonomy (NCBI): domain Eukaryota; kingdom Viridiplantae; phylum Streptophyta; class Magnoliopsida; order Poales; family Poaceae; genus Secale; species Secale cereale. Next base: position 168,926,852 of record LR738709.1, read on the forward strand.
GGCCCATAGACCGTGGTGAAGTTGAAGGAGGTATTGGAGCTGATAATGGTGATCTTCGCCGAAAGGGTGTAGGTGCCGAAGTGGACATTATCCGGCTTCCCATGTTGTTCATCCCAGAGCAGTAGGATTCCGCCTCGAGTGCCTAGAGCAGGTCGTTGTGCAAAGCCTTTGAGCCTGAAGCCGCCCAAGAAAGAGGCGACCATGGGGTCAACAATCTCCAGTTTTGTTTCCTGGAAGCACGCTATGTGGCAGGCTGAGGCAGCAACAGTCTCATTGACAATAGATCTTCTATTTGGGCAATTTAACCCTCGAACGTTCCAATTCAGGATACTAAGGTTGAGACTATTCATTGGTTACATCATGCAACATCAAGCTAGCATTAGGCCACTACCAGAATAGGTTCGAAACGCCTCGCCAGGGCAATAGATAGTTGCTGAACATAGCAGCCACAAACAGGCATAGCAACATGGACAGAAGGACGCTTAACATATGGAAACTACTAAACATCATCAGGTGAGCCTGGGAGGCATCAGGCTGCGTCCACAGCCTCCTCTGCCACTATGGTGGCCAGCTTCGGGCCTGCATCGCCACCATGCAGCAGGAGCGCTTCTTCCACCGCGGTCGCTAGGTCACAGTCCATCCTGAACAGGGCTCGAAGTGCAGCGACAGCAGAGTCCAACAGTTGGCCCTGGAACATGTCAACGTAGCGGTTTAGCGCCTCTTGAGTGACCTTCTCTCCCTCGCCAACAACCCCCAGCCATTGGCAGAGCAGCTGCTCTGCAAGCTGGGTATGCTTTGTTTCTTGGCGTGTAGACGAGGGCTGCGCCGGCTGAGGTCAAAACCAGTGACCCCCGCCAGCGTCTTCCTCCTAGCTGTATGCCGCCTTGGAGGGGGTGAGCTCGGAGCAGCAAGGAGAGGGGGCACCGTCGGGACAAATAGTGGGGTGTCGTCCTCTTCCTCACCCAGGGAGCAAGACACAACATCCTCCATTGAAGACGCCACTTGGTGTGGGATGAAGACTGTCATGCGGGGCGAGCTTGGAGCCGCAGAAGCAACAGAGGGCACACTTGGATCCAGAGCAGCAGCAGTGGGAGACGGAGTCCCGTTGTCGAGCGTCAGAGAGGGCTGAACTTGAGCCCCGAAGCAAGACAGCGCCCTGCGTAGCCAGGCTGGGCTTGCAGATGCACGGATCTTTATGATGTCGCAAGAGGTGGTTCGCGGCGAAGGCGGAGGAGAGCGGCCTCGTAGTGGCAAATCCTGGGCCGCCGCCCGTTCCACCGAGCGGCAGCAGCGGTCAGGGAGGCGGTGAGCCGAATCGCGACCACGAGAGAGCGGCGTCCCAGCCCTACGCCTCTGCCCATCTTCGCGCCCATCCCGCCTTGAGTCACGACGGTCATCGTGCCTAGAGTCGTGGCGGTCTTCCCCATCCCATCGTTGCGGCGCCCTTGAGCGGCTACGGAAGATGTGGTCTCTCCAGGATGGCTGCCTACCATCACGTCGCCCTCGGCGGTCATCATCGTCGCGGTCATCATCCCGCCTGTCTCTGTCATCGTGGCGGCGATCCGGCTGACCGCCGCACTCCCCTGGTCGAGGCTCTCCATCGACCACGCGATAGCTTCAATTAAAGCGGTTGGAGTAGTGCGGGCGCCGCGGCACATTGCCATTGGCGTCAGGCGTGAAGTCTTCGTGGCGATCCAGGTGAACCAAAACACGCCGGCGAAGCGCACGCCGGCCAGTGATCCCAGAGGGGCCAGCGAACGCGCCCATCGGCTGGCTATCACCCACCGTGAGTTGCACCACCTTGGGGATGCTTGAAGGGTTCGCCAACCAAGCTCAGAGGTTGAGCGAGGTGACATCCTCCCTCATGACGGTGGAGTGGTCGAAGTAGTGCAGCAAAGTTTCCGGCCCAAGGACCTGCTCGGCGACCTTGTCGTTCCATGCATTCAGAGCCACGTTCTCAATGCATAAATGAACGTGGTGGAAGGCATTGACTGCCTCCGCATGAGCATTGAGCCGCCACTTAGCGACATGGATGTCCAGACCACGCCGCTCGAACCGGCCCGGCAGCTCAGTCACCAGGTCGCGGTGGTGCGGGAAGTTGAAGGTGGCGAGGAAATCCTCCGGCGAGTGCTGCTTCACCTTGAAGCAGTTGCCTCGATGCAGAAGTGGTCGGCGATGGCCGTTTGCATCTCGTCCGCGCTTACCCGAGGGCGGGTGCCACCCAGCCAGACGAACATGGTGAGGCTCGCAAGGCTTGCAGCCTACACGTCCATCTCCTGGGTGGCAGAGACCACAGCATGGCGCTCTACAGGCCGAAGCGACGGGTCCCCGATGCACACCACGGTAGCAGCTTGCGCACCGCACAGCACCGGCGGCGGTGGAGGGAGGGCAGGTGGCGGCGGCGGACGTGCGATGGGAGGTGGCGACGAGGAGATGGAGCAGAAACGCGCTTTGTGGCCACACCGTCTGCAGCGGAGACACTTGATGGGATTTCTGCAGGTGGCCTTGCAATGGCCTCTGTCCAAGCAGCGGTGGCAGATGCGCCTGTGAAGTTTGACGAAGCCTGCAGAGGCAGGTGGGGAATAATGGCCAGCAGCTCTCCGTCTTGAATGCTGGCGTTGCTGCTTGTTGGCTCTCCACCAGAACGGCGCCCGAACGAGAGTCCGGGCTCCATCAGTGCTCTGGTCAGCGGGAGCGGAGGGAGCGGAGGGCTCGGGGCTCGATGGCGGGCGCGGCCGGGCGGCATTGAAGGCCCGAGCAGGCTTGGATTTGATGCATGGCCGGTGAGCGCCTTGAATGGGCGGGGGTGGAGTTGAATCCAGCAGAGTTGCATTCAAGGCAAAGCTTACTTTGCGGGCAACCTCTCCCGCACCTCGCGTCGCGGTAGATCCTCCAAGATTTCCTTCCAGCTGTGAATCCGGGACGAAGGACGGGCTGGATCTGGCTGGCTCCCTTAGCAGTGAATCTGGATCCGAAACACTGAGCTCCAGCTGTGGAAAGACAGCAAGGACCAGCTCCCTGCGGCCAAACCTGGGGTGGGGAAGCCCGGCGGGAAGACTGGCGAGACCTACCGAGCCGAGGCAAACGAGGGAGCGGGGCTGCAGCCGGCGGCGGGGGTGGCTGCAGGCGCTGGAGCAGCACCTCGCAGGAGCGTTGGGGGTTTCATCTTTTTGACACCCCTTCGTCGTCGCTGATTGGGTACCGTACAATAGCTACTAATTACGATATGTTTCTTGGCGTCAGATAAGTCTTGATGCTATCCAGTCAGCTGGATACATCACAATTAATAACTCAAGGTACCTCAAGAAAAACCAAGCGGTCAGCTTGGTAAGTTATCAACAAAAATTACAATCAAAGGTACTTCAAGAAAAAAGAAAAAGATGTGGTGAGACAATCCAAATGACCAACCAAGTTGAGAATGAAAATATATATTCATTTATTCACGATAGTATATGTTTTGTACATATATATGAAACTGGTATGATTTTTCATGACATATTCTTGAACAGAAAAAAAAAAGTAAGATACAAATCACAACAGTACGATGGAAGAGCATGATGTGTTTTTCATGGTTACATGTATATGTTTGTGTTTAAGCTAAGGCCGGCAGCGAGCGGCCCGAGCGGAGCGACACTCAGCCTATTTTTTGAAGTCGTCAAAGTGACGCTCTGTCCGCTCCCGTATTTTGCCGGATAGGTTCTAAGTAGGTAATCTTTGTGGCTACAGCTAGCTAGCCAATATGTTGGACGGCATACGCACCATTCATATAAGATCGATATGTGTGAAATGTAGAGAAAATATATTCACTTGATTAGAGGATCGACGAGCTAGTGATGGCCGACCCCGGGACTCGGAACGGACCCCTGAACGACCTGGCTAGCACGCCTACGCTTGGCACCGGTGATCTCAATGTTGCCGGCAAATGTAACAGGCATTGGTGGCAGTGACGCCATGAACACTTGAAGCAAATCTGGAGATGATGAGTATGGAGGTGGACTGATCGTCTTCTCCGCGAGCATTTGTGGCTGATCACTTGGCATCATCCTAGCCTGCACAAAAGAGTGCGGCAGTGCCAACACAAACAAGGAAAGTATCATAATGGCACGCGAGGAAGCCATGCCAATAAAATCGGTCGAGCTAAGTCCGAAGAGTCTAATGTTAGTGTATGTCTGTACTAAATTCTTTCTGTAGAGGAACTGAATGGGTTTGTGTAGTGTCTGCAAATATGCGATGAGGTGAATGTGAGAAGCCTGGGCATATATTTATAGATGACGAGAGGTAGGAGTTGCAGCTGGCCACTAAGTATGTGCGACAGTGTGTGGAGTGGTGGTAATGATGGAGTTCGTGGCTTAGTCAAATTAGTGAGAACACATCACCATCAGGTTTTCTTTGGACCAAAACAAATCATAGAGCTTGTTTGTCGAGTTCATTTTATCGGGCATTCGGTAAAGATGAAAAAAGCCAAGTGCATAGGAAAAAAACATAGCGAAGACAAAGAGCTCGGCAAAGAGAGCACTTTGCCGAGTGCAAGACTTGGCAAAAACCTAGAAGTCGGCAAATGGCTGGACATATATCCCGAATGGCCACACCTGAGGGAACGTTGACAGCGTCATAGTGTTTGCGGAGTTCGGTACTCGGCAAAGATTTTGCACCGATTGTGCTCTTTTGCTGAGCAGGGTAGTACTGTGCAAAAAGAATTATTTATTATTTTACTATTTTATTTTCTTCTTTTTGTATGTTTTTAATTTCTTTTCTTCGCCGAGTGGGTGACAGTAAAAACTAATATTTTTATCGAGTGAAGTACTTGACAAAATTATTTTCATTACTTTACTATTTATTTCCTCTTATTTTTACATTTTGTCTACACTTTGCCTCATGGTGCACTCGGCAAAGGCCTTTTTTTATTATGTACTCCTTCATTTTCTTTTGTTCTTATTTTTTACTTTCTGAGTGTTGTAATCAGCGAAAGTCTTTTTTAGTTTTTTCTTTGTTTTTATTTCTTATTTGCCAAGTGATGTACTGGGAAAAGCTCCTTTTTTATTACTCCATGTGAGTGTTTCTCTAACCCCGTAGGGAAACAACTCTGAACCGAGGAAGAATTCCTTGAAGGGTCCAAACAGTAAATACCTCGAAGGGGTGCAATAATTCTACCTCCTATTAATATCACCATTATTCTTCTAACCGTTTTGTTCATGATTTTGGAAAGCATTTTTCTGATAGTCATTGAACTATGCTAACCCTTCTCTGAGGAGAAACTCATATGCTCCTCGAGAATATTCCTCTAATGTTCTACGTACTGCAAATTCTTCTCAGCCTCCCATCAAGATGTGGGCAGTTGAGAAGAAGTAATTCTTCTGTAGGACTATGTAGGACTATGTCTTCAGTTGCACTGAATGGACCATGGATAGTAGGTGCACTAATCATATAACCAGAGACAAAAGCTTATTCATCGATCCTAAATTGTCTACCTTCTCACTAAAGTATACCACCTTTGGTGACAACAACGAAGCAATGGTAATCTGGTTAGGTAAAGTTGCTATCTCCAAAGTGAAAAATATTGAGAATGTTATGCTTGTTCAATCTACTGGATTCAATCTTGTGTCCATTGCAAAGCTATGTGACTTGGCATGATGGTATTATTCTCTATCACTAGATGTATTGTATTTATTTTTTGCAGGTTATCTTCCGGGCCACTGCGTTTATTCGTATGTGATCACTACTCACTCCGATGGATGCCAGGAAGCGTATGGTTACTGGGTCTATCCACTGGAAGACGGTAGCACGGGCTATCTTCAACCGGTTTGGATGGCAGTCATGTAATAGGATAGGTGTTTAGTTGCCTACCAATTTTTATGCCGCCGGTTGTGGCTATTCCGATCCCTGTTTTTAGCTCTTTGTGAGCATTTCTACTATTTGAGACTTGGAGACTTTGTTGAACTATTTGCTTATTAATAAATTGGCTGCATGCATCATTCTGATGCAGAGGCCGGGGGATAACCTCCTTTTCAAAGAAAAAAAGATGTATGGTATTTATGCAAAATGATAATACTTTTGTCTTTGAAGTAAAACTTGTGGATTTCTGTAAAGGTCACTGAGTTGCCACATGTTTACTTCCAACAGCTACACAGGGTTTGTTGGCACCGAAGACATGGCTATGCAGGTATGAGAAACTTGCGGGCACTGATGAAGAAAAAACAAATCATGGGAATTGCCAATGTCAAATTTGAAACAAATCGGCTCTATGGTGCATGTGATGCTTGCAAACTGGCTAAGAAATCTCATTCCGCGAAGACTATCATGACGAGGACAGGGTCACTCAATATTCTTCACATGGTCTTCTTCCGAGTGGGAACCTACTCTATCTTTGGTGGTAATCACCATGGACTCGCAATAGTCGATGAATTTCTAGATTCAACTGGGTTTTCTTTCTAAAGGATAGATCCAGGAACCATGAAATCTTAAAACATTTCACCAAGAAGGCTCAGAAAGAACATAATTTTGCCATGAAGAACACGAGAAGTTATAATGGCACGGAGTTCAAGAACACAAATATCGAGGACTTCCTCAATGACAATGGCATCACGCATAATTTCTTCGTAGCTTATACTCCGCAAAAAATGGAGTGGTGGAATGAAAGAATCATCAACTTGTTGAGACAGCACACATTATGCTTAATGAGTGCAGGACCCCAATTCGATTGGGTAGACGCCATCTACTCCTCATTAATCAGCTGCCACATCACATTTTTTGCTTAAGTGTCATCTATTTTACTCTCTATGTTACTCCCACTATGGGTATCCTTAGGACCTTCCCAGTGCTACACAGTGTACTTATGCTAAGAATGCCAAATAGGAAAACAAATGATATGGCAAAGCAATTAAAGAGGAGTGAGAATATTATAATGACATCAGGACAAAATAGTGCTAAGCACGTGGACCTATGCAAAATGTCTACCAACAAATGCATGAAGGAGTTTTGGTTGTTAAACAATTAAAAGAGGGAAACTTAGTTACCAAAACTAAACAACTATGCACTTGACAGATTGGTTACTAAGGTTTTTAATGTACTTTTTGTGGCAAAAAAGTTTTAATGTACTTAATAAATCATCTAAGCATCAATGCATTGGAAGAGGCCTTAGGTTCCTAACACACATGGATGGAGGGAGTAATACTATTTCAAAAATGAAAAACTAATTTTATACAATGACATGATTTATTAACAGCTCTCTCCTATGTTATAAAAGAATATTCAATTCATCAAGAGCAAACAGTAGAGTTACTCTAGTTATATAGATATTCAACTAAATTCTACTAATACCAGTTGAGAGGTGAACGAAAAAAGATTTTATAGAACTATCTGATTTTATTAGAAGGAGGTTGAAACCCCACCATGTGCATCCAAGGATGCACACATTCATCTTTATTATATTATTCAACAGAGTTTGACGAAACAAATACATAAATCAATTCAAAGCCACCTACAAGCTTGATGATGTGCCTTGACTTCACGCCAACACACACCATCTAAGTTGGTGGCCTTGCCAGGCCGCCTCACGACGAGCCGAGAGCACCAACCGATGTAATAGACCCTCAGCATGCATTGCATGCGGATGCTCTAGAACCCTTGACCGCCCTCTTTCGTCGTCCCATCTTCAGGAGGGATCAACATGTTGACCTTGTGAGGCCCAACTCAATGCCACCACAATGCTAAAACAGGGCCATCTCCCTGCGCTCGTCCATCAAGACGCATCCTTTGTTGAGACAATGTTGTGCGATGCCACCAATACCCACCATTGTCGATGTAGTAGATGGCACGCCGCTCCACGTCCTGACGACTCCAGCAAGCATCACCTTAAGAACGAGGCCCTCAAGAGAGGTAACGACACCAAAGGTGCCGCCATCATCCTGAAAGTGCTATATATCGACTAGAGGGGGGTGAATAGGCGATTTTTAGAAAGTCTTCAAAAGATGGAAGTTTCGAAGACAAACGGTAGAACCGATCCTATTTATATGCAGCGGAAGGTAGACTACACTAGACAAGCCATAGTCAAGTATTCAATGAAGTGAAAGCATGGAGACTAATAGCAGCTAGGCGGTATGGATCGGGATGGAAGATTGAATGAAGCCAATCAGAACAAGTAGTCACACAGTGAAATCAAACAGATAAGGCAAGCAGGCAATGACTTCACAAAGACAGACAGTAAGTAAAGAGAAGGAAGGGATGGAACCAGTAGCTTGGGGAAGACAGTGATTTGTTAGACCAGTTCCAGTTGCTGTGACAACTGTACGTCTGGTTAGGGAGGTTGAGATTTAACTCAGAAGACCGCGTCTTCACCTTATTCCCCTTGAGCTAAGGACACCTAGTCCGCGCCCAATCACTCTGGTAAGTTTTCAAGGTAGACTTCCAAACCTTCACAGGCTTCGTTCACCGGCGATCCACAATGACTCTTGGATGCTCAGAACGCGACGCCTAACCGGCTGGAGGAAACACAGTCCTCAAGTGTAACAAGTCTTCAGGTCACACAGACAGAAAGATTTCAGTGATGCCTAGCACTCTTTTGCTCTGGGTGTTTGGGCTTTGTCCTCGCAAGGATCTCTCTCTCAAATGCTTTGGAGGTGGGTTGCTCTCAAACGACAAAAGCCGTGTAATAACTCTGAGCAGCCACCAATTTATGGTGTATGGGGTGGGCTATTTGTAGCCACTTGGCAACCCGACCTGATTTGTCCGAAGTGACCCTGGGTCACTAAGGAACTGACACGTGTTCCAACGGTCAGATTTCAAACACACGCGGCAACTTTACTTGGGCTACAAGTAAAGCTGACTCATCCAGCTCTGGATAAGATTTGCTCTCATTGTCTTCGCTCGAAGACGTAGGATTTGGTTGAGCATCACTTCAGTCACTCTGACTTTGTTCACTTGTACCCCACTTAACAGTACGGTGGTTCCTATGACTCAACAAAAAATAAAAGGAAACAATGAAACGTCTAAGTCTTCGCGCTCCATATTCTTCACACAATGTCTTATCTTGTCATATTCTTCAATATGAATATCTTCATATACCACCATTGTCGTCAATGTCTTCATACATTTTTAGGGGTCATCTCCGGTAGGTAAACCGAATCAATGAGGGACTACTACCTGTGTTATCCTGCAATTCTCACAAACACATTAGTCCCTCAACCAGGTTTGTCGTCAATACTCCAAAACCACTAGGGGTGGCACTAGATGCACTTACACATCCAATCTAGGAGACTCATATGAAGGGTTTCCTCTCGTAGCAGATGACGACATGCATGTTCATGGGGTTTAATTATATCCTTTTCGAAGTAAGAGTATCGATCACACATGGAGCACATGAATGAGCCTTTGTCTCTTGCAATGATTTAAATTGTAGTGCCTGCAAGTTAGTTGCGATCCAAAGCAAAGCAGGGCGAAAGTTTAAAAATATTGGGCGATTGGTGCAAGCAAGAAAATAAACGACATAAGTAAAATAAATTAGTGCGAGACATGAGTATCAGTTGCTGGAATCAAAAGGACTAAAGCGTTCCTAGGGAGTCCAGATTCCTCACCAATATGTATCTAACATGACCCATGCCTAGGCATAATTCATAGTCGAACTCCTATGCCACTTTACATATTTCTCTTTCCGAGCAGAGCCAAGTACAGATGCGTGCACACATGCATTAACCCCGTCTCCCATTCTGGTTATCGAATGGTAATTAAGTGTCTCCCCGTGGAGGTAACAAGGCAGTCTCGGTTTACCCCTATTGTAATGATCCGGAGGACGGAGATAAGCACTGGCACAACTGACCTCCGATTCCCACCAAAAGTAATAACATTCTGTTGAAAAGAGGCATACATTGGATGGTCAACTTCACCCAATATTAAGAAGATCGTTAACATAAATATATAAAGAGGATGACAAATGATATTATCAGACAATCATAAACATACCAAGGTTACTGCATATCCCTGATAACTAGCAGGGCCGGGCCCATAGTTGTACAAACTGTGCGGCCCGCACAGGGCCCATAAATTTTGGGGGCCCCAAAAAATTTTAGGCATGTGTATTTATTTTTCATGAGATGGGCACAGGGCCGTGCATGGCTGGCGCGTGAGTAAGCCTCGACCATCTCCCTCCCACGCCGCATGCTCGATCGGTTTTTGATCGATGCCTCGATGGCTGGACGCAGGGTCGACTCGATGGGAAAGGAAATAGAACGGCGAACCGAACGCATCCAGATCAAGTCCAGATCTCCCTCGACGATAGGAGGCAGGGATCGATCGCATCCAGATCAATGGAAACCGAACTCCCTCGATGGTAGGAGGCAGGGATCGATCGCATCTAGAGGAAACCGAACGGCGCGGGATCTTGGTTCGCATCTAGATCCAGCGATGCTGCAACGGGTGATAAGACAACAGGTACATGAATTACACCCCACATTGGTTCGCATCCATGATCTATCAATTATTCTTCTCGTAGTCTCGTGATCTCAGGTTCTGAGAGAGGAATTTTCGATGATATACCCATGGCACCCATGTCATGACAGTATTAGTGTTATCTGCTACTAGCTATTGTGATTCTATCATTCTAGATATTGTGATAGATTATATACCTATTGTGATTCTACCTGTCTGCTAGCTAGCTATTGTGTTATCAATATTGTATGTACGTAGTTATTGTGATTCGGATTCTCAGGGAGGAAAATTGCTTCTTGTATACGGTATATACGTTGGACAACCCTCATTGTACTCCTAATTCTACTCCTATTCTCCTAATTCCTATTTCCAAACATTGACGCATAATCTCCAATTGATATTTGCTGACGTATGAATATGTATAATTTTTTATATATCCAATTGTTATCTAAGACCTTATATCATATACATTATAATTGCTTATTCGTTCATTTTAGTGAGATAGGGGCCCATTTTTTTAATTTGGCACATGGCCCCCAATTTTACCGGCCCGGCCCTGATAAGTAGATGAACTTCTCGCATCGAAAGTACAAACATCGCGTGATGTATCATAATGTCATAATGAACATGGTGGTAGCGTCAAATACAAAGGTGATAGACCCAGTAATCCCTTGATCAACCCCCTTCCGAAATAGACCCAGTAATCTCTTGATCAACCCACACTCCACACCGACTAATGTATTACAAGGAGCTGGAGATGGCGCGGTGATGATGAAGACAGATGCTTATGATGCCCTCTTGATGCAATGAACTGGCGGAGAAGTCCCTTGATCACCCCCCCCCCCTCCGAAATACTTCGAGAGGCTAGAGTTCTTCGTTTTGGATGTGTTTCTGGTCATGTGTTGTCTCTCCACTCTGATCCATCTACACATGGGTGAAGTAGTTGACCAGGCAGAGGCAACGACAGGAGGTACGATCGCTGGTACAAACACTCGTACCAGACGCCATCTTGCACTCTTGAGACTTCTGTATGCGCATACTCTTCTTCAAATGGTTGACATTTTTATGGCAATGTCTAATCATGTTAATTAACGTGATTTTATCACCATAATTAGAGTTCCTTCCTTAATACTCGAAATTATTCCCGTACATGATATCCTGGCAAAAACATACAAAAACAAGTGCTTGAACGCGGTAAAATCCAAAAAAATCTTATACTATTGAAAGAAAGAAAAGGTCTAAATCATCACATAAATTGGACTCATCAGTAGCCCAAGTGAGGAGGTGTTGACTGCCGTGACAATAACTTCAACAAGGTAACGATACATAGACAGCGCCATCGCCCGTCATGACCAAAGTTGGAGGTCGGTTTTCATAGGCGGCCACCTCTCCCGATGAGGGCACGACCTCAGACGTGTTGATGATTTGGCCAGATCTTTTACGATGCATTAGCCTCCAAGATCCAATGATAAAAATATACTCCCAGTTATGCAAGCGGTATGCGTAATCTGAAGCAGAGGTAACCACGACCAACAGACAACTCATCAACGCACGAGGAACCTTCCGCCGTAGTTGGTGTGACCTACACGCAATCCATAAAGGACAACGGGCATCGAGCCAAGTGCAACTTTCAAACATAAATTCACGCAAAATAATAATAACGACACCCAAAAAGTGCAGCTTGATAGTTGATACAAGATGTTGTCTAAACTCTCAAAAAACTAATCTCCGTACATGGCCGAGACCTTCACTTAGGCAATGCTAACCCAAGCCGACTAAGAAAAACAAATTTAATCGGACTCTCTCTTTTATCTGAACTAATTAATGATTTTCTTAATTAAATATCCGGACACTTTTTAAATCGTTCAAACGATCTAGACTAGCTCCATACGTAACTAGTACAACTAGTTGTAGCACTCGTCTAAACACCAACGATAGGAAATAAACATCAAAGCTTCTTTCCAGTCGATCAAATCGCACGTTCTTTGGTGGTGTTTTGAAATTTTGTTTGATCTTTTCCTGCCGTGGTTGAATCTGGAGCAACATACAACCAACTAAAACTTGTTTCATTGAATTACAACAATCAAAGTTTATTTATTTTTTCATCGACGGTGATATCATCCCCTCTCTCTTGAAACAAAGCCGTCCTCGATTTTGTGATAGCTTTAAGGGCCTTTTTCTTTAGTGAAAGAATATCATCCTCCTCTACGTTAAGAGAAACCGTCTTTGGTTTTGTGTTGTTCTTGGGAGCCCTCTCCTTACGGAGTGTCCATATCACGTATGAGCGGATTAATTTCTCATTCATTGATTTAAGTGTCCTTTTTGTGTCAGCATGAATAAAGTATATATGTTGGTCCTTCCAGCATGTTGCACACTACGGTCATACTGCCAAGGTCGTCCTAGTGACAAACTGCAAACTTTCAACGGCAAAACATGGTATTCCACCTCATTGACATATTGTCCAACTTTAAATGGTACATGTATTTTATATGTAATTTTGAGCTGCCGACAATTGTTCAACCACTCCAAGTGACATGGTTCGTCATATCGCCATGCAGACAAACCAAGCTTCTCCACCAATTTCTTGCTGATGCCATTAGTGCAACTACCCCATCAATTATTAACTTGCATGCACTAGTAGAATAACGACTTTTAGTACCGGTTTGTAAGGACCTTTAGTACCAGTTCTGAAACCGGCACTAAAGGGTGGGGACTAAAGGTCCTCCCTTTAGTCCCGGTTCAACACGAACCGGGACTAAAGGCCGACCACGTGGCAGGAAGCGCGTCGTGGTCTGGAGGAATTTTAAAAAAAAAATTGAAATAAAGGAAAAAAAGCCCGCCTACTGGGCCGGCACAGCCTGCATACGACTAGAAACCCAACCTCTAGTTAGGCCAGGATGCATACCCGTACGGCCCAGTAGGCCCCACAGGGCAGAGGACTTGCAATAGGCCCACAAAGGCCTGCCTAGAGAGGACTCGACACGGTAGCCGTGGCAGGGCTTATAAACCGGTGCGACCTCCTCTCAATTAGCGAGGTGGGACTAAACATTGTGCACTGCGGGTGGTAGCGCACCACCTTTAGTACCGGTTGGTGGCTCCAACCGGTACTAAAGGGGGGATCTTTATATTAGTACCGGTTGGAGCCACCAACCCGTACTAAAGGCCATCACCCTTTAGCACCAGTTGGAGCAACCAACTGGTACCATAGGTCACAAATGAACTGAGACTAATGCATAGCCGTTCGAACCGGGACTAATGGTATCATTAGTACCGGTTCATTTATAAACCGGGACTAACGTGTCTCACGTAAAGTAGTTTTTCTACTGGTGATGCCTTACCCTCAATGTCGCATTGAGTTTGAAATAAACTCGTTCACTAACCTTTATCCACTGTCATGTCATCTGCATCATGCACCCTCTTAAGTTGCACATTTAGCCCACTCATTGGTACTGCTAGTTTCGATTTGTTCGTCTCATGTGCAGCAACATTTTTAGTTACAATGGGAGTACCCTCATCCTTTCTCTTTTCTAGCAACACCCTCTCTTGTTCCTTTGCATCAGGTGCAATATCTGCATGGTCTCTCCTCTTACGGTCCTCCAAATTATGCAGAAGAGTATGCTTCAAAACAAGCCCACCGTCCTTTACAAAGAAACTTGAATTTCCTTCAAGGAAAAGTGCTAGATTTATCAATCTATATCTCCCTCTTTTTTGTCCAAGATTGGCCAAGTAGAACCTGTGAGCCACGGAGGACTCAGCAATCCCGTTCCCGGGTATCAAACTATCTAAGCCTTGGGTGTGGAACAAGGCTTAAAAACAAGGTTGCGGCTGCACTAGCACTAGTCTACGTGTTTAGAGCGAGAAGAGAAGTGCCAACGATCGTCAAAGTGATCACGAAGTGATCCTATCTAAGCACGTCAAACATAACACCACCGTGTTCACTTCTTGAACCCCTTCGGAAAGCGACCGTCACGGTTACTCACGCTGGTAGTGTATTATGATCATAGTGTCAAGTTTTCTACAACCGGATATTAACAAATTCCCATCTGCCACATAACCGCGAGCACGACTTTCGAAAGATCAAAACCCTGCAGGGGTGTCCCAACTTAGCCCATCACAAGCTCACGATCTGCAGAGTCGCAACTCCAAGGTGGGAAGACCCGAGTATTCTTGGAATCCCGTGCTCAAGATATTCCGACTAAGGTAAAACTAATCCAGCAAGACCTCTCGGCGTGCCGACACCCTGACAGTAGCCGCGCGTATCTAGTCTCAGGCCACGACCGGATGGGTGATGCTACAGGTTTTTACCAGCCCTAGGGTTCCCCCAAGGTGGCCCTATAGGACCCCTAGTTTGGACCAACATTCATGTGGAGCACTGGCCCGGGTTGTTGATTAAGAAAAGGGTTTATAACTCCCTATGCAAGTTTTAGTTATTAGGCAAATGTAAAACGAAGGTTGGGCCTTGCTGGAAAAGCTTTAGCGCTAAGCGGGTTATCGAGGGGGGCCCATAAACCCCAACCGTGTTAGGGACGCAAAATTCTAGGAACATAACTCCGGTTTAAACGGTTCCTAGGGAGGCATGAGTGGAACAAAACACCAAGCAAAGGTTTAGCCTGCCACCCATTGCCAAGTATATAGATGGTTTAATTTAACAGATTATATAGTGTGATATCTCAACAATACTTCAACATGAAGCAAAGAATCTTCGAATCTTCTCCTGCAACTAACAATCCTATAAGAGGGGCTGAGCAAAGCTTACGTAGCCAATCAAAGGTTTGCTAGGTTGGGTGGTTAGAGAGATTCATGGCTACAATAGGAGGCTGACAAACAAACATAGGCATCGAGGCAATAAGCTAAAGAGCGAGACATCTAGCAATAGGCAAAGATAGTAATGATATCTGGGTCAGGTCATCTTGCATGTTGAATCCTCGGGGGGAACGTAATCTTGCTCCTCACACTCAACCTCGGTAGAAACCTCGTTCTCAATATCTTCACCAGGCTCTAACCAAACACAACAATGCACAACAGAACAAAATCAATCAACATGCAGTGCTCAGTCACATGATGCATGAACATGAAGCATGTGGACATAAAAAGACATGATGCATGGCCTAGGTCACAAGAATGCAATAACATCACCAACAGACAAGATCAACCACACATGGGAAACAAGTGAAGTAACAACTTAGCAAGTTTATGTAGATTATCAAACAAGCAACCATCATGGTATTAAAGAGGTTGGTTAACATGGCAAGGGTGCACTTAACATAACAGCAACATGCTTCCAAGTTTAAATGGGTTGGAATTAAATACAACAATATCCAAAAAATCCCATATTCATTTATTTGCATTTGGGACAGATTTGAAATACTTCTGTGACGGAGTTGTCAGACATGATAAACAATAGCACCAAAATATTCTACACATTTTTCTACCCCAAATGCATATAAAGTTTGTTAAATTTGGAGTTGTAGAGAATTAGTTATGATTTTTGCAAGTTTAACATATTTAAACAAATTTAAATTCAAACAACATTTTAAATATTTCAAACATGGCAGCAAGTGACATATTCATAATCTACACAAAATTCTAAGCACTTTTCATATAGGGCTCAAATTCATATGATGCATAAATATGCAGATATTAATTAAAACAGAAAAACAGAAAAGAAAAAGAAAAACAGAAAAGGAAAATAAAACAAATAGGCGCCAGGTCAAAATCGACCCAGACCCAGCTAGCCTCTTCCGCTGACAAGGGGGGGCCAGGCGAGCTGAGCTGGCGAGCGGGTGCGCGCGGGGGCTAGAACTGCTGCTGTGAGGCTGGCAGGTGGGGCCCTGCTGTCAGCCTCACACAAAAATGAAAAAGGGGCGAAATAACCACAGCGCCCACGAGGGATCGAACCCGCGTCTCTCTGACGAAACTGACGGAGACACACCACTATGCCACTGCATCGATCTCGACAAATAACATGCACCAAGTCTGAAGAATAAGCCACAGAAGCAGAACAGGGGAAAACACTGGCCCTCATCGGAGCAAGCTCGTTGGAGCCGCTCCGGCGACCATTAGGCACGGCGGAGGGTTGCGAGAGGGAGCAGGAGGAGTCCCGCATCCGAACAGACTACTAGCAGCACCTAAGGGGCACTGCCTCACCGGCGGCGAGCAAATACAGCACGGCGGCGACGAGACTACGGCGAGGTGATTCAAGGCACTAGGCAGCACAGCGACTGCACGGGTAGGTTCTACGCGTCTAGGCGAAGCTAACGGGCACCACAGCGAGGGCTAGAGAGGTCGGAGCACTCGTCGGCGATGAGGTACGACGGCGGCACGGTCGGGCGCTCATGGAACTATGGCCTAGAGCAAGCGCGCAAAGGGGAAAAGGGCTTGGGGAGAGAGAGGAGCTCACCACGAGCACGGCGGTGCGCTCGGCTGGCCCTGGCATGGACGAAGTCGACGACGGCGTGTCTCGAACAGCTCCGGCCATCATAGGGGAAGAAGAGGAAGAAGCGCTTGACGGAGAGGCGCTCGGGTCCACGTGGTTGCCGTAGTGGAAGAAGAGGACGTCGGGGAAGAAGCTAGACAACGTTGGCGAGGCCGAGGACGACGCGGAGCTCGCCGGCGACGAGAGGGAGCTCTCAGATGCGCTCGGGCGTCGATGGTGGCGGCCGATCTGGGGGATCTCAGCCCTCCATACGGCGAGAGGGGAAAGAGAAGACCTAGGGGAAAGTGATGGACACGATCTGGGTTTAAAATCGGGGCTCGGCGCACGTCCTCGACGTCCGTGAGCTGACGGCGCGACGGAGAGCGTGTCGCGTGCTCTGCTTTTCTGACGGAGGAAGACGAAGGCGAGGGAGATGTGATGCTGACGGGTGGGGCCACGCGCTCGGAGTGGCTACGGCGCGACTGTTGCGCCTGTAGCTGGGCCTGCGGAGGAGAGGGGCTGACTGCGCTGCGGGTGGAGAAGGAAGTGGGCCTCGTGAGAGAGAGAGGGAGGAGGAGAGGCCCAGGTTGTTGCTGCTGGTTGCTGTTGTTTCTTCTTTTCTTTTTATTTCTTCAGACAGAAAAAGAAAAGAATGCACAGAAATAAAGAAGAAGAACTAGGGGAAAAGAAAAATACCCCTATGCTCAGTGAATTATGCTCTATTTAAATAAAATGACTTAGACATTTTTAGAGGCAGAACAATAAAAGGAGTTTGAATATAGGTCAAACTCTTGTTATTTTAAAACCCAACCAAATCATATTCAAATGAGATTATACTTGGTGGAGAGGTTGCTCACATGGGGCAAGTTTTAAAGGAGAAGGAAGAAC
Source organism: Secale cereale (assembly GCA_902687465.1). Taxonomy (NCBI): domain Eukaryota; kingdom Viridiplantae; phylum Streptophyta; class Magnoliopsida; order Poales; family Poaceae; genus Secale; species Secale cereale. The sequence goes on from LR738709.1 coordinate 168,944,574, forward strand.
CACTATGGCACTTGCTAGGTGGCTTGCAAAATAGATCAAAGAAGAGGCCAGAAAGAAAGAAGGAGAAGAGTAAGAAGAAAGAAGAATAAGAAGAGGGGGAGGGGTAGGGTTTTAGCTAAGATAGCTTGAACCCACACACAACATACCTCACAAGGTCTCAACAATGCACAAAAGAAAATTATACTATGATGCCATGATGACATGATGAGGAGCATTGCAAGGATGCAAAACTAATAAAAGGGTATGCAATGCAAATAAAATAAAAGAGAAGGACCCCAAAGGATAATGACAAGGATCAAAGAGGAAGCTTTATTGCCATTATAGAAAATTGCTACATTTGGGGCATTACAAACTCTCCTACACTACAAAAAGATCTCGTCCCGAGATCTAGGACTGGAAGAAGGAAGGATGCTCAGAACGAAGGTGATCTTCTCGTTCCCACGTAGCTTCTCGGTCGGTATGGTGTGACCACTTGACTTTCAAGAACTTGATTGACTTGTTGCGGGTTTTGCGCTTGGTTTCCTCAAGAATAGCAACAGGTGCTCACAATAAGATAAGTCTTGTTGACGATCAATCTCCCCGAACGGAATGGTGCGTTCAGGTGTCTTGAAGCACTTGCGGAGTTGAGACACGTGAAACACATCATGAACATTTGCAAAGTTGGAGGGGAGCTCAAGTTGATAGGCTAGATCGCCTCTTTTGCCAAGAATCTTGAAAGGGCCCACATATCTAGGAGCAAGCTTTCCTTTGATACCGAATCTTTGGGTTCCTTTCATAGGAGAAACACGGAGATAGACATGATCCCCAATGTCGAAGGCCAAATCAGGATGCTAGCCGTCATTGTAACTCTTTTGACGCGATTGAGCGGCTTTGAGATTCTCACGTATGACTTTGCATATATCTTCAGCTTCTGAGATCAAGTCATTGCCAAGAAGTTGACGTTCACCAGTCTCGGACCAGTTGAGAGGGGTACGGCACTTTCTGCCATGGAGGATTTCAAAAGGAGCTTTGCCGGCACTTGCTTGGAAACTGTTGTTGTAAGAGAACTCGGCAAATGGAAGACAATCTTCCCACTTCATGCCAAAAGGGATGACTCAAGCTCTGAGCATGTCTTCAAGGATCTGGTTCACTCTTCCGACTTGACCACTAGTCTAAGGGTGAAACGCAGTGTTGAAACAAATTTTAGTGCCCATGGCTATCTGAAAGGACTCCCAGAACTTGGATGTGAACAAACTTCCACGGTGTGAGGAGATGACTTGAGGAATGCCATGCAACCAAACAATTTTGGAAGTGTACAACTCTGCCAACTGAGCTGCATTGATGGATTCTTTGACAGGAAGGAAATGAGCTACTTTGGTTAGCTTGTCAATGACTACAAAGATAGCATCATTCCCCTTCTTGGACTTTGGAAACCCAGTGACGAAATCCATTTCAATGTGGTCGAATTTCCACTCGGGAATAGGTAGAGGTTGGAGGAGACCGGCTGGACGTTGATGCTCTGCCTTCACTCTTCTTCAGACATCACATTCATTCACGAATTGGGCAATCTCCCTTTTCATGTGAATCCACCAGTAAGTTTGCTTGAGGTCTTGGTACATCTTAGAACTTCCAAGATGAATCGAGAGGAGGGAGTCATGTGCTTCGTTCATTATGAGCTTCCTGAGATCACCCTTGGGAACCACAATTCTGTCCTCAAAGAACAAGGTGTCTTTCTCATCAATGCGATAGCACTTGTATTTGGGAGTACCCTTAGCAATACCATGTTTCACTTTCTGCACCATAACATCACTTAGTTGGGCCTCACGGATCTGATCTTCCAAGGTAGGAGCAACTTGAAGATTTGCAAGAAAGCCTTGCAGAACAACTTGGAGGTTGAGCTTCCTGAATGATTCACAAAGCTCAGGCTGAAACGGCTTGAGAAGGAGACTGTTGCAATATGTCTTTCTGCTCAAGGCATCCGCAATGACATTGGCCTTGCCAGGTGTGTATTCAATGCTTGGATCATACTCTTGGATCATCTCAACCCAACAAGTCTAGCGAAGGTTCAGGTTAGGCTGTGTGAAGATGTACTTCAAGCTCTTGTGATCGGTGAAGATGTCCACTTTTCTTCTCAACAGAAGGTGTCTCCACGTGATCAAAGCATGTACCACTGCTGCTAGCTCAAGATCATGTGCGGGGTAGTTCTTCTCATTTGGTTTCAATTGACGAGAAGTGTATGCCACAATCTTCTTGTCTTGCATGAGAACACCACCAAGTCCCTGTAAGGAAGCATCACAGAAGACTTCATAGGGCTTGGAATGCTCACCATCATGTCATCATATCATCATGGCATCATAGTTTAATTTTCTTTTGTGCATTGTTGGGACCTTGTGATGTATGTTGTGTGTGCGTTCAAGCTATCTTAGCTAAAACCCTACCCCTCCCCCTCTTCTTCTTCTTCTTATTTCTGCTTACTCTTCTCCTTCTTTCTTTCTGGCCTCTTCTTTGATCTATTTTGCAAGTCACCTAGCAAGTGCCATAGTGGTTCTTCCTTCTCCTTTAAAACTTGCCCCATGTGAGCAACCTCTCCACCAAATATCATCTCATTTGAATATGATTTGGTTGGGTTTTAAAATAACAGGAATTTGACCTATAATCAAACTCCTTTTATTTTTCTGCCTTTAAAAATGTCCAAGTCATTTTATTTAAATAGAGCATAATTCACTGAGCATAGGGGTATTTTTCTTTTCCCTAGTTCTTCTTCTTTATTTCTGTGCATTCTTTTCTTTTTCTGTCTGAAGAAATAAAAAAGAAAAGAAGAAACAGCATCAGCCAGCGGCAACAACCTGGGCCTCTCCTCCTCCCTCTCTCTCTCACGAGGCCCACTTCCTTCTCCACCCGCAGCGCAGTCAGCCCACCTCCTCCGCAGGCCCAGCTACAGGCGTAGCAGTCGCGTCGTAGCCACTCCGAGCGCGTGGCCCCACCAGTCAGCATCACATCTCCCTCGCCTTCATCTTCCTCCGTCAGAAAAGCAGAGCACTCGACGCGCTCACCGTCGCGCCGTCAGCTCACGGACGTCAAGGCCGTGCGCCGAGCCCTGATTTTAAACCCAGATCGTGTCCACCACTTTCCCCTAGGTCTTCCCTTTCCCCTCTCGCCGTCTGGAGAGATGGGATCCCCCAGATCCGCCGCCACCATCAACGCCCGAGCGCATCTGAGAGCATCCTCGCGTCGCCGGCGAGCTCCACGTCGTCCTCGGCCTCGCCAACGTTGTCTAGCTTCTTCCCCGACGTCCTCTTCTTCCACTACGGCAACCACGCGGACCCGAGCGCCTCTCCATCAAGCGCTTCTTCCTCTTCTTCCCTTACGGTGGCCGGAGCTGTTCGAGACACACCGTCATCAACTCCGTCCACGCCAGGGCCAGCCGAGCACACCGTCGTGCTCGTGGTGAGCTCCTCTCTCTCCCCAAGCCTTTTCCCCTTTCTGCGCTTGCTCTAGGCCATAGTTCCATGAGCGCCCGACCGTGCCGCCATCGGACCTCGTCGCCGGCGAGTGCTCCGACCTCTCTAGCCCTCGTTGTGGTGCCCGTTAGCTTCGCCTAGACGCGTAGAACCTATCCATGCAGTTGTTGTGCCACCTAGTGCCTTGCATCACCTCGCCGTCGTCTCGTCGCCGCCGTGCTGTATTTGCTCGCCGCCGGTGAGGCAGTGCCCCTTAGGCGCTGCTAGTAGTCTGTTTGGATGCGGGACTCCTCCTGCTCCCTCTCGCAACCCTCCGCCATGCCTAATGGTCGCCGGAGCGGCTCCGACGAGCTTGCTCCGACGAGGGCTAGTATTTTCCCCTGTTCTGCTTCTGTGGCTTATTCTTCAGACTTGTTGCATGTTATCTATCGAGATCGATGTAGTGGCATAGTGGTGTGTCTCCGTCAGTTTCTTCAGAGAGACGCGGGTTCGATCCCTCACGGGCGCTATGGTTATTTCGCCCCTTTTTCATTTTTGTGTGATGCTGACAGCAGGGCCCCACGTGCCAGCCTCACAGCAGCAGTTCTAGCCCCCGCGCGCACTTGCTCGCCAGCTCAGCTCGTCTGGCCCTCCTTGTCAGTGGAAGAGGCTAGCTGGGCCTGGGTCGATTTAGACCTGGCGCCTATTTGTTTTATTTTCTTTTTTTGTTTTTGTTTTTCTTTTCTGTTTTTCTGTGTTAATTAATATCTGCATATTTATGCATCATATGAATTTGAACCCTATATGAAAAGTGCTTAGAATTTTGTGTCGATTATGAATATGTCACTGGCTACCATGTTTGAAATATTTAAAATGTTGTTTGAATTTAAATTTGTTTAAATATGCTTAAACTTGCAAAAATCATAACTAATTCTCTACAACTCCAAATTTAACAAACTTTATATGCATTTGGGGTAGAAAAATGTGTAGAATATTTTGGTGCTGTTGTTTAGCATGTTTGACAACTCCATCACATAAGTATTTCAAATCTGTCCCAAATGCATATAAATGAATATGGGATTTTCTGGATATTGCTGTATTTAATTCCATCCCGTTTAAACTTGCAAGCATGTTGTTGTTATGTTAAGTGCACCCTTGCCATGTTAACCAACCTCTTTAATACCTTGTTGGTTGCTTGTTAATTAACCGCATAAACTTGCTAAGTTGTTACTTTACTTGTTTTACATGTGTGGTTGATCTTGTTTGTTGGTGATGTATTGCATTCTAGTGACCCTAGGTCATGCATCATGACTTTCCATGTTCACATGCTTCATGTTCATGCATCATGTGATTGAGCACTGCATGTTGATTGATTTTGTTCCATTGTGCATTGTTGTGTTTGGTTAGAGCCTGGTGAAGATACTGAGAACGAGGTTTCTACCGAGGTTGAGTGTGAGGAGCAAGATTACGTTCCCCCGAGGAATCAACATGCAAGATGACCTGACCCACATATCATTACTATCTTTGCCTATTGCTAGATGTCTCGCTCTTTAGCTTATTGCCTCGATGCCTATGTTTGTTTGTCAGCCTCCTATTGTAGCCATGAATCTCTCTAACCACCCAACCTAGCAAACCTTTGATTGGTTACGTAAGCTTTGCTCAGCCCCTCTTAAAGCATTGTTAGTTGCAGGAGAAGATTCGAAGAATCTTTGCTTCATGTTGAAGTATTGTTGGGATATCACACTATATAATCTGTTAAATTAAACCATCTATATACTTGGCAATGGGTGGAAGGCTAAGCCTTTGCTTGGTGTTTTGTTCCACTCATGCCTCCCTAGGAACCGCTTAAACCGGTGTTACGTTCCTTGATTTTGCGTCCCTAACACGGTTGGGGTTTATGGGCCCCCTCAATAACCCGCTTAACGCAAAAGCTTTTCCAGCAAGGCCCAACCTTGGTTTTACATTTGCCTAATAACTAAAACTTGCATAGGGAGTTATAAACCCTTTTCTTCATCAACAACCCGGGCCAGTGCTCCACATGAGTGTTGGTCCAAACTGGGGGTCCTGCAGGGCCACCTTGGGGGAACCCGAGGGCTGGTTAAAACTTATAGAATCACCCATCCAGTCGTGGCCTGAGACTAGATACGCGCGGCTACTGTCAGGGTGTCGGCACGCCGGGAGGTCTTGCTGGATTAGTTTTACCTTAGTCGGAATATCTTGAGCACGGGATTCCGAGAATACTCGGGTCTTCCCACCTTTGAGTTGCGACTCCGCAGATCGTGAGCTTGTGATGGGCTAAGGTGGGACACCCCTGCAGGGTTTGATCTTTCGAAAGTCGTGCCCGTGGTTATGTGGCAGATGGGAATTTGTTAATATCCGGTTGTAGAAAACTTGACACTATGATCATAATACACTACCAGCGTGAGTAACCATGACGGTCGCTTTCTGAAGGGGTTCGGGAAGTGAACACGGTGGGGTTATGTTTAACATGCTTAGATAGGATCACTTCGTGATCACTTTGACGATCGTTGGCACTTCTCTTCTCGCTCTAAACACGTAGACTAGTGCTAGTGCAGCTGCAACCTTGTTCTTAAGCCTTGTTCCACACCCAAGGCTTAGATAGTTTTGCTACCCGGGAACGGGATTGCTGAGTCCTCCGTGGATCACAGATTCTACACAACACCAGATGCAGGTCCCATGGTGAACTACACAGCTGGTGGTTCAGAGTTGTACTGGGAGTTCGACGAAGAACGTAGGCGATACTACGTGTCTTATCCATAGGATCAGTAGGGCTCTTACTAGGATGTTATGATCGGGACCTTGTGTTATTTATTTATGGTATCTTACAGTTGGATCTTCGTCCGTAGTCGGACTCTGATGTTATTTGGATGATGATTGTTTATAAAATGAATTCTATGACGTGGCGAGTATAAGCCAACTACTCTTTTGCAATTTCATCCCTCTTTTACATGAGTCGTGCAAAGATACCATACTTGAGATCATTCTAGTATGAGCTTATGCCTTTAAGTCGTGCCTCGACACGTAGGAGGTATAATCTCATACTGGGCATTACAAGTAGACGTGCGAGGTGATGCTACATGTTTTTACCAGCCCTCAGGTTCCCCCAAGGTGGCCCTACAGGACCCCCAGTTTGGACCAACACTCATGTGGAGCACTGGCCCAGGGTTGTTAATTAAGAACTCGGGTTTGCAACGCCCTTATGCAAGTTTTAGTTATTAGGCAAATGTAAAACCAATGTTGGGCCTTACTGGAAAAGCTTTAGCGCTAAGCGGGTTATCGAGGTGGGCCCATAAACCCCAACCGTGTTAGGGACACAAAATCAAGGAACATAACACCGGTTTAACGGTTCCTAGGGCGGCATGAGTGGAACAAAACACCAAGCAAGAGGCTTAGCCTTCCACCTAGTACCAATATATAGATGATTTGGTTTAACAGATTATATATTGTGATATCCCAACAATAACTTCATCATGAAGCAAGAATCTTCAAGTCTTCACCTGCAACTAACAACGCTATAAGAGGGGCTGAGCGATGCTTACGTAGCCAAACAACGGTTTGCTAGGTGGGTGGTTAGAGAGGTTCATGGCAACAATAGGAGGGCTGATAAACAGACATAGGCATCGAGGCAAGTCTAAAAGAGCGAGACATCTAGCATAGGCAAAGATAGTAGTGATATCTGGGTAAGGTCATCTTGCCTGGGATTCCGCAAGGAAGAAGAACAAGTCCAGGAAGTAGTCGAACAAATCCTCACAACTCCGAAATGAACCCGAAGCTAACGAGGGAAGCAAACCAGAAATAAGCAAACAACACGGTAAACACACAAGCACAAACATGGCATAAAGTGCAAACAAATATGATGCATGTCCGGTTTAAATATGCATGGTATGGCAAAGTGCGCAGACAACGCTACAAATGTGGTGTTTCGTCAATATTCAACTCGTTGCATATTGACCTTCGCTTAAATTGTAGTGTTGTTTGAGCACTTTGCCATACCATCCATATTTAAACCAAACATGCATCGTATTTGTTTGCACATTATGCCATGTTTGTGCTTGTGTGGTTACCGTGTTGTTTGCTTCTTTCCGGTTTGCTTCCCTCGTTAGCTTCGGGTTCGTTCCGGAGTTGTGATGATTTGTTCGACTACTTCTTGGACTTGTTCTTCTTCCTTGCGGAATCCCATACAAGATGCCCTTACCCAGATATCACTACTATCTCTGCCTATGCTAGATGTCTCGCTCTTTTAGACTTGCCTCGACGCCTATGTCTGTTTGTCAGCCCTCCTATTGTTGCCATGAACCTCTCTAACCACCCACCTAGCAAACCGTTGATTGGCTACGTAAGCATCGCTCAGCCCCTCTTCTAGCATTGTTAGTTGCAGGTGAAGACTTGAAGATTCTTGCTTCATGATGAAGTTATTGTTGGGATATCACAATATATAATCTGTTAAACCAAATCATCTATATATTGGTAATGGGTGGAAGGCTAAGCCTCTTTCTTGGTGTTTTGTTCCACTCATGCCGCCCTAGGAACCGTTAAACTGGTGTTATGTTCCTTGATTTTGCGTCCCTAACACGGTTGTGGTTTATGGGCCCCCCTCGATAACCCGCTTAGCACTAAAGCTTTTCCAACAAGGCCCAACATTGGTTTTACATTTGCCTAATAACTAAAAGTTGCATAAGGGCGTTGCAAACCCGAGTTCTTAATTAACAACCCTGGGCCAGTGCCCCACATGAGTGTTGGTCCAAACTGAGGGTCATGCAGGACCACCTTGGGGGAACCCAAGGGCTGGTAAAAACATGTAGCATCACCCATCCAGTCGTGGCCTAAGACTAGATACGCGCGGCTACTGTCAGGGTGTCGGCACACCAGGAGGTCTTGCTGGATTAGTTTTACCTTAGTCGGAATATCTTGAGCACAGGATTCCGAGAATACTCGGGTCTTCCCACCTTGGAGTTGCGACTCCACAGATAGGATCACTTCGTGATCACTTTGACGATCGTTGTCACTTCTCTTCTCGCTCTAAACACGTAGACTAGTGCTAGTGCAGCTGCAACCTTGTTCTTAAGCCTTGTTCCACACCCAAGGCTTAGATAGTTTTGCTACCCGGGAATGGGATTGCTGAGTCCTCCGTGGCTCACAGATTCTACACAACACCAGATGCAGGTACCATGGTGAACTACACAGCTGGTGGTTCAGAGTTGTACTCGGAGTTCGACGAAGAACGTGGGTGATACTACGTGTCTTATCCAGAGGATCGGTAGGGCTCTTACTAGGATGTTATGATCGGGACCTTGTGTTATTTATTTATGGTATCTTTCAGTTGGATCTTCGTCCGTAGTCGGACTCTGATGTTATTTGGATGATGATTGTTTATGTAATGAATTGTGTGACGTGGCGAGTGTAAGCCAACTACTCTTTTGCAATTTCATCCCTCTTTTACATGAGTCGTGTAAAGAGACCATACTTGAGATCATTCTAGTATGAGCTTATGCCTTTAAGTCGTGCCTCGACACGTAGGAGGTATAATCTCATACTTTGAATTACAAGTAATTGTAACGCCCCGGACACACCCGCTGGTGGTCGTTACTCCTGGCGGGATCTAGACTGGCCCGACAGATCAATACTAGTGTTTTCTGCGCACTTTGTCCTCACTCGGCGCACCCGGGACCAACTTCCCAGTCGGTCACCTATCCTGAAATTACTCCAAGCTGAGCACGCTTAACTTTGGAGTTATGTCCGAATGGGCTCCTGGAAAAGAAGGAATTCCTTATTTATATGAGTAGTCTATCATCCCTAATAATCAAGGCTATCACATACACCCCCACTCAGAGGAACCGACGTCCTCGTCGGGCCACAGGAACATCCCCTCTTGGCACAAACGTTTGTGCATCCAGTCTGATACTTGTGTCGTGCCGTGTGCCACGACAGGTCACAAACGTCATGAACAACATGACCGAGCACCTGTCCGCAAACATTCGTGTAACCGCGAGGGTCGGCTCTGATACCAACTTGTAACGCCCCGGACAAACCCGCCGGTGGTCGTTACTCCTGGCGGGATCTAGACTGGCCCCACAGATCAATACTAGTCTTTTCTGCGCACTTTGTCCTCACTAGTGCGCATTGGGGATCAACTTCCCAGTCGGTCACCCATCCTGAAATTACTCCAAGCTGAGCGCGCTTAACTTTGGAGTTCTGTCCGAATGGGCTCCCGGAAAAGAAGGAATTCCTTGTTTATATGAGTAGTCTATCATCCCTAATAAGCCAGGCTATCACATACATCCTCACTCAGATAATGCCCAGATTGCCCAGTATGAGCTTATCCCTAATAAACCTGGCTCTGATACCAACTTGTAATGCCCAGTATGAGATTATACCTCCTACGTGTCGAGCATGACTTAAAGGCATAAGCTCATACTAGAATGATCTCAAGTATGGTATCTTTGCACGACTCATGTAAAAGAGGGATGAAATTGCAAAAGAGTAGTTGGCTTACACTCGCCACGTCACACAATTCATTACATAAACAATCATCATCCAAATAACATCAGAGTCCGACTACGGACGAAGATCCAACTGAAAGATACCATAAATAAATAACACAAGGTCCCGATCATAACATCCTAGCAAGAGCCCTACTGATCCTATGGATAAGACACGTAGTATCGCCCACCTTCTTCGTCGAACTCCGAGTACAACTCTGAACCACCAGCTGTGTAGTTCATCATGGTACCTGCATCTGGTGTTGTGTAGAATATGTGAGCCACGGAGGACTCCGCAATCCCGTTCCCGGGTAGCAAAACTATCTAAGCCTTGGGTGTGGAACAAGGCTTAAGAACAAGGTTGCAGCTGCACTAGCACTAGTCTACGTGTTTAGAGCGAGAAGAGAAGTGCCAACGATCGTCAAAGTGATCACGAGGTGATCCTATCTAAGCACGTCAAACATAACCCCACCGTGTTCACTTCCCGAACCCCTTCGGAAAGCGACCGTCACGGTTACTCACGCTGGTAGTGTATTATGATCATAGTGTCAAGTTTTCTACAACCGGATATTAACAAATTCCCATCTGCCACATAACCGCGGGCACGGCTTTCTAAAGATCAAAACCCTGCAGGGGTGTCCCAACTTAGCCCATCACAAGCTCATGATCTGTGGAGTCGCAACTCCAAGGTGGGAAGACCCGAGTATTCTCGGAATCCCGTGCTCAAGATATTCCGACTAAGGTAAAACTAATCCAGCAAGACCTCCCGGCGTGCCGACACCCTGACAGTAGCCACGCGTATCTAGTCTGAGGCCACGATCGGATGGGTGATGCTACAGGTTTTTACCAGCCCTCGGGTTCCCCCAAGGTGGCCCTGCAGGACCCCCAGTTTGGACCAACACTCATGTGGAGCACTGGCCTAGGGTTGTTAATTAAGAACTCAGGTTTGCAACGCCCTTATACAAGTTTTAGTTATTAGGCAAATGTAAGACCAATGTTGGGCCTTGCTGGAAAAGCTTTAGCGCTAAGCGGGTTATCTAGGGGGGCCCATAAACCCCAACCATGTTAGGGACGCAAAATCAAGGAACATAACACCGGTTTAAACGGTTCCTAGGGAGGCATGAGTGGAACAAAACACCAAGCAAGAGGCTTAGCCTTCCACCCATTGCCAAGTATATAGATGATTTAGTTTAACAGATTATATATTGTGATATCCCAACAATAACTTCATCATGAAGCAAAGAATCTTCAAATCTTCTCCTGCAACTAACAATGCTATAAGAGGGGCTGAGCGAAGCTTACGTAGCCAAACAACGGTTTATTAGGTGGGTGGTTAGAGAGGTTCATGGCAACAATAGGAGGCTGACAAATAGACATAGGCATCGAGGCAATAAGCTAAAGAGCGAGACAACTAGCATAGGAAAAGATAGTAGTGATATCTGGGTAAGGTCATCTTGCCTGGGATTCCGCAAGGAAGAAGAACAGGTCCAAGAAGTTGGTAATCTGATACCATACTTTTTCCGGGAGCCCATTCTATGTGATAGCGTGGCTTATTAGGGATGATAGACTACTCATATCAACAAGGAATTCATTCTTTTTCGGGAGCTCATTCGGAAAGAACTCCAAAATTAAGCGTGCTCAGCTTGAAGTAGTTTCAGGATGGGTGACCGAACGGGAAGTTGCTCCCGGGTGCGCACGAGTAAGGACAAAGTGTGCAGAAAAGACTAGTATTGATATGTGAGGCGAGACTAGATCCCGCCAGGAGTAACGACCATCGGCGGATGTGTCCGGGGTGTTACAAGTTCGTATCAGAGCCAACCCTCACGGTTACACGGATGTTTGTGGACAGTTTGCAGTCATGTTGTGCATGACGTTTGTGACCCGTCGTAGCACACGGCATGGCATATGTGCTGTACTGGATTCACAGACGTTTGTGCCAAGAGGGAACGTTTCTGTGGCTCGATGAGGACGTCGTTTCCTCTGAGTGGGGGTGTATGTGATAGCGTGGTTTATTAGGGATGATAGTCTACTCATATCAATAAGGAATTCGTTCTTTTCCGGGAGCTCATTCGGAAATAACTCCAAAGTTAAGCGTGCTCAGCTTGGAGTAGTTTCAGGATGGGTGACCAAACGGGAAGTTGCTCCCGGGTACGCACGAGTGAGGAAAAAGTGCACAGAAAAGACTAGTATTGATATACGGGGCCAGTCTAGATCCCGCCAGGAGTAACCACCACCGGTGGGATCTAGACTGGCCCCGGGTACTTGTAACGCCCCGGACAGACCCGTCGGTGGTCGTTACTCCTGGCGGGATATAGACTGGCCTCACACATCAATACTAGTCTTTTCTGCGCACTTTGTCCTTACTCGTGCGCACCCGTGAGCAACTTCCCGGTCGGTCACCCATCCTGAGACTACTCCAAGCTGAGCACACTTAACTTTAGAGTTCTATCCGAATGGGCTCCCGGAAAAGAAGGAATTCCTTATTGATATGAGTATTCTATCATCCCTAATAAGCGAGGCTATCACATACACCCTCACTCAGAGGAACCGACGTCCTTGTCGGGCCACAGGAACGTTCCCTCTTGGCACAACCGTCTGTGCATCTAGTCCGATACATGTGCCATGACGTGTGTCACGACCGGTCACAAATGTCATGAACAACATGACCGAGCACCTGTCCGCAAACATCCATGTAACTGCGAGGGTCGGCTCTGATACCAACTTGTAATGCCCAGTATGAGATTATACCTCCTACGTGTCGAGGCACGACTTAAAGGCGTAAGCTCATACTAGAATGATCTCAAGTATGGTATCTTTGCACGACTCATGTAAAAGATGGATGAAATTGCAAAAGAGTAGTTGGCTTACACTCGCCACGTCACACAATTCATTACATAAACAATCATCATCCAAATAACATCAGAGTCCGACTACGGACGAAGATCCAACTGAAAGATACCATAAATAAATAACACAAGGTCCCGATCATAACATCCTAGTAAGAGCCCCACTGATCCTCTGGATAAGACACATAGTATCGCCCACGTTCTTCGTCGAACTCCCAGTACAACTCTGAACCACCAGCTGTGTAGTTCACCATGGTACCTGCATCTGGTGTTGTGTAGAATCTGTGAGCCACGGAGGACTCCGCAATCCCGTTCCCGGGTAGCAAAACTATCTAAGCCTTGGGTGTGGAACAAGGCTTAAGAACAAGGTTGCAGCTGCACTAGCACTAGTCTACGTGTTTAGAGCGAGAAGAGAAGTGCCAACGATCGTCAAAGTGATCACGAAGTGATACTATCTAAGCACATCAAACATAACCCCACCGTGTTCACTTCCCGAACCCCTTCGGAAAGCGACCGTCACGGTTACTCACGCTGGTAGTGTATTATGATCATAGTGTTAAGTTTTCTACAACCAGATATTAACAAATTCCCATCTGCCACATAACCGCGGGCACAGCTTTCGAAATATCAAAACCCTGCAGGGGTGTCCCAACGTAGCCCATCAGAAGCTCACGATCTACGGAGTCGCAACTCCAAGGTGGGAAGACCCGAGTATTCTCAGAATCCCGTGCTCAAGATATTCCGACTAAGGTAAAACTAATCCAGCAAGACCTCCCGGCGTGCCGACACCGTGACAGTAGCCGTGCATATCTAGTCTCAGGCCACGACCGGATGGGTGATGCTACAGGTTTTTACCAGCCCTCGGGTTCCCCCAAGGTGGCCCTGCAGGACCCCCAGTTTGGACCAACACTCATGTGGAGCACTGGCCCAGGGTTGTTAATTAAGAACTCGGGTTTGCAACGCCCTTATGCAAGTTTTAGTTATTAGGCAAATGTAAAACCAATGTTGGGCCTTGCTGGAAAAGCTTTAGTGCTAAGTGGGTTATCGAGGGGGGCCCATAAACCCCAACCGTGTTAGGGACGCAAAATCAAGGAACATAACACCGGTTTAAACGGTTCCTAGGGAGGCATTAGTGGAACAAAACACCAAGCTAAGGCTTTGTAACGCCCCGGACACACCCGCCGGTGGTCGTTACTCCTGGCGGGATCTAGACTGGCCTCACATAACAATACTAGTCTTTTCTGCGCACTTTGTCCTCACTCGTGCGCACCCGGGAGCAACTTCCCGGTCGGTCACCCATCATGAAACTACTCCAAGCTGAGCACGCTTAACTTTAGAGTTCTATCCGAATGGGCTCCCGGAAAAGAAGGAATTCCTTATTTATATGAGTAGTCTATCATCCCTAATAAGCCAGGCCATCACATACACCCTCACTCAGAGGAACCGACGTCCTCGTCGGGCCACAGGAACGTTCCCTCTTGGCACAAACGTCTGTGCTTCCAGGACAGCACATGTGCCATGCCGTGTGCCACGACGGGTCACAAACGTCATGCACAACATGACTGCAAACTGTCCGCAAACATCCGTGTACCGCGAGGGTCGGCTCTGATACCAACTTGTAACGCCCCGGACACACCCGCCGGTGGTCGTTACTCCTGGCGGGATCTAGACTGGCCTCACATATCAATACTAGTCTTTTCTGCGCACTTTGTCCTCACTCGTGCGCACCCGGGAGCAACTTCCCGGTCGGTCACCCATCATGAAACTACTCCAAGCTGAGCATGCTTAACTTTGGAGTTCTATCCGAATGGGCTCCCGGAAAAAAAGGAATTCCGTATTGATATGAGTAGTCTATCATCCCTAATAAGCCAGGCCATCACAGGCTTAGCCTTCCACTCATTGCCAAGTATATAGACGGTTTAATTTAACAGATTATATAGTGTGATATCCCAACAATACTTCCACATGAAGCAAAGAATCTTCTAATCTTCTCCTGCAACTAACAATGCTATAAGAGGGGCTGAGCAAAGCATACGTAGCCAATCAAAGGTTTGCTAGGTTGGGTGGTTAGAGAGATTCATGGCTACAATAGGAGGCTGACAAACAAACATAGGCATCGAGGCAATAAGCTAAAGAGAGAGACATCTAGCAATAGGCAAAGATAGTAATGATATCTGGGTCAGGTCATCTTGCCTGTTGATTCCTCGGGGGGAACGTAGTCTTGCTCCTCACACTCAACCTCGGTAGAAACCTCGTTCTCAGTATCTTCACTAGGCTCTAACCAAACACAACAATGCACAACGGAACAAAATCAATCAACATGCAGTGCTCAATCACATGATGCATAAACATGAAGCATGTGAACATGGAAAGTCATGATGCATGGCCTAGGGTCACAAGAATGCAATACATCACCAACAAACAAGATCAACCACACATGTATAACAAGTAAAGTAACAACTTAACAAGTTTATGTAGTTGATTAACAAGCACCCAACAAGGTATTAAAGAGGTTGGTTAACATGGCAAGGGTGCACTTAACATAACAGCAACATGCTTGCAAGTTTAAATAGGCTGGAATTAAATACAACAATATCTAGAAAATCCCATATTCTTTTATTTGCATTTGGGACAGATTTGAAATACTTATGTGATGGAGTTGTCAGACATGCTAAACAACAGCACCAAAATATTCTACACATTTTTCTACCCCAAATGCATATAAAGTTTGTTAAATTTGGAGTTGTAGAGAAACCAATTTAAATTCAAACAACATTTCAAATATTTCAAACATGGCAGCAAGTGACATATTCATAATCTACACAAAATGCTAAGCACTTTTCATATAGGGCTCAAATTCATATGATGCATAAATATGCAGATATTGATTAAAACTGAAAAAAAACAGAAAAAAATAAATAAAACAAATAGATGCCAGGTCTAAATCGACCCAGGCCCAGCTAGCCTCTTCCACTGACAAGGGGGGCCAGGCGAGCTGAGCTGGCGAGCGGGTACGCGCGGGGGCTAGAACTGCTGCTGTGAGGCTGGCAGGTGGGGCCCTGCTGTCAGCCTCACACAAAAATGAAAAAGGGGCGAAATAACCACAGCGCCCGCGAGGGATCGAACCTGCGTCTCTCTGACGAAACTGACGGAGACACACCACTACGCCACTGCATCGATCTCGACAGATAACATGCAGCAAGTCTAAAGAATAAGCCACAGAAGCAGAACAGGGGAAAACACTGGCCCTTGTCGGAGCAAGCTCGTCGGAGCCGCTCCGGCGACCATTAGGCACGGCGGAGGGTTGCGAGAGGGAGCAGGAGGAGTCCCGCATCCAAACAGACTACTAGCAGCGCCTAAGGGGCACTGACTCACCGGCGGCTAGAGAACAATGCAGGAGATGGATCAGAACTTCAATGGGAGTTCGATGAAGAGCTTGGCCATATGTATGTGACGTTTTCGACGATCAGTAGTGGTTCCTACTATGGGCGATCGGGACCTTGTGTTGCTTTATTTATGGTATCTTTCATTTGGATCTTCGTCCATAGTCGGACTGTGATGTTATTTGGATGATGAATGTTTATGTAATGCATTGTGTGACGTGGCGAGTGTAAGCCAACTACTCTTTTGCAATTTCATCCCTCTTTTACATGAGTTGTGCAAAGATACCATACTTGAGATCATTCTAGTATGAGATTATGCCTTTAAGTCGTGCCTCGACACGTGGGAGGTATAGTCTCATACTGGGCATTACAAGTTGGTATCAGAGCGAGAAGAGAGTAAGAGCCAACGATCATCAAAGTGATCACGAAGTGATCCTAACTACTCACGTCAGACATAACCCCACCGTGCTCTTCTTCTCGAAACCCCTTTCGAGAAGAGACAATCACGGAACTCACACAGGTAGTGTATTCTTACGGATAGAGTGTCATGTTTTCTACAACCGGATATTAACAAATTCCCATCTGCCACATAACCACGGGCACGTCTTTCGAAAGATCAAACCCTGCAGGGGTGTCCCAACTTAGCCCATCACAAGCTCACGATCTGCAGAGTCACAACTCCAAGGTGGGAATACCTGAGTATTCTCGAAATCCCATGCTCAAGATATTCGACAAAGGTAAAACTAATCCAGCAAGACCTCCCGGCATGCCGACACCCTGATAGTAGCCGTGCGTATCTCGTCTCCGGCCACGACCGGATGGGTGATGCTACAGGTTATACCAGCCCTTGGGTTTCCCCAAGGTGGCCCCGCAAGACCCCCAGTTTGGACCAACACTCCTGAGGAGCACTGGCCCGGGTTGTTGATTAATAAATCCTCGGGTTAATTACTCCCTCGGCAAGTTTTAGTTGTTAGGCAAATGTAGAACCAAAGTTGGGCCTTGCTGGAAAAGCTTTAGCACTAAGCGAGTTATCGAGGGGGGCCATAAACCCCAACCGTGTTAGGAACGCAAAATCCGGGAACATAACATCGGTTTATCGGGTCCTAAGGTGGCATGAGTGGAACAAAACACCGAGCAAAAGGCCAAGCCTTCCACCCATTGCCAAGTATATAGGTGTGTTAATATATATAAGAGATATTGTGATATTCCTACAACAAGTTCCAACATGGAGCAATCTTCATCTTCACCTGCAACTAACAACGCTATAAGAGGGGCTGAGCAAGCGGGTAACATAGCCAAACACCGGTTTGCTGGGAAGGTGTCAAAGGTTAGAGGTTTCATGGCAACAATAGGAGGCTGACAAACAGGAATAGGCAACGAGGCAATAAGCTAAAGAGCAAGACATCTAGCATAGGCAAAGAGAGTAGTGATATCCAGGTAAGGTCATCTTGCCTGGGATTCCGCAAGGAAGAAGAATGAGTCCATGAAGTAGTCGAACAAACCTCACAACTCCGGAACGAAAACCGAAGCTAAGAGAGAAGCAAACGGGAAAGAAACAAACAACATGGTAAACACACATATCATAACCATGGCATGATGCACAAACAAATATGATGCATGTCCGGTTTAAATAAGCATGGCATGGCAAGGTGCACAAGCAAATACTACAAGTTAAGTGGAGCTCAATATGCAACGAGTTGCATATTGATGAAACACCACACTATATTTATTTAGTTGACTCCCGTTTATTTACAAGACAAGGTTAAATGTTTGTTAACATGGCAAGAGGTGAAGCTTAAACAACTACACTATCTAGTCATTTTAAAAGAGGCCGGAAATAACAACAACAATTCCGGAAACTCCCCATGTGCATATTTAGCAATTATTAAAGCAAACAACAATTTAAACATTTTAATGTTGTTATCATGATGCGGATGACAAATGCAAGTTTATGCAATTTTTTATTAAAAGTGGACATGAAGATGATATGAAGCATTTGTCGCCACAACGGAAGGAAAGGGGTGTCATGGCGGCGAAAACGGGAACGGTGCCACGGCAACGTTCCGATTCCGAAACTCGTTGAGATGCCGATGCAAAAGAAGGGTGGCGAAGCGTGTCATGCAAGAAGATGGGGGTGATTTCGTTGCCGGGTTCCCACGGGTAGGCGACAAAAGAGGGGCACAACGGACATGGTGCACACAAGGGATGCATCTCATACATCGTGTCGGTGTACTAAGGTAGGGGTACCTCAGTACCCCAACTTGTGCACGGGTAGTAGCAGCTTCCCGCGGCAGGGTCGACCACGGGCTCGCCGGAGACCTTCCTGCTCCATATAAGACCATTCAAAAACAAAGTATGCAAGACAGAAGATCGAGACCCCGGCAAGTGGAGCTTGCCGGGAAGGCCGTTCCAGGCTCAAGATTACCTCACTCACGCAAGACCCTGGCAAGAGGAGCTTGCCAGGAAGACTAGAAGATTCCATTACAGAAGACATGCCTCGGCGCTGTATGCGCCCCGACGGGGTCCGGGGAGCGACAAGCTTCAGAGCCCGACAAGATCCCGGGCCCGGCAAGGTCAAGGCCCCGGCAAGGTGCTTGCCGGGGAGAGTTGTGCTGTGTGCCCGCGCTCCAGCTCATCGAACCACGCGTCGCACTGGGGCCATTCCAGGGACACGTGGCGGATGGCTGTGCAGCCTGGGGGACACGGTGGCACTCCACGGTGGTGAAGCCATCGCCGTGGCAAACGGAGACGCAAGGGCGGGCGCTTTTGGGGTCGACGGCGACGGGCATTAAATGCTCTTGTCCCCCACTGTCAAAGTAGGTAGCGACCACTGTTCATACACTGTAGCTCCACTATTCCCGCACTGTTACAACTACCACCTCATTTACATTTTTACCCTTTCTCCTACGTTGACACCTGTCGGTGACCCCTTGCACTATAAAAGGAGGCCCATGCACAACGTGGAGGGGGTTCGGAACCTAGATCGCTCATACGCTCGGTGTAGCTAGTTCTTCAAGCTCCCGAGCTCTCCAACTCAATACAAACTAAGCAGGAGTAGGGTTTTACGCGTCCACCGCGGCCCGAACCTGGGTAAACTGCCTGCGTGATCTCCACGATCTGCTCTTTGTGCTCCCTCCGCCCTCTTACCGCACAAGCAAGGGGCTCCGGTCCCATAGGTGTTCGTGGCGGACAGTTTCCCCCGACATCTTTGGCGCGCCAGGTAGGGGGCGTCGAGGTTGTGCGAACCTGATCCGGCGTTCACGCGGGCGCATTCTTCATCAACCTCTCCGAATTCGTCAGCTTCTTCAACAACAGTACCATGGCCCCGAAGAAGAAAGCTTCGGAGGTCGGAGGCCCGTCTGCGTCTCATCCGCCGCCACCGGAACCAACGGTGGGCGGGGGAGACGCCGTCGGAAGGGTGGTCGCCGGCGAGGACACTCGCGGCGCCACCAAATCCAAGGACAGGACGGACGACCGAGCCTCGGTCTCCGTGGACGCGCCGCGTCCGTCTCAGCAAACGACAACCCAGCAGCGCCATGCCACAGGAGGTGGCATCCGCTTGTTGGGCCAAGGGCAAACTGGAGGTTCGCGGGACGCTCCGGGCCATCGCCCTGGCACGAGCAAGGCGCGGTCGCCGGGGCGGGACCCTGCTCCTTCTAACGCCGTTAGGAGTCCGAGCATATCCCGCTCCTCGCACCGCTCGCCCCCGCTCCCCTCCACTCCAGCAGAAGCGCTCGCAAGGGCGCAACTGCTCCTCGACTTCCCTCCAGCGGCAGACAAGGCCGAAGACTGGAGGGCAACCATCCAGAGCCTGATCGCCTTCGCCAACAACGACTCTCCACAGCAGCCGGCGACCTCGCGGCCGCGGCAAGCCGAGAAGACGAAGGCCGATGGCGACAAGACCGCCGGGGGTGCAACCACCGTGCACTCCCTGCCGCGGAAGCAGAAGACGCCACCCCGCCGGAACAACGCCGACGACGGCTCCACGGCGTCGTCGGATCCGCGGGCTCGTCGGGACCAGCGCCAGGTCCTTGACGACCGGCGACAAGAAGACGCTCGAACAACAATCGAGCGCCGCCGAGAAGCTCGGCGACAATCAGACCAGAGAGCTGGGAACGCTGTCGACGCGCGCGCGCCCGGTGAACCAGGCGACTTGTCGTACGCGGCAGGCTGCCCTGCGTTCACCCGCGAGCTGCGGCGCGTCCAGTGGCCCAGCATGAAGAATTTCAAGCCCGACGTACCGGAGAAGTACGACGGCAAGACGCACCCCTCGGAATTTCTCAGCATTTACACCATCGCGGTGCAGGCTGCCGGGGGGCGCGATGAGAAGATTTTGGCAAACTACTTCCCGCTCGTGCTTAAGCCGAACGTTTGTTCGTGGCTTATGCACTTGCCGGAAGACTCCATCTCTTCTTGGGCGGACCTTTGCCATCAGTTTGTCGGCGCCTTCACAGGCGGCCACAAACCCCACGGCCAGGAGAGCGATCTCCACATTCTGGCCCAGAAGGAAGGAGAATCCCTGCGCAAGTACATCCAACGCTTCAGCCGTGTACAGCACAACATCCCCGACGTCCACCCTGCCGCGGTTATCAGCGCGTTCCACCAGAACGTGCGTAACCGCCGCATGCGTGAAGAAATGGCCATGACCAAGATTCGGGATGTCAGCGAGCTCTACGCTCTGGCTGATAAGTGCGCACGCGCAGAAGAGGGGAGGAGACTCCCCGGGGAGGATGCTGGCGCAGGAGGAAGCGACAGCGACGACGCCGCCCCGGCAAAGAAGAGCCGGCGGCGGAACAACAGGAGGAAAAACAAGAAGGAGGTGCTTGCCGTCGAGAAGTCCGGCAAGGAGGCTCCCGCCAAGCAAACACAGGCTGGCGGCTCCGGCAAGGAGCCTGCCCCTGTAGCGGCGGCCGACAAGCAGGACGGCTCCGACAAGCAATACTGCAAGATCCACCGCACCAAGGGCCACGACCTCTCCAACTGCAAACGCGTCGAGTACCTCGTCGAGCAGCAGAAAGCTGAGTACGAGAGGCGCGACAAGGAGAAGGCCCAAGGTGGCGGGGGAGAACCAAGCAAGAAGCGGCCATTCAATGGCCGGGGAGGACGCCGCGGCAAGGCCAAGCAGCGGCAAGGTGATCGACCTCCCCGGGGCCGCGACAAGGATGAAGAGGACGACGACGAAGACATGGAGGATGAGGATAACAGCGAGCAGGAGTTCCAGAAGGCCACGGAGGTCCTGTGCGTCGACGGTGGCGCCTCTCTGCACACCTCCCACCGCCAGCTCAAGCAGTGGGTGCGCGAGGTGAATGCAGCAGAGCCGCCCGTGGAGTCGCGCAGGCTCCTCAAATGGTCCAGCACGCCCATCATTTTTGATCTTGAGGATCACCCTGACCGCACCACTGCGGTCGGGTGCTTGCCGATGCTGGTCTCACCCACCATCCGCAACCTCAAGGTCACCAAAATGTTGGTTGACGACGGGGCCGGGCTGAACTTGATCTCCTCTGCTGTGATCAAGAAACTCCAAATCCCAGATGGCGAGCTCGAAGAGACCGGTTCTTTCCAAGGAATCAACCCGGGAAGGAGCAAGCCCAAGGGGAAAATCACTCTGCCGGTGACCTTTGGCGGGGAGCTCAACTTCAGAACTGAGCGCATCACTTTCGACGTCGCTGATATTCCATTGCCATACAATGGAATACTCGGCCGTCCCGCCCTCGCCAAGTTCATGGCAGCTTCCCACTATGCTTACAACGTACTCAAGATGCCGGGGCCGATAAGCGTCATCACCGTCCATGGCGACAAGAAAGATGCGCTTGTCTGCGCCGACAAGATCTACCAGGATGCAGTAGCCGCAGCAGAAAAGGACACACTTGCCGCTGAAGCTCCCGGGGGGAAGAAGACGAAGACCAAGTCCGGCAAGTGCTCTGGGGCCCACTCCGGCAACCGCACCTCTTCGGAGTGCTGCGCTGCCGTCGAGGACGTTCCATCGAGCTCCACCGGCAAGTGTAAGAAGGGGATGGCCGCTCCTCCGGCAACCAAGAAGGTGTCCGCCAAGGAGGACGGCACTGGTGGTACCTTCACAATCAGTGCCACACTTGACAGCAAATAGGAAAGCGCACTCGTTGCCTTCTTGCGGGCGAATGTCGATGTGTTTGCCTGGCAACCATCTGACATCCCCGGTGTTCCCAGGAAGGTAATTGAGCACAAGCTTGCTGTTTGTCCTCATGCGCGGCCCGTCAAGCAGAAGGTGAGGAAGCAAGCCGTGGAGCGCCAAAAATTCATCAACGAAGAAATCAAGAAGTTAGAGGTAGCAGGCCTAGTTAGAGGTGTGATCCATCCGACGTGGTTAGCAAACCCAGTCGTCGTGCGCAAGGCCAACGGGAAGTGGAGACTGTGTATAGACTTCACCGATGTGAATAAAGCGTGTCCCAAGGATCCATTCCCTTTGCCGCGCATTGACCAGATCGTTGACTCCACTTCCGGATGTGAGCTACTCTCTTTTCTTGATGCATATTCAGGCTACCACCAGATCTTTATGGCCAAGGAAGACGAAGAGAAGACTGCATTTATCACTCCATGTGGCACTTATTGCTTCATACGCATGCCATTTGGACTGAAGAATGCAGGATCAACATTTGCAAGGGTAGTGCACACTGCTTTCGAGCCACAGATCCACAAAAATGTAGAGGCTTACATGGATGACATCGTGGTGAAGAGTAAGAGCAAGGAAACCCTGGTCCAAGATTTGGAAGAAACATTTCAGAACCTGCGCAGGATACAGCTCAAGTTGAACCCCGAGAAGTGCGTCTTTGGAGTCCCCTCCGGCAAGCTTCTCGGGTTCTTTGTGTCACAGAGGGGGATTGAAGCCAACCCCGACAAGATTAAAGCCATTGAGCAGATCGAAGCCCCGAAGCGCGTCAAGGATGTCAGGAGGCTTGCAGGTTGTGTGGCTGCCCTCAGTAAGTTCATTTCGAAGTCTGCAGAACGCGCCCTACCTTTCTTCAAAATCTTGAAGAAGGCAGGTCCCATGAAGTGGACTCCGGAAGCGGAGGCAGCGCTGCAAGATTTGAAACGGTACCTATCCTCCACTCCAATACTTGTCGCACCTAGACCACAGGAAAAGTTGTTGCTATACCTAGCGGCAACCAACCAGGTGGTTAGTGCTGCGTTAGTAGCGGAGAGGGAGGCCGACGAGGAGTCTGCACCACCGGCAAGCGAATCCAGCGACAAGCAGGGGGCTGCTCCGGCAAGCTCTGGCCCCGACAAGGACAACTCCGCGCAGGAACAGGAAGAAGTGCGGAAGAAGATGGTGCAGCGCCCAGTGTATTTTGTAAGTTCCCTTCTCCAGGGGGCTAGATCAAGATACTCCGGGGTGCAAAAGTTGCTTTTCGGCCTCCTCATGGCCTCGAGAAAGCTGCGCCATTACTTCCAGGCACATGAGATAACAGTGGTCACTCGCTTTCCGCTGAAGAGGATATTGCACAACCCAGAAGCAACAGGCAGGATCGTTGAGTGGGCACTGGAGCTGTCGAGCTTTGGACTCAAGTTTGAAAGTACTTCAACCGTACAGAGCCGAGCTTTGGCAGAATTCATAGCTGAGTGGACCCCAACGCCTGATGAGGAAGTCCAAGAAACAAGTGCACCCGTACAAGAAGCGACAAGTGAATGGGTAATGTATTTTGATGGTGCCTTCTCGCTGCAAGGCGCCGGTGCTGGCGTGGTACTCATCGCGCCCACCGGAGAGCACCTCAAATATGTTATCCAGATGCACTTTCCCAGGGAGCAAGCGACAAACAACACTGCTGAATATGAAGGCTTGCTTGCCGGCCTCAGGATTGCGGCCGAACTTGGGATCAGGAAGCTGATTGGCGGGGAGATTCTCAGTTGGTGGTCCGACAGGTTAACAAGAGTTATCAGAGCCCTTTGATGGAAGCTTATGTAGACGAAGTGAGGAAGCTTGAGGAGCACTTTGAAGGTCTGCAGATGGAGCACGTCCCGAGAGCTCAGAACGACATTGCAGATGGCCTTTCAAAGTGCGCTTCGATGAAGTTACCTGTGGAACCAGGGACCTTCTTGCTCAAGCTGACTCAACCATCCGTTACACCATCAATTGGGCAGTCCAAGAAGAGAAAGTTGGTCTCCGGCGACTACCTGCCGGCGGATCTTCCCGAAACCGCCGCCAAGGTCCCCAAGATCAACGACCAGAACGCTGAGGGACAGTCTGCTCCTGCAGATCCAAGGATCTGTGCAGTTGAAGCAAGTGTTCCCGACAAGCCTCGCCCCGGCGAGCTTGCCGGGGGACCATCAGCTCCGGCAGAACCAGAGGTTCTCGCCGTAGAAGCTGAGGTCCCCGCAGCGGCCCTCATGCCTTTAGTCCTTGCCGTTGAGCCTCGGGCTCCGGCATGGGCACAGCAGATCGTCCGTTTTCTGCAAACTGGAGAACTTCCCGACGACCCAGGAGAAATAGAGAAGATAACCAGGCAGTCAAGTATGTACCAGTTCGTGGATAACGAGCTGTACAGAAGAAGGCTCAATGGTGTCAGACTGAAGTGCATCTCCAGGGAAGATGGACAGAAGCTGTTGGCAGAAATACATGGAGGCATATGCGGCCACCACATTGGCGCAAGGGCGCTTGCCGGGAAAGCTTTCCGGCAAGGGTTCTTCTGGCAAGAAGCCCTCCAAGATGCAACTGCACTAGTAACCAAGTGCGAAGCGTGCCAGTTCCATGCAAAGCAGATTCATCAGCCAGCTCAAGCTCTCCAAACAATTCCTTTGTCCTGGCCCTTCTCGGTCTGGGGGCTCGATATCCTCGGCCCCTTCCCCCGAGCCGTCGGGGGCTTTGAGTACTTGTACGTTGCAATCGACAAGTTCACAAAGTGGCCAGAAGTGGAGCCAGTGAGAAAGGTGACAGCACAGTCAGCGGTCAGGTTCTTCAGATCAATTGTTTGCCGTTTCGGAATCCCTAACAGGATCATCACCGACAACGGTACACAATTTACTAGTCGCACCTTCATGCAGTACGTCCAAGACCTTGGCGCCAAGGTCTGTTTCGCTTCTGTTGCTCACCCGAGGAGCAACGGTCAAGCGGAGAGGGCAAATGCTGAAGTGCTGCGCGGACTCAAGACAAGGACCTTTGACAGGCTGTGCAAGTGCGGAAGAAATTGGATAGAGGAGCTACCGGCGGCTCTTTGGTCAATCAGAACGACACCAAGTCGAGCCACCGGACAGACACCCTTTGCTCTAGTCTATGGAGCAGAGGCAGTTCTCCCCACGGAACTCGTATACGGATCTCCTCGAGTGCTCGCTTATGATGAGCTCGAGCAAGAGCAACTGCGGCAAGATGATGCATTGCTCCTCGAGGAGGGACGTCTCCAGGCTGCTGTACGAGCTGCTCGATACCAGCAAGCCTTGCGTCGCTATCATAGCCGCAAGGTCAAGGCCAGGGGTCTCGAGGAAGGTGACCTTGTTCTTCGGCGTGTTCAGTCCGCCAAGAATTCCAACAAGTTGACGCCGAAGTGGGAAGGCCCTTATCGGGTGAGACAAGTCACGAGGCCCGGCGCTGTCCGCCTCGAGACCGAAGAAGGCTTACCGGTGAGCAACTCCTGGAACATAGAGCATCTTCGCAAGTTTCACCCATAAGGCGCGGTTGCCGTGATCCGCTCCGGCAACCACCTTTTGTACAAGCTTGCCGCTGTTGCATGTAACCCTTTGTACAAAGCCGGGCGCAGACCCCGTGCATCAGTAAAGTTCTTCATATTTTGCGCTATTTGCCTTTTGCATGCTTTTCTTTGCTATTTGCATGTGTTGTTTGGCATCTTGTGCAACATACACACCCGGTAAGCACTAGCACGCCGAATGGCCATATACTTGTTTCTCTCTTCTTTTTCCTTGCCTCTCAAGCAGATGGAATGTTCCTCGCGCACAAGTTTGCCGGGGGGGAAGGAGATGGAAGAGGAACCAAGTGTTGTTCAAGAAAGAGAAGCCTTACCGAGAAGCGAGCAATATATGAAAGCTAAGTTATTAGAATTTGATCAGTTCAAATTTTTGATTTTAAGTTGTCTTCCTTGAACAATCACACTTTGTATGGAAAACCTGCGCGCGGAGGAACCTACCCGTAGCTAGCCGCACCCTTATCTTGTTTTCGAGTACACTCAACGATTCAAGTGAGCTGCGACAAGTGTCGCGCCCTTGGTTCGTTTTCGAGTTCACTCAGCAAGCTGAGTGCGTCGCGACTAGCCGCGGCAAGGTTGCTTGCCGGTGAGACCTTGACCAGCAGGCTGCTCAGAGTCCAGCACTCAGCGTTCGCGGCAAAGGACCCTTGCAGGCAAGCTCCCTAAAAGCGTAGGGTGAAAAGCATACAAAGTAAAGGACCAAGACAAGGAAGATAACATTGCACTGATTGATCAAAATAAGATAAATATCTTACAAAGGATAACTTGTCGCAATAGTTAATGAGTTCATAACACCCTATGCAGCAATAAAAAGAGATAAAGATAAAGGAAGCCTAATCTACGCGGTCGCCCTCAATCCTGGAGATCTTGTTCACTTTGGCGATGATATGGGCGACCTGCTCCTTCAGCGCCTCCATGTTCGCGTCGGCCGGCAAGCTGCGGAGAACGTTGGTGAGGTTTATGCCGGGATTGCGGTATACAATCTTTGTCAGCACACGCTCCAAGGTTCCCGTGCAGAGCCGGCGCGACTCCTCGGCCAGTTGCGCGGGGATCTTCTTCCGAAGATCTGCAAGGGCCGGCGCGATCCCCCTGAAGAAGAGGCTGAGCTTGGCGCTGTGAGGGAGGTTTGGGTCCGGAGAGTAGATGAGATGCTCCAGCTTCAGCGCCAGCAGCTCCTGGTCGATGTTGGAAGCAGAAGACACCAGGTCCTCGGTCCACACCTCGACGGTACGGCGGAAGTTCTCGGCCACAGTGTTGGCGCTCGCCACCAAGCCTCGCTCCTTGCGGAGCTCCTCCTTCAGCTTGGTTTCCCGGTCCCGAACTGCGTCGAGCGAGTCCTTCAGCGTGGAAACCTTCAGCTCCAGATCCTCGATGGAGTCCTTGGCGGCCTTCAGCTCGTCGCCCTTCTCAGAGAGACGCACCTGGAGCTCGGAGTTGGTGTGGGCGTCCTTCTCGCGCTCTGTGTTGAGCGCGGCGACCCTCTCCACGCTCGCCTTCAATGACTCCTCCAGTTGCGCGACCTTGGCGGCAAGCTCCTCCTTGGCGGTCTCCGCGGCAGCCGCGGCGGCTTTCGCCTCCTTCAGCTCTCCGCCAAGGGCCTGTTCCCGAGCGGCAAGGTCTTCCTCGTGGGAGTCGAGGTTGACCTTTCGCTGGGTCAGCTCCCCTTCTCGCCGGGACAGCTCCTCCCCGGCGAGCCGCTGCTGCTCTTCGGCCTCGGCCTTCTCCAGCAACCATTCCTGATACTCCCCGGCGAGCCTCTCACGCTCCTCCGCCACCTCGCGGAGGGCAGCCTGGTTGGCGGCGCGGAGCTCCGCCGCGCGCTTCTCCATCTCAGCGGCGGCCTTGGCGGCAAGGGCCTCCCGGGAAGCAAGCTTCGCCTGCCTGGCCCGGTAAAGGGCCAGGAGCTGGTGAAGCAGCTTCTCCTCCTCGGGCCCTTCGCTTCCGCCGGGCGCCTCGACGATCTTCAGGCCCGCGGAGGCGAGGACCTCTCCATCAAAGGCCTCGCCCTCCGCGGGGGCTCGCGATGAAGAACCCCACGGCACCTGGATGTAGACGCCGTTGGGGGCCTCAAGGTAGTAGGCGGACGGCTCCTTCTCGGTGGAGGGGCCGGCGGCCGGCGCAGCACTTGATGCTCCTGCCGCCTCCGGGCCGGCAGTGCGGTCGCCGTCCCCCTCCCCGGCCGCTGCGTCCGCAGCCGGAGCGGTCTCCTGCGCAGCCGGCTCGGCGGCTCCCGCCGTGTCCTCAGCGACAGGGGCGTCGCCGCCGCCGCCCTGCGCGCCCTCCTCCTCGACGTTGATGACCTCCGTCTCCATCTGCTCGGGGGGAGGAGGATCTAGAAGAAGAAGAATAAAAAGCAAAAGAAGTTCAAGCCAATGTCCAAAAAGAGACGAGTCCAAGAAGACAAAGTTACGGAACTTACCTTGGCGGACGTCGTCAGCGGCGGGCTCCCTCGCCGGGGAGCTCTGCCTTGGCGGAGTAGCCGCCCTCGCCGGGCTGCTCGCCCTAGGCGGGGTACTCGCCCTTGGCAGAGTACCCGCCCTTGGCGGAGCACTCTCCCTTGCCGGGGAGTTCGGCCTTGGCGGGGACGGCGGGGCCCGCGGCTCCTCGGGAGCGACCTCCGGACGCTCCTGGGCTTGCGGCTCCACCTCTGCACAAGACAATCGAAACAAGACACAAGCATCAGGATATTAGCACAATACAAAATCTTCAAGCGCGCCCAACGAGCGGAAGTATGGAACCCAGACTTACGCTGGGGGCTGCTCCTCGGAGCAGCGCTCGGGTCCGGCAGACTCGGCTCCGGCACGTCCCCTGTCGCCGCGACGGGCGAGTCGTCCGCGACTTCGACCACGGGCACCTTGGCCTTCTTCGCCGCCCGCTGGGCCAAGGTCCTGAGATCAAAACAAGAAACAAGATCAGCACCAACAAAAATCAAGATAATGTTAAAGAAAACGCAAAGCCTCGAGTTCTTACTCCTGTTCCTCCTCGTCGTCGTCGTCGCTCAAGGCGGAGAAGTCAAACTTCACCTGAGGCGCGTCCGCGCGGGGAGCAGGAGGCGAAGACTCCCTCGGGCGCTTGGCGGTCCCTGGGGCTGGGGGCTGTGAAGACCCAGCCCCTGTGGTAGCCGAGGCCTGGGGAGCAGGCGGAGCCGCCGCTCCGCTCTGTGAAGATTCCCTTCCGCTCGGCGCTGACTTGCGGGGCGCCTCTGCTGTGGCCTGCTTGCGGGGCGCCTCTGCTGTGGCCTGCTTGCGGGGTGCCTCTGCCGTGGCTTGCGTGCGGGCCGCCTCCGCCGTGGCTGGTGCGCCGGGCGCCCCCGTCGCAGCTTGACTCCCCCGGGAAGCTCGCGCTGCCCGGCGAGTTGGTTGTTGCCGGGGCACCTGCGCCCTCGCCCCCGTCGCCGTCTTGCGGAGACGCTTCAGCGGAGAACGCCTAGGGCTTGCCCGGGGCGGGGAGGTCTCCGACGACGAGGAGAGGTCGTCGGCGTAAAGCCCCAAGGATCCGTCGGAGTCTTCGTCGGCCCCGGCGTCCTCCTCCTCCTCCTCCTCCTCGGCAGGCTTGCTGGGCCCAGCGCCCTGCACTGTGGCCTCTTTTCCTCCGGCGCCTCCGCTCCCTCCGGCGCCTCCGCTCCCTGCGGCGCCTTTGTTTCCTCTGGCGGCGTTGCCTCTCGCCGCGGCCTCGGTCAAGATTCCCTGGATCCCGGAGTGCCTCAGGGAAGGGACCCCGGCGAGCTCGTCGGGAGGAAGCTTTAACAGTCTGCGGATCTCCGCCTCCTCCGCTTGGCAGGACACTTCCGCAGCCTCTGCCTCCTCGGGCGAGAAGCCGAATTCCCCTGCCGCTGCGGCTGCGGCGGCCTCTTCAACCCGAGAAGCTATGTACGCTATCTCCTGGTCGGTGGTGTCCCGTGTCAGCTCCCGGACCTCGTTCTTGTTCTTCGCCACCTCCACCAGGTTGTCGAAGAAGTTCAAGACGACGTCTGGCTTGGGCGGAATCCACGTGCGGTCGACGCCGTGCGAGTCGCACGCGGGCATCATGGCGCGAAGGGAATCCCGGGCCGTGCTGTTGCTGAGAGGCACCACTCCCCGGGGACCCCTGAACCACTCTGGGTGGGCCGGGTCATGCTTAAATAGTTCCCGGACCATCCCCTTCAGCTCCAGCGACGTGAAGTTGAAGTTGAGCCCGGGGCGCAGCCTCATTATGTCCGCCGAGTTGCCGTAATCCCAGGCTGGCCTCTTCCTATCTTGAAGGGGGGCGATGCGGCGGCGGAGGAAATCTGTGCCCACTTCTCTGACAGACAACCTTGCTACCCGGAGACGAAGAATCCTGATGAGGGCGACGTCGAGCTTGATGTCGTCCGAATCCAGCTCGCTCCAGTCCCTGCCGCGCACGATAGGTGTCGTGCGTGGCGCGGTGAAAGATTGCGGCTGGTCCTCGACAATCCAACACCAGTCAGCACGCCACTCCTCCCACTTGCCGCGGAGCTCCCCCGGCAAGTAGGACTCCTTCTTGTTCAGACGAAAAACCCAAGATATCCATCCGGAGAGGGGAGCGCTGGCTTCTACTCTAGGGGTAAAGAAGTGCCTAAACAGCGCTACGTTTGGGTATATCCCAATATAGTTTTCGCACATATGTGCGAAAACCGCCATCGTGAGGATGGCGTTGGGGGTGAAGTCAAGAAGATGGAGGCCGTAGGTGTGCATTATGTCGCAGAAGAAATCAGAAAAAGGAGGACAAAGACCGCAGTGGAAGAAGGCTGCGAAGAAATAGTACCCGCCGGGGTAGTTGTCCTTGGCGGCGGCCGGATAGGCTCGGGTGCGGGGATGCGCCTTGGTCTTCTTGGCCCAGAACAAGTAGTACTTGTTCCAGAGCTCCCGCGCGCTGAGCCTCGGCGAGAAGACGAGGTTCCGCTTCCGCAGCAAGGTAAGCCTCGCCGCTTGCTCCGATTTCTCCTTCTTGGTCTTCTCCACCTTCGCCTTCTCGGTCTTTGGGGCCATGGCGGAGGCGGCGAGGGAAGGGGGGCGAAGGGTCCGGCGGCGCCGCAGATGCGGACGGCGGCGGAGGAGGTGTGGAGGCGGAGCGCAAGAGGGGATCTCTGGAGATGGAAGAAGATGCAATGAGGGCGAAGGAGGGGAACCGCCCTGCTTCCTCTGCTTTTATGGGGAAGTGGGGGGGCGTTTCGCTCTTTCCATTAAAAGAACGTGGCCACGTCCCATCCCACGACGCCGCAATCGACGCGTGCCGTTACGGGGGGACGCGGCGGATGCGGAAGTGGATTCGGCGCGCTGTGGGCCGCGTGTGTCCGTGCACTGTTTTGGGCCTGGCCCAACAGCGCTCGGCACCGTGTGTGGCCCAGGCCCGGGGGCTCCTGTCGGTGTACTAAGGTAGGGGTACCTCAGTACCCCAACTTGTGCACGGGTAGTAGCAGCTTCCCGCGGCAGGGTCGACCACGGGCTCGCCGGAGACCTTCCTGCTCCATATAAGACCATTCAAAAACAAAGTATGCAAGACAGAAGATCGAGACCCCGGCAAGTGGAGCTTGCCGGGAAGGCCGTTCCAGGCTCAAGATTACCTCACTCACGCAAGACCCTGGCAAGAGGAGCTTGCCAGGAAGACTAGAAGATTCCATTACAGAAGACATGTCTCGGCGCTGTATGCGCCCCGACGGGGTCCGGGGAGCGACAAGCTTCAGAGCCCGGCAAGATCACGGGCCCGGCAAGGTCAAGGCCCCGGCAAGGTGCTTGCCGGGGAGAGTTGTGTTGTGTGCCCGCGCTCCAGCTCATCGAACCACGCGTCGCACTGGGGCCATTCCAGGGACGCGTGGCGGATGGCTGTGCAGCCTGGGGGACACGGTGGCACTCCACGGTGGTGAAGCCATCGCCGTGGCAAACGGAGACGCAAGGGCGGGCGCTTTTGGGGTCGACGGCGACGGGCATTAAATGCTCTTGTCCCCCACTGTCAAAGTAGGTAGCGACCACTGTTCATACACTGTAGCTCCACTATTCCCGCACTGTTACAACTACCACCTCTTTTACATTTTTACCCTTTCTCCTACGTTGACACCTGTCGGTGACCCCTTGCACTATAAAAGGAGGCCCATGCACAACGTGGAGGGGGTTCGGAACCTAGATCGCTCATACGCTCGGTGTAGCTAGTTCTTCAAGCTCCCGAGCTCTCCAACTCAATACAAACTAAGCAGGAGTAGGGTTTTACGCGTCCACCGCGGCCCGAACCTGGGTAAACTGCCTGCGTGATCTCCACGATCTGCTCTTTGTGCTCCCTCCGCCCTCTTACCGCACAAGCAAGGGGCTCCGGTCCCATAGGTGTTCGTGGCGGACAGTTTCCCCCGACACATCGCAAGCAAACGTTCTCGGGTGTCGTCTCGCGGTATACCTTTGGAGCGTGCGTTTGGAGCGGTTCGAGTTCGGAGTGGTGTCGAGGAAGTAGACGTTCTCGAGGCGGTCGTCGTCGAAATTGTCGTTCACGTTGCCAAAAGGAAGTACTCGTTCTCGGACGTCGTGGAAGTAGTCATTCACGTTCGGAGATGCACACGCGGTCTTCGGCGACGGTAGTGGTACTCATTTTGTAGCCGTTCACATTTCCGTAGACGTTCGGGTCACATGTAGAGGTACTTGGCGCATCCGGTAGTCGTTCGGGCGTCTACGGGACTTGCCGGTCTCGGTCTCGGCAACGTAGTTGTACATGGGTCTTCGGCGCGAGTAGTTGTACACGGGGCGTCGTGGAGGAACTTGACCTTGGCGTCCCACCCTGTAGTCGAACTTGAGGTAGTCTTTGTGACCAGGGATTCACAACCTCGGGTTGATGGCGCTTGTGCTTGGTTTCCAATCCCATTTTTGGGTGCGTCCACGACAACACATCGCGGGTGCAACAGGAAACAACTTGAGGAGTCAAAGGTCGCGGTGGGGTAACGAGGTCTGGACTACGTTGGGAGGTGCCAAGAGCTGTAGGGAGGTCATAGGCGAGGACGTAGTCATTGTGTCCTGTTCATCTGCCCGAAGCAGAGGCGGGGACGGGGTGCTGCAGGAGGGAGGCGCGCCATAGGTCCGCCGGAGTTGGACGCCTGGTGGTGGTCGGCTCGATCCGGTCGGATCCGGCCGTGACGGTGGCAGGCTAAGGTCGGACTCGGGCGCCGAGGAAAACGGGGGAGGAGAGGGACCGAGCGAGGGAGCGGGGGAGATCGAGCGAAGGCTCGTGTGCGGGCGGAGAGGTGCATGACAGCGGCGTGGGGGAGAACGAGAAGAGATCGAAGGGTGAGGGAGAGTGTGCTAGGGTTATGGAGCTGGTGGGGGCAGCTGGGACTTGGGCCAGATGGTGCAGCCGGCCTGGCTACAGGTCCAGCGGGCTGGGCTCCTTCTCCTGCATGGTAATCAGAGCCTTCTCCGACCTAGGAACCCCCACTGATTCATCGAATCGTTGACGGTTGATTCTAGGCACACACTTGAAAATGTTTTGAGTCCTATATACATATCGGAGAGTAGGATTTCTTTTACTCCTCATCCCTTTTTCACTCTGGTGAGGACTCCTGACGATTACTTATCTCTTCTACTCTCAAAAATTCACTAAATCTTTTTAAGGATCATGCTAGTATTGTTTGGATTGTTCCGATGTCTTTGTGACGAGAACATTGTTCTCGATGCCTCCTGTCATTAGGGGTTGTGGCAGTGTCCCGGGGAGTTGAGCTCCGAGGTGTTGTCATCACAAATCTATCGCAGCAGTTCTGGAATACTTAAGACGGCCGACATCGAAAACTCTTCTATGCGGTTAGTGGCAAGATAACCCCGACATCACCCAGTACTGCGGAGGTAGTTCGGGAGTATTGCCATAGCTTGTATAGCAGATGTGTTTCGAAGGTCCGAGGTAAACGGTTTCCGGAAATAACTGGTTATGTGTTGAAGGATGGATACAGCTGGATGTAGGATTAGAGTTGAGTGCGCGGTGCTTCCCCTGTATCCCCAACACATGATTGCATAACTGGAAACTTTCGGAAATTAATAGGTGGGTTCATCTAGTAGTTCGTAGGCATTCTTCCAACGAATGCATGATATGGAGTTCGGGGTTCTACATTGAGTGAAGTGGTTTTATGGGCGTTTGTTCCGATCGGGAGTTGCATCTTAAAGGGTCCTTGGCTATGCTGATCCGGGGATTGCAAAACCCTTTTGTAACACGTTCCATAAGCTTTCAGCACGAATATGTCGAATGAAGCTTCTATCTTGTATTTGTTCTATTTGCTCCTTGTTGTTTTGTTTTAACTTTTATTCTCCCAAGTGCATTCTCGACAAGATTGTTGTACCATTAACCATGGATTACATTCGTTCATTTTGTTCGGATGTTCTTGTGAAGACTTATGTTGTAGTTCTAGCCATTGATTCAGCTTATTTCTTTCAATCAATGGCTAATAGTTGTCATCTCATTCAGGATGGCTCCTAAGAAGGTTCCCAATGCTAACCCAAAGGGTGAAGAAGTTCCTGATCGTCCTCCTTCCCCTCCTCCTCCGTCTGAGGCCTCGAGAGCAATTTTGCAAGCGACGAACTAGAACACCCAGATGCTTATGCAAATGATGCAGAACATTCAAGCAAATTAAGCAAATCAAGGTGGTCATGGGAACCAAGGCCAAGGCCAAGGCAATCTGTTCAATCAACCTCACTTTGCTCCGCTCAACCAGTTCCTGGCAAACCAACCGAAGGCGTTCAGTTACTGTGTGGATCCGCTAGATGCTGAAGACTGGATAATAGACAACAAAAAGCACTTTGAATGCAGTAACCTAAGACCTGAGGATTATGTCAAGTTTGCCGCCTTCCAACTCAAGGATCAAGCTGCTGATTGGTGGCAACAATACAAAGATTCCAGAGAGGGACCTGAAATCTCATGGACTGACTTCTGCAAGGATTTCCGCTCTCACCACATTCCAACAAGTGTCACCGAAAGCATGCGTGAGCAATTCCGCAACCTGAAGCAAGGCACCATGTCCGTCTATCAATACAATGTCATGTTCGAGAACCTTGCCCGCTATGCCAAGCAAGACATCCCAGATTCCAAGAGCAAGATTTATCAGTTCTGTGGTGGTCTGAAGGATGAACTCCAACTAGCTCTCACCTTGTTTGAGCCGGATGAATTTGATCAATTCTATAACATGGCACTTAAGCAAGAGGCAGCCCAGCTCAAGGTTGAAGCTTCCAAAAAGAGGATCAGAGATGCTGTTAACTCATCCTCTTCTTCCCAAGTGGTCGCAAAGCAGCAGAAGTTTTGGCTTCCACCTCCTCCAATGCTCCGCCCTCCCAACAACAACAACAAGCATTCTGGTGGCCGTGGTTTCTCCCACCCACCCAACCCAAGCAACCAGTCCAAGAATCACTTTCAAGCTTCGAAGCCAAGTGGTCCTTATCACCGTCCTCTCTCAGAAGTGGTTTGCAACAAGTGCACTCAGAAGGGTCATTATGCTAACAAGTGTCCCAACCCAAGGTGGCTTCTGCCTCCTCCACCTGTCAGCACTGCTATTGTCAAGCACAATCCCAAGCAAGCAAGAGTGAATCTGATGAATGCAGCTCAAGCGGAGAATTCTTCAGATGTGATACTTGGTAACCTTCCAGTTAACTCTATTCCTGCAAAAGTATTGTTTGATTCGGGTGCATCATGTTCTTTCATGTCTCAACCTCTTGCACCCAAGCACAATGTTGACATCAAAAGTTTGCCAAGGGAGTTATTAATTATTTCTCCGGGGAGATGAATGCATTCTAATATATTTTCTCTAGATATATCTATTTATATGGGTGATTACCGCTTTCTGGTTTCTCCGGTTATTCTCGGTAACTCCGACATTGATCTTATTCTTGGGATGGATTGGCTTTCCAAGCAAGATGCAAACATTGATTGTGCAAATAAGGAAGTCAAGCTTACTCATCATGATGAACACGTGATTATCTTCACCTCTCGAGATAACACAATCAGGCTATTCTTTCTCAATGACAAGGGCGAGATAAATGACATCTCTCAGATTCCAGTGGTCAATGAGTATGAAGATGTTTTCCCTGAAGAGCTTCTAGGCATGCCTCTGCATCGTCAAGTTGAATTCGTCATTGAACTCGAGCCCGGTACCGAGCCAGCATGTCGGCGTCCGTACAAGCTCTCCCATGATGAGTTGAAGGAGCTGAAGAAACAACTCGATGAGCAAGAGCGTATGGGTCTAATAAGGCCTAGCACTTCTCATTGGGGCTGTGGTGTTCTATTTGTCAAGAAGAAGGATGACACGGAGCGCCTTTGCGTTGATTACCGGCCATTGAACAAGAATACAATAAAGAACAAGTATCCGCTCCCCAACATCAATGAATTGTTCGAGCAACTCAAAGGAGCAAAGGTGTTCTCAAAGCTCGATCTCCGGATGGGTTATCACCAGATCCGTATCCGTGAAGAGGATATTCCCAAGACCGCATTCAGAACGAGTTTTGGCTCTTATGAATACACAGTCATGTCTTTTGGCCTCGCAAATGCTCCACCCACTTTCTCGAGGATGATGCACTTCATATTCAACCCCTACACCAATAAATTTGTTCTCGTCTATCTGGATGACATCTTGGTATTCTCGACCATGCCAAGCACCTCCGTTTGGTTCTCGACAGACTCCATGAACACAAGTTCTATGCGCTAGCTATTGCAGAAGGTTCGTTGAGAACTTCTCCAAAATTGCCAAACCTCTCTCAAACTTGCTACAGAAGAATGTCAAGTACAACTGGACTCCTGATTGTGATGTGGCATTCAGAACACTTAAAGAGAAGCTCATTTCTGCTCCGGTTCTTACTCCTCTGGATGAGTCCAAGCCCTATGAAGTCTTCTGTGATGCTTCCTTACAGGGACTTGGTGGTGTTCTCATGCAAGACAAGAAGATTGTGGCATACACTTCTCGTCAATTGAAACCAAATGAGAAGAACTACCCCACACATGATCTTGAGCTAGCAGCAGTGGTACATGCTTTGATCACGTGGAGACACCTTCTGTTGGGCAGAAAAGTGGACATCTTCACCGATCACAAGAGCTTTAAGTACATCTTCACACAGCCTAACCTGAACCTTCGCCAGACTCGTTGGGTTGAGATGATCCAAGAGTATGATCCAAGCATTGAATACACACCTGGTAAGGCCAATGTCATTGCAGATGCCTTGAGCATAAAGGCATACTACAACAGTCTCCTTCTCAAGCTGTTTCAGCCTGAGCTTTGTGAATCATTCAGGAAGCTAAACCTCCAAGTTGTTCCGCAAGGCTTTCTTGCAAATCTTCAAGTTGCTCCTACCTTGGAAGATCAGATCCGTGAGGCCCAACTAAGTGATGCTATGGTGCAGAAAGTGAAACATGGTATTGCTAAGGGTACTCCCAAATACAAGTGCTATCGCGTTGATGAGAAAGACACCATGTTCTTTGAGGACAGAATTGTGGTTCCCAAGGGTAATCTCAGGAAGCTCATAACGAACGAAGCACATGACTCCCTCCTCTCGATTCATCCTGGAAGTTCTAAGATGTACCAAGACCTCAAGCAATCGTACTGGTGGACTCGCATGAAAAGGGAGATTGCCCAATTCGTGAATGAATGTGATGTCTGCAGAAGAGTGAAGGCAGAGCATCAACGTCCAGCCGGTCTCCTCCAACCTCTACCTATTACCAAGTATAAATTCGACCACATTGAAATGGATTACGTCACTGGGTTTCCAAAGTCCAAGAAAGGGAATGATGCTATCTTTGTAGTCATTGACAAGCTAACCAAAGTAGCTCACTTCCTTCCCGTCAAAGAATCCATCAATGCAGCTCAATTGGCAGAGTTGTACACTTCCAGAATTGTTTCATTGCATGGCATTCCTCAAGTCATCTCCTCAGACCATGGAAGTTTGTTCACATCCAAGTTCTGGGACTCCTTTCAGACAGCCATGGGCACAAAAATTTGTTTCAGCACTGCGTTTCACCCTCAGACTAGTGGTCAAGTCAAAAGAGTGAACCAGATCCTCGAAGACATGCTCAGAGCTTATGTCATCTCTTTTGGTATGAAGTGGGAAGATTGTCTTCCATTTGCCGAGTTCTCTTACAACAACAGTTTCCAAGAAAGTGCCGGCAAAGCTCCTTTTGAAATCCTCTATGGCAGAAAGTGTCGTACCCCTCTCAACTGGTCCGAGACTGGTGAACGCCAACTTCTTGGCAATGACTTGATCTCAGAAGCTGGAGATATGTGCAAAGTCATACGTCAGAATCTCAAAGCCGCTCAATCGCGTCAAAAGAGTTACTATGATGGCAAGCATCGTGATTTGGCCTTCGACATTGGGGATCATGTCTATCTCCGTGTTTCTCCTATGAAAGGAACCCAAAGATTCGGTATCAAAGGAAAGCTTGCTCCTAGATATGTGGGCCCTTTCAAGATTCTTGGCAAAAGAGGCGATCTAGCCTATCAACTTGAGCTCCCCTCCAACTTTGCAAATGTTCATGATGTGTTTCACGTGTCTCAACTCCGCAAGTGCATCAAGACACCTGAACGCACCATTCCGTTCGAGGAGATTGATCTTCAACAAGACTTATCATATCATGAGCACCCTGTTGCTATTCTTGAGGAAGCTGAGCGCAAAAGCCGCAACAAGTCAATCGAGTTATTGAAAGTCAAGTGGTCACACCATACCGACCGAGAAGCTACGTGGGAACGAGAAGACCACCTTCGTTCCGAGTATCCTTCCTTCTTCCAGTCCTAGATCTCGGGACGAGATTTTTTTGTAGTGTAGGAGAGTTTGTAATGCCCCAAATGTAACACTTTCCTATAATGGCAATAAAGCCTCCTCTTTGATCCTTGTCATTATCCTTGGGGGTCCTTCTCTTTTATTTTATTTGCATTGCATGCCTTTTATTATTTTTGCATCCTTGCAATGCTCATCATCATGTCATCATATCATCATGGTATCATAGTTTAATTGTCTTTTGTGCATTGTTGAGACCTTGTGATGTATGTTGTGTGTGGGTTCAAGATATCTTAGCTAAAACCCTACCCCTCCCCCTCTTCTTCTTCTTCTTCTTTCTTCTTACTCTTCTCCTTCTTTCTTTCTGGCCTCTTCTTTCATCTATTTTGCAAGCCACCTAGCAAGTGTCGTAGTGGTTCTTCCTTCTCCTTTAAAACTTGCCCCATGTGAGCAACCTCTCCACCAACCTATATTCAAACTCCTTTTATTTTTCTGCCTCTAAAAATGTCCAAGTCAATTTATTTAAATAGAGCATAATTCACTGAGCATAGGGGTATTTTTCTTTTCCCCTAGTACTTCTTGTTTATTTCTGTGCATTCTTTTCTTTTTCTGTCTGAGGAAAAAAAAAGAAACAGCAGCAGCCAGCAGCAACAACCTAGGCCTCTCCTCCTCCCTCTCTCTCTCCGAGGCCCACTTCCCTCTCCACCCGCAGCGCAGCCAGCCCATCTCCTCCACAAGCCCAGCTACAGGCGCAGCAGTCGTGTCGTACCCACTCCGAGCGCGTGGCCCCACCAGTCAGCATCACATCTCCCTCGCCTCCGTCTTCCTCTGTCAGAAAAGCAGAGCACACAACGCGCTCACCGTCGCGCCGTCAGCTCACGGACGTCGAGGCCATGCGCCAAGCCCCGATTTTAAACCCAGATCATGTCCACCACTTTCCCCTAGGTCTTCCCTTTCCCCTCTCGCCGTCTGGAGAGCTGGGATCCCCCAGATCCGCCGCCACCATCAACGCCCGAGCGCATCTGAGAGCATCCTCACATCGCCGGCGAGCTCCGAGTCGTCCTCGACCTCGCCAACGTTGTCCAGCTTCTTCCCCGACGTCCTCTTCTTCCACTACGGCAACCACGCGGACCCGAGCGCCTCTCCGTCAAGCGCTTCTTTCTCTTCTTCCCCTACGGTGGCCGGAGCTGTTCGATACACGCCGTCGTCGACTCCGTCCACGCCAGGGCTAGCCGAGCGCACCGTCGTGTTCGTGGTGAGCTCCTCTCTCTCCCCAAGCCATTTTCCCCTTTCTGCGCTAGCTCTAGGCCATAGTTCCATGAGCACCCGACCGTGCCGCCGTCGGACCTCATCGCTGGCGAGTGCTCCGACCTCTCTAGCCCTCGTTGTGGTGCTCGTTAGCTTCGCCTAGACGTGTAGGACCTATCCGTGCAATCGTTGTGCCGCCTAGTGCCTTGCATCACCTCGCCGTCGTCTCGTCGCCGCCGTGCTGTATTTGCTCACCCCCGGTGAGGCAGTGCCCCTTAGGCGCTACTAGTAGTCATTTTGGATGCGGGACTCATCCTGCTCCCTCTCGCAACCCTCCGCCGTGCCTAATGGTCGCTGGAGCGGCTCCGACGAGCTTGCTCCGACGAGGGCCAGTGTTTTCCCCTGTTCTGCTTCTGTGGCTTATTCTTCAGACTTGGTGCATGTTATCTGTCGAGATCGATGCAGTGGCGTAGTGGTGTGTCACCGTCAGTTTCATTAGAGAGACGCGGGTTCGATCCCTCGCGGGCGTTGTGGTTATTTCGCCCCTTTTTCATTCTTGTGTGAGGCTGACAGTAGGACCCCACCTGCCAGCCTCACAGCAGTAGTTCTAGCCCCCGCGCCCACCCGCTCGCCAGCTCAGCTCGTCTGGCACCCCTTGTCAGTGGCAGAGGCTAGCTGGGCCTGGGTCGATTTAGACCTGGCGCCTATTTGTTCTATATTTTTTTCTGTTTTTCTTTTTCTTTTCTGTTTTTCTGTTTTAATTAATATCTGCATATTTATGCATCATATGAATTTGAGCCCTATATGAAAATTGCTTAGAATTTTGTGTAGATTATGAATATGTCACTTGATGCCATGTTTGAAATATTTAATATGTTGTTTGAATTTAAATTTGTTTAAATATGCTTAAACTTGCAAAATTCATAACTAATTCTCTACAGCTCCAAATTTAACAAACTTTATATGCATTTGCGGTAGAAACATGTGTAGAATATTTTGGTGTTGTTTTTTAGCATGTTTGACAACTCCATCACAGAAGTATTTCAAATCTGTCCCAAATGCAAATAAATGAATATGGGATTTTATGGATATTGTTGTATTTAATTCCAGCCCATTTAAACTTGCTAAGTTGTTACTTTACTTCTTATACATGTGTGGTTGATCTTGTTCGTTGGTGATGTATTGCATTCTTGTGACCCTAGGCCATGCATCATGACTTTCCATGTTCACATGCTTCATGTTCATGCATCATGTGATTGAGCACTGCATGTTGATTGATTTTGTTCCGTTGTGCATTGTTGTGTTGGTTAGAGCCTGGTGAAGATACTGAGAACGAGGTTTCTACCGAGGTTGAGTGTGAGGAGAAAGATTACGTTTCCCCCGAGGATTCAACAGGCAACATGACCTGACCCAGATATCATTACTATATTTGCCTATTGCTAGATGTCTCGCTCTTTAGCTTATTATCTCGATGCCTATGTTTGTTTGTCAGCCTCCTATTGTAGCCATGAATCTCTCTAACCACCCAACCTAGCAAACCTTTGATTGGCTACGTAAGCTTTGCTCAGCCCCTCTTATAGCATTGTTAGTTGCAGGAGAAGATTCGAAGATTCTTTGCTTCATGTTGAAGTATTGTTGGGATATCACACTATATAATTTGTTAAATTAAACCATCTATATACTTGGCAATGGGTGGAAGGCTAAGCCTTTGCTTGGTGTTTTGTTCCACTCATGCCTCCCTAGGAACCGTTTAAATCGGTGTTATGTTCCTTTATTTTGCGTCCCTAACACGGTTGGGGTTTATGGGCCACCCTTGATAACCCGCTTAGCGCTAAAGCTTTTCCAGCAAGGCCCAACCTTGGTTTTACATTTGCTTAATAACTAAAACTTGCATAGGGAGTTATAAACCCTTTTCTTAATCAATAACCCGGGCCAGTGCTCCACATGAGTGTTGGTCCAAAATGGGGGTCCTGCAGGGCCACCTTGGGGGAACCCGAGGGCTGGTAAAAACCTGTAGCATCACCCATCTGGTCGTGGCCTGAGACTAGATACGTGCGGCTACTGTCAGGGTGTCAGCACTTTCGGGAGGTCTTGCTGGATTAGTTTTACCTTAGTCGGAATATCTTGAGCACGGGATTCCGAGAATACTCGGGTCTTCCCACCTTGGAGTTGCGACTCCACAGATAGTGAGCTTGTGATGGGCTAAGTTGGGACACCCCTGCAGGGTTTTTGATCTTTCGAAAGCCATGCCCACGATTATGTGGTAGATGGGAATTTGTTAATATCCGGTTGTAGAAAACTTGACAGAGGATCCGAAGTAAAACACACAACTGTGTGAG
The DNA here is from genome assembly GCA_902687465.1 of Secale cereale. Taxonomy (NCBI): domain Eukaryota; kingdom Viridiplantae; phylum Streptophyta; class Magnoliopsida; order Poales; family Poaceae; genus Secale; species Secale cereale. Next base: position 168,986,687 of record LR738709.1, read on the forward strand.
TAACCGTGACTGTCTCTTTATACTTGTAATGCCCAGTATGAGATTATACCTCCTACATGTCGAGGCACGACTTAAAGGCATAAGCTCATGCTAGAATGATCTCAAGTATGGTATCTTTGCACGACTCATGTAAAAGAGGGATGAAATTGCAAAAGAGTAGTTGGCTTACACTCGCCACGTCACACAATTCATTACATAAACAATCATCATCCAAATAACATCAGAGTCCAACTATGGACAGAGATCCAACTGAAAGATACCATAAATAAATAACACAAGGTCCCGATCATAACATCCTAGTAAGAGCCCTACTGATCCTCTGGATAAGACACGTAGTATCGCCCACGTTCTTCGTCGAATTCCTAGTACAACTCTGAACCACCAGCTGTGTAGTTCACCATGGTACCTGCATCTGGTGTTGTGTAGAATCTGTGAGCCACGGAGACTCAGCAATCCCATAACCATGGGTATCAAGACTAGCAAAGTTTAATGGGTCGGGAGAGGTAAAGTGGTGAGGTTGCAGCAGCGAATAAGCAATATATATGGTGGCTAACTTACGAATACAAGAATGAGATGAGCATTTACGCAAACGGTCGCAAACTAGTAGTGATCGCTAAAGATCCTGATCTACCTACGAGTCAAACATAACCCCATCGTGTTCTCTTCTCAAAGTGAAAAGAGACAGTCACGGTTACTCACACAGTTGTGTGTTTTACTTCGGATCCTCTGTCATGTTTTCTACAACCGGACATTAACAAATTCCAATCTGCCACATAACCACGGGCACGGCTTTCGAAAGATCATAACCCTGCAGGGGTGTCCCAACTTAGCCCATCACAAGCTCTCACGATCAGCTGAGATAATAATAATATTACCCCTTATCTTAGGGACAATCCGATAGCAAGACCTCCCGGTGTGTCGACACCCTAATAGTAGACGCACGTATCTCGTCTCAGGCCACGACCGGATGGGTGATGCTACAGGTAAAACCATCCCTTGGGTTTCCCCAAGGTGGCCCTGCAGGACCCCGTTTGGGACCAACACCATCAGCATTGGCCCCCCTACTATGTAGAAAGAATCCTCGGGTAGCGCTAACTCCCTATGCAATGAATTAATTAATTACGTTTTTTATTATGAGCAAATTAAAACCAATGTTGGGCCTTGCTGGAGGAGTTTTATTCAAAGACGGACTGTCAAGGGGTCCCCATATACCCAACCGTGTAAGGAACGCAAAATCAAGGAACATAACGCCGGTTTATCGGCTCCTAAGGTGGCATGAGTGGAACAAAACACCGAGAAAAAGGCAAAGCCTTCCACCCATTGCCAAGTATATAGGTGTATTAATACTAATAATAGATATTGTGATATTCCAACAACATGGAACAATCTTCATCTTCACCTGCAACTAACAACGCTATAAGAGGGGCTGAGCAAGCGGGTAACATAGCCAAACAACGGTTTTGTTGGGAAGGTGCAAAGGTTAGAGGTCATCTAGAAATAGGCAAAGGATACCATATACGTGTTTAGAGCGAGAAGAGAAGTGCCAACGATCGTCAAAGTGTTCAGGAAGTGGTCCTATCTAAGCACGTCAAACATAACCCCACCGTGTTCACTTCCCGAACCCCTTCGGAAAGCGACCGTCACGGTTACTCACGCTGGTAGTGTATTATGATCATAGTGTCAAGTTTTCTACAACAGGATATTAACAAATTCCCATCTGCCACAAAACCGCGGGCACGGCTTTCGAAAGATCAAAACCCTGCAGGGGTGTCCCAACTTAGCCCATCACAAGCTCACGATCTGCGGAGTCGCAACTCCAAGGTGGGAAGACACGAGTATTCTCGGAATCCTGTGCTGAAGATATTCCGACTAAGGTAAAACTAATCCAGCAAGACCTCCCGGCATGCGGACACCCTGACAGTAGCCGCGCGTATCTAGTCTCAGGCCACGACCGGATGGGTGATGCTACAGGTTTTTACCAGCCCCTGGGTTCCCCCAAGGTGGCCCTGCAGGACCCCCAGTTTGGACCAACACTCATGTGGAGCACTGGCCCGGGTTGTTGATTAAGAAAAGGGTTTATAACTCCCTATGCAAATTTTAGTTATTAGGCAAATGTAAAACCAAGGTTGGGCCTTGCTGGAAAATCTTTAGCGCTAAGCGGGTTATCGAGGGGGGACCATAAACCCCATCCGTGTTAGGGACGCAAAATCAAGGAACATAACACCGGTTTAAATGGTTCGTAGGGAGGCATGAGTGGAACAAAACACCAAGCAAAGGCTTAGCCTTCCACCCATTGCCAAGTATATAGATGGTTTAATTTAACTGATTATATAGTGTGATATCCCAACAATACTTCAACATGAAGCAAAGAATCTTCGAGTCTTCACCTGCAACTAACAACGCTATAAGAGGGGCTGAGCGATCCTTGCGTAGCCAAACAACGGTTTGCTAGGTGGGTGGTTAGAGAGGTTCATGGCAACAATAGGAGGCTGACAAACAAACATAGGCATCGAGGCAATAAGCTAAAGAGCAAGACAACTAGCATAGGCAAAGATAGTAGTGATATCTGGGTAAGGTCATCTTGCCTGGAATTTCGCAAGGAAGAAGAACGAGTCCATGAAGTAGTCGAACAAAACCTCACAACTCCGGAACGACACCGAAGCTAACGAGAGAAGCATACCGGAAAGAAGCAAACAACACGGTTGATGGGCCTCGAACCCCTCGTTGGTTACCCCAAGTGGAAGGTGTAAGATGCAGTAAGTAGAAGTGTTTTCCCCTAGCAAAGATGCCAAGGATCGAATCCCCAGAGACTCCTAGGTTCAACAAGTAGGTGTCAATTGCTACGGCGCCAGATTAGTAGCAATCAACGTGGACCTGCACACAGATACAAATAACTTTGCTCCCAACGAGTACAGAGAGGTTGTCAATCCCTCCGGCCTTGTAGTTCACAAAGGATTAAAAGCAATGATAGTAGTGATAGATAGTGTTTTGCAATAGTAAATAATAACGGAAAGTAAATAGCGGGTGTGATCAATGATGGTAATATGGACCGGAGTCACATGATGTTCACTAGTGATGTCTCTCTCCCAAAAGACGATAAAACAGCTATGTGAGGTAAACGAATTATAGCTGGGCAATTGACAGGACCACGAACGCAAACCAATGCTGACTACATTGCAAGAAAGGTTGAGGTTCAAAGCATGGGCGGTACGCCAAAGTAAGTAGAACGAAATCCATCAATATCTACTACAAATCATCGACCTTGAGATATCTATCCAGAACATCTCGCTGGTATTAAGTTGTGAGTCCCACCCATAGTGTAAACTCAATGCAACAGACAACTGCATTAAAAGAACTTTGCGTAAAGTAAACAATCCTTGCACCCGCGGGCACAAGCACCGTTGTTTTCCCCCTTGTGGCAACAGCACATCCCCTAGACTCATGTTTCTGTCACTCAAGCTAGTCATCGAGGGGCATGAACCCACAATCGAGCATAACGTTCCCTCTTGGAGTCACTACCTATTACTCGGCCAAAGCAATAAATAACAACGGAGAACATGCAAGAATTACTTATGAACAAAAATATAAAAGAGGTGAATCAAATATATTACTCAAGATCAATCTGAACATAATCTCATAATCCATCGGATCCCAGCAAACTCAAGATAGCAACAGCATAAGGATTACATAGGTGCCTCGATCATGTAGGGCAGCTCACGAGGACTAATTAGTGAAGCACAAGAATGGGAGGAGAACATCACAAAGCTACTGGTCATGGACTCATGGTCCAAGGGAGACTACTCACGAGTCATCCGGGAGGCGTCCATGGTGGTGGAGAAGCTCCCGGTGGTGATCCTCCCCTCCGACAGGGTGCCGGGAAGAGTTCTCCTGGTGCTCCCGATCTTGGAAGCGGCGGCGGCGGCGGCGGAACAGAGATGGGATCGCGAAAAGAGTTCCTGTTCTGAGGGTTACGGAGGACCCTTTAAATATATGCCAAAGTAGGGCATCGGGGGAGCTTCGGGGGGCCCAGGCGCCCCCCCCCCCCCGGCGCGGCCCAGGGGGGGCGCGCCGCCAGGGCGCCTGGAGCCCTGGTGGCCCCCCAGGCTGCCCTTCGGACGCAGTGTTGTTTCCGGAACGCTGATTTTTTATATAATTTTTCTGGATTTTTCTGGGCAGTTCTCGACGTGAAAACCTGAAATACAAAAACAGCCGAAAACAGAAACTGGCACTGGGGTGCACTGGATTAGTAAGTTAGTCCAAATATGATCAAAAGTGTATGGAAGTGTATGAATATCATAGCAATATCACCCAAAAGTGGCATGGAGCAAGCAGAAATTAGAGATACGTTTTGGACGTATCAACATCCCCAAGCTTAATTCCTGCTCGTCCGCGAGTAGGTAAATGATAACAAGAATAATTTCTGTGGTGACATGCTATTAACCATATAGGACTTTTTCATAGTCATATGACAAAAGCTTACTAAGACAATGATTCTAAAGTAATTAAGTTGCTTCATGAGAAAATCACAAATGACTGAAAGTTTTACAATATGAAACTGAAACATCAAATAGATTTGCAATGAACATGATGTGCAAATATGATAAAGTGATATCTAGCTTGCCCCCTTTAGTGATGCAAAACATAAATGCAGGGGCACCTTCAAGGTTTAAGTGATGACTAGATACAATCATTTCAGGATAAACGATATCACAATCATGCAAAAGACAATGCTACTTTGGGACAATGCACATTAGACTTAGAATGACAATCATGCTCTCAGTAGTTGGTGCTTCAACATAAAAGTAAAAGAAAGGTAACGTGCTAGAGCTTTTTATTTTGAAAACATGGAAGCAATTGTGTCAACGGTAGTAGTACTTCATATGTGTTATGCATAAGACATCCTATAAGCTGCAAGCCTCATGCATCGTATACCAATAGTGCTCGCTCCTTGTCCTAATTAGCTCGGATTCCCATGGGTTATCATTGCATTGCATATGTTTCAACCAAGTGTCATAAAGGGGTACCTCTATGCCACCTGTACAAAGGTCCAAGGAGATAAATCGCATTTGATTTCTCGTTTTTGATAGATCTCAACTTGAGGACATCCATACCGGGACAACATAGAAAATAGATGATGGACTCCCCTTCAATGCATAAGCATATTCTCATAAGAGATTGAGGATTAAGGTCCAAGCTAAAACTTCCACCATGATGCATGGCTTTGGTTGGCGGCCCAATGTTCTTCTCTAACAATATGCATATTCATTCAACCCACGGTAAATCACCCTTACTTCAGACAAGACGAACATGCATAGCAACTCACATGATATTCAACAAAAGTGTCACAGTTGATGGCGTCCCCAGAAACATGGTTATCGCTCAGCAAGCAACTTATAAGAAATAAGATACATAAGCAACATATTCTTTACCACAATAGTTTTTAGGCTACTTTCCCATGAGCTATGTATTGCATGGTTAGTTTGCTAGTACAGGTGGAGGTTAGCAAAAAGACTGGGAGCGGCCAACTAAGAGAGCAATGACGGTCATAATCATGCAGAGCGACAAAGCAATATTGAATCAGGCATGGTAGTTATATCGCTACTCAGAAACAAAAGATCATCAAGGCTTGACAGACTTTCTTTACAGTCTTGAATATGCGTGAGCATACGCCAAGTCAATCAAAATAAATTCTCGAAGGAAGATATTACTAAACCATACCACATCATAGGCAGACAAATCATGTTGGTACTCCAATAACACATTGGGAACCCCCCCAGCTATTTGAGATTAACCATAAGAAAACCTGAACTACTAAGCACCATCATGCAAGTAGCATCTTTATCATAGACACATTAACCAATGCAATGGAAGGAAACTCTCTTAATAAGGTGAGCATGGTAATTAAAGAGAGTTCAAGCAACCAACTAAACAAAAGCTCTTTGAAAAGATAAGCAGAATACTAAGAGCAGAGCATGATAGTAGCTATTAAAAGACAAAGAACACACACATCATAGATAGACATGAAAATTCTATGTTATGTTCTAGGTAGAAGTGGAGCGTGTTTCTCTCCCACATAAAGGAATGCTGAGTTCCGACTCGTTATGAAAAACTAAAAAGAAAACTAAAAGCAAGACGCTCCAAGCATAGCACATAACACATGAAGTGATAAAAATATAGCGAAACGAAAGACGAACTGATAATGTTGATGGAGAAGGGGATGCACGGGGGCATCCCCAAGCTTAGACGCTTGAGTCTCCTTGAATATTTATTGGGGGTGCACGGGGGCATCCCCAAGCTTGAGCGCTTGACACTCCTGAATCTTTTTATCATCTTCCCTCGCACACTTGAAAACTCCCTTCATACATAACTCATCATAATCTGATTAGCGAGGTTAGTATCCTTAATAAAATAATTATACCTTGCTGGAAATAAAGATATTCTTGAAGTTCTACTGTTTATCAAGATTGCCAAAAGGTTTTTGTAAAGAAAAAGCAAGCTCTTGATTTGCAAAGTGAAGGTAAGGCAAAACAGGACAGAATCTGTGAAAAACAGAACAGCAGGCAGTAATTGATCTGTTTGGGATACTTCTGCAACTCAAATCAAAAAACTCAGAACATATGCAGGAAAGACAATTATATAGAGAACGCTGTCGAAAAAATTCAGACCAAAAAGATGATCTGGTGATTTTATACGAATTTTTCTATCCAAGGACAGAATCTGTTTCCTAGACAGCACCTCACAACTTTTGAACTTTCTAGCAATCGGAGGCTATACTTGGCACAAATATAAAAAGCAAAGATACAATGATGATGCTACAGCAGTAAACAACATCAAGACACAACAAAAGCAAAAAAATTATTCATGTGGGCTGCCTCCCAAAAGCGCTTTCTTTTATGCCTTTAAGCTAGGCATAATGCATAGATCAAGTTGTATCAATTGAACCATCATCAAGATCATCAAAAAGCTCTTCAATAATACAACTAGTCTTACGAGGACTCTCAAACAAAGGCCTCATAGAGATACTTCTAGGTAGAAGACCAAAAGGATAAAATTCAAGGGAAGATTCATTTATAAATTCATCACATAAAGGTGTTTCTTCCAAAGTCTTTACAGTTTCAACCCCTTTGGCAATAGATGGATTACTTTTAGAACGGGGAGCCTTTGGAACGTGAACGAACTTAGGCTCCCGCTTTGCCGGAGTTTCTACCTTTTTGGTTTTGATCGAGGAGAAAGTAGTTCCTAGAGTATGAAATATTTCCTCAATCTTATCTACCCTAAAAGAGTCCAAGTCATGGAATTTGACGGTCTCCAAAATTTTGAAAATTTTATGCATGGAGCTATCAAGTCTATTCAAATTCCCTTGGATCTTACGATCCAACTCATTCATCTTATTAATGCTTGGCATCTCTAGCTCTATCCTTTCAAGTTTTTTCATAATGTGAGCTAGGGTTATGTCTTCTTGAATGCTAACAACAGGGGGACTCCCAACAAGATTTTCAATAATACTAAAAGACTCCCAAACTGGGGCCTCCAGGAAATTCCCATTGATAGCAGTATCTAGAATAAACCTATTCCAAGAAGTAATTCCAACATAAAAATTTCTAAGTAAGATAGTAGTAGGTTGCTTCTTGGTGGCTCTTTTTTGTGAATCATTAATTCTATACCAAGCATCTTTCAAACTTTCCCCACCTCTTTGTTTAAAGGTGAGACCTTCTGCCTCGTCAAAGACAAAAGGACCCGACATAATGATAACTAAAGAACAAGATAACTGTTTTTGTGATTTTTGATAAAAAGGTACTAAAACGAAAGGTAAACTAACAAGACTAAAAAGCAAAGGTAAAAGATAGCGTGCAACTCCCCTATCCTGAAGAGTGGAGTCCCCGGCAACGGCGCCAGAAAATACTCCTTGATGGGCCTCGAACCCCTCGTTGGTTACCCCAAGTGGAAGGTGTAAGATGCAGTAAGTAGAAGTGTTTTCCCCTAGCAAAGATGCCAAGGATCGAATCCCCAGAGACTCCTAGGTTCAACAAGTAGGTGTCAATTGCTACGGCGCCAGATTAGTAGCAATCAACGTGGACCTGCACACAGATACAAATAACTTTGCTCCCAACGAGTACAGAGAGGTTGTCAATCCCTCCGGCCTTGTAGTTCACAAAGGATTAAAAGCAATGATAGTAGTGATAGATAGTGTTTTGCAATAGTAAATAATAACGGAAAGTAAATAGCGGGTGTGATCAATGATGGTAATATGGACCGGAGTCACATGATGTTCACTAGTGATGTCTCTCTCCCAAAAGACGATAAAACAGCTATGTGAGGTAAACGAATTACAGCTGGGCAATTGACAGGACCACGAACGCAAACCAATGCTGACTACATTGCAAGAAAGGTTGAGGTTCAAAGCATGGGCGGTACGCCAAAGTAAGTAGACCGAAATCCATCAATATCTACTACTAATCATCGACCTTGAGATATCTATCCAGAACATCTCGCTGGTATTAAGTTGCGAGTCCCACCCATAGTGTAAACTCAATGCAACAGACAACTGCATTAAAAGAACTTTGCGTAAAGTAAACAATCCTTGCACCCGCGGGCACAAGCACCGTTGTTTTCCCCCTTGTGGCAACAGCACATCCCCTAGACTCATGTTTCTGTCACTCAAGCTAGTCATCGAGGGGCATGAACCCACAATCGAGCATAACGTTCCCTCTTGGAGTCACTACCTATTACTCGGCCAAAGCAATAAATAACAACGGAGAACATGCAAGAATTACTTATGAACAAAAATATAAAAGAGGTGAATCAAATATATTACTCAAGATCAATCTGAACATAATATCATAATCCATCGGATCCCAGCAAACTCAACATAGCAACAGCATAAGGATTACATAGGTGCCTCGATCATGTAGGGCAGCTCACGAGGACTAATTAGTGAAGCACAAGAACGGGAGGAGAACATCACAAAGCTACTGGTCATGGACTCATGGTCCAAGGGAGACTACTCACGAGTCATCCGGGAGGCGTCCATGGTAGTGGAGAAGCTCCCGGTGGTGATCCTCCCCTCCGGCAGGGTGCCGGGAAGAGTTCTCCTGGTGCTCCCGATCTTGGAAGCGGCGGCGGCGGCGGCGGCGGAACGGAGATGGGATCGCGAAAAGAGTTCCTGTTCTGAGGGTTACGGAGGACCCTTTAAATATATGCCAAAGTAGGGCATCGGGGGAGCTTCGGGGGGGCCAGGCGCCCCCCCTCCCCCCGGCGCGGCCCAGGGGGGTGGGCGCGCCGCCAGGGCGCCTGGAGCCCTGGTGCCCCCCCCCCTAGGCTGCCCTTCGGACGTAGTGTTGTTTCCGAAATGCTGATTTTTTATATAATTTTTCTGGATTTTTCTGGGCAGTTCTCGACGTGAAAACCTGAAATACAAAAACAGCCGAAAACAGAAACTGGCACTGGGGTGCACTGGATTAGTAAGTTAGTCCAAATATGATCAAAAGTGTATGGAAGTGTATGAACATCATAGCAATATCACCCAAAAGTGGCATGGAGCAAGCAGAAAATATAGATACGTTTTGGACGTATCAACGGTAAACACACATATCGTAACCATGGCATGATGCACAAACAAGTATGATGCATGTCCGGTTTTAATATGCATGGCATGGCAAAGTGCACAAACAATTCTACAAGTTAAGTGGAGCCGAATATGCAACGAGTTGCATAATGACAAAACACCACATTTTATTTATTTAGTTGACTCTTGTTTATTTACAAGACAAGATTAAATGTTTTTATTAAACAAGGCAAGAGGTGAAGCATGAGCAAGACTACCCTATCTAGTCATTTTAAATGAGGCCGGAAATAACAACAACAATTCCGGAAAAAAAACATGTGCATATTTAGCAATTATTGAAGCAAACAACAATTTAAACATTTTTAATGTTGTTATCATGATGCGGATGACATTTTCAAGTTTTATGCAATTTTTATTAAAAGTTAACATGAAACCGTTAGGAAGCAATTTGTCACCGTGGTGGAAAGAGAAGGTGCCACGGCGACGAATCTGAAAATGATGCCACGCAACATATTGGTTCCGGTAACTCGTTGAGAGTCCGGTGCAAAAGATCACGGAGAGCGTGTCATGCAAGAAGAAAGGTGGGGTGATCCCGTCACCGGGTTCCCACGGGTTGGCGACGAGACAAACGAGGGGCATGACAAGCGACAAATCGAGCACGGTGCACACAAGTGGAGCATCTCATACAACACACATCGTTCGTCCACGGGCGTCGTCTCGGGGTTATACCTTTGAAGCATGCGTTTCGGGGTGGTTCGAGTTCGCCGAGGGAAGTAGTGGAAGTAGACGTTCTCGAGGCGGTCGTCGTCGAAGTTGTCGTTCACGTTGCCAAAAGGAAGTAGTCGTTCACGTTCGTCGAGGAAGTAGTCGTTCACGTTCGGAGAGGTACACGCGGTCTTCGGCGATGATAGTGGTACTCGTTTTGTAGATGTACTTAGCGTCACCTCATGTAGTCGTTTTCACTATGGTGAGGACGAGAGACGCGGGTTCGATCCCTCATGGGCGCTGTGGTTATTTCGCCCCTTTTTCATTTTTGTGTGAGGCTGACAGCAGGGCCCCACCTGCCAGCCTCACACCAGCAGTTCTAGCCCCCGCGCGCACCCGCTCGCCAGCTCAGCTCGCCTGGCCCCCCATGTCAGTGGCAAAGGCTAGCTGGGCCTGGGTCGATTTAGACCTGGCGCCTATTTGTTTTATTTTCTTTTTCTGTTTTTCTTTTTCTTTTCTGTTTTTCTGTTTTAATTAATATCTGCATATTTATGCATCATATGAATTCGAGCCCTATATGAAAAGTGCTTAGAATTTTGTGTAGATTATGAATATGTCACTTGCTGCCATGTTTGAAATATTTAAAATGTTATTTGAATTTAAATTTTTTTAAATATGCTTAAACTTGCACAAATCATAAGTAATTCTCTCCAACTCCAAATTTAACAAACTTTATATGCACTTGGGGTAGAAAAATGTGTAGAATATTTTGGTGTTGTTGTTTAGCATGTCTGACAACTCCATCACAGAAGTATTTCAAATCTGTCCGAAATGCAAATAAATGAATATGGGATTTTCTGGATATTGTTGTATTTAATTCCAACTCATTTAAACTTGCTAAGTTGTTACTTTACTTGTTATACATGTGTGGTTGATCTTGTTTGTTGGTGATGTATTGCATTCTTGTGACCCTAATCCATGCATCATGACTTTCCATGTTCACATGCTTCATGTTCATGCATCATGTGATTGAGCACTGCATGTTGATTGATTTTGTTCCGTTGTGCATTGTTGTGTTTGGTTAGAGCCTGGTGAAGATATTGAGAACGAGGTTTCTACCAAGGTTGAGTGTGAGGAGCAAGATTACATTCCCCCCGAGGATTCAACAGGCAAGATGACCTGACCCAGATATCATTACTATCTTTGCCTATTGCTAGATGTCTCGCTCTTTAGCTTATTGCCTCGATGCCTATGTTTGTTTGTCAGCCTCCTATTGTAGCCATGAATCTCTCTAACCACCCAACCTAGCAAACCTTTGATTGGCTACGTAAGCTTTGCTCAACCCCTCTTATAGCATTGTTAGTTACAGGAGAAGATTTGAAGATTCTTTGCTTCATGTTGAAGTATTGTTGGGATATCACACTATATAATCTGTTAAATTAAACCATCTATATACTTGGCAATGGGTGGAAGGCTAAGCCTTTGCATGATGTTTTGTTCCACTCATGCCTCCCTAGGAACCGTTTAAACCGGTGTTATGTTCCTTGATTTTTGCGTCCCTAACACGGTTGGGGTTTATGGGCCCCCCTCGATAACCCACTTAGCGCTAAAGCTTTTCCAACAAGGCCCAACCTTGGTTTTACATTTGCCTAATAACTAAAACTTGCATAGGGAGTTATAAACCCTTTTCTTAATCAACAACCCGGCTTAGTGCTCCACATGAGTGTTGGTCCAAACTGGGGGTCCTGCAGGGCCACCTTGGGGGAACCCGAGGGCTGGTAAAAACCTGTAGCATCACCATCCGGTCGTGGCCTGAGACTAGATACGCGCGGCTACTGTCAGGGTGTCGGCACGCCGGGAGGTCTTGCTGGATTAGTTTTCCCTTAGTCGGAATATCTTGAGCACGGGATTCCGAGAATACTCGGGTCTTCCCACCTTGGAGTTGCGACTCCGCAGATCGTGAGCTTGTGATGGGCTAAGTTGGGACACCCCTGCGGGGTTTTGATCTTTCGAAAGCCGTGCCCGCGGTTATGTGGCAGATGGGAATTTGTTAATATCCGGTTGTACAAAACTTGACACTATGTTCATAATACACTACCAGCGTGAGTAACCGTGACGGTCGCTTTTCGTAGGGGTTCGGGAAGTGAACACGGTGGGGTTATGTTTGACGTGCTTAGATAGGATCACTTCGTGATCACTTTGACGATCGTTGGCACTTCTCTTCTCGCTCTAAACACGTAGACTAGTGCTAGTGCAGCTGCAACCTTGTTCTTAAGCCTTGTACCACACCCAAAGCTTAGATAGTTTTGGTACCCTGGAACAGGATTGCTGAGTCCTCCGTGGCTCACAGATTCTACACAACACCAGATGCAGGTACCATGGTGAACTACAGAGCTGGTGGTTCAGAGTTGTACTGGGAGTTCGACGAAGAACGTGGGCGATACTACGTGTCTTATCCAGAGGATCAGTAGGGCTCTTACTAGGATGTTATGATCGGGACCTTGTGTTATTTATTTATGGTATCTTTCAGTTGGATCTTCGTCCGTAGTCGGACTATGATGTTATTTGGATGATGATTGTTTATGTAATGAATTGTGTGACGTGGCGAGTGTAAGCCAACTACTCCTTTGCAATTTCATCCCTCTTTTACATGAGTCGTGCAAAGATACCATACTTGAGATCATTCTAGTATGAGCTTATGCCTTTAAGTCGTGCCTCGACACGTAGGAGGTATAATCTCATACTGGGCATTACAAGTTGGTAATTAGAGCCTTCTCCGACCTAGGAGCCCCCACTGATTGATCGAATCATTGACGGTTGAGTCTAGGCACACACTTGAAAATGTTTTGAGTCATATATATATATATATATATATCGGAGAGTGGGATTTCTGTTACTCCTCATCCCTTTTTCACTCTGGTGAGGACTCCTCACGATTACTTATCTCTTCTACTCTCAAAAATTCACTAAATTTTTTTTAGGATCACGCGAGTATTGTTTGGATTGTTCCAATGTCTTTGTGACGAGAACATTGTTCTCGATGCCTCCTGTCATTAGGGGTTGTGGCAGTGTCCCGGGGAGTTGAGCTCCGAGGTGATGTCGTCACAGATCTATCGCAGCAGTTCTGGAATACTTAAGACGACCGGCATCGAAAACTCTTCTATGTGGTTAGTGGCAAGATAACCCCGACATCACCCAGTACTGGGGAGGTAGTTCGGGAGTATTGAGTTTCGAAGGTCCGAGGTACACGGTTTCCAGAAATAACTGGTTATGTGTTGAAGGATGGATACAGCTGGATGTAGGATTAGAGTTGAGTGCGCGTGCTTCCCTTGTATCCCCAACACCTGATTGCATAACTGGAAACTTTCGGAAATTAATAGGTGGGTTCATCTAGTAGTTCGTAGGCATTCTTCCAACGAATGCATGATATGGAGTTCGGGGTTCTACATTGAGTGAAGTGGTTTTATGGGAGTTTGTTCCGATCGGGAGTTGCATCTTAAAGGGTCCTTGGCTATGCTAATCCGGGGATTGCAAAACCCTTTTCTTACACGTTCCATAAGCTTTCAGCACGAATATGTCGAATGAAGCTTCTATCTTGTATTTGTTCTATCTGCTCCTTGTTGTTTTATTTTACCTTTTATTCTCCCAAGTGGCTTCTCGAGAAGATTGTTGTACCATTAACCGTCGATTACATTCGTTCATTTTGTTCGGATGTTCTTGAGAAGACTTATATTGCAGTTCTAGCCGTTGATTCAGCTTATTTCTTTCAATCAATGGCTAATAGTTGTCATCTCATTCAGGATGGCTCCTAAGAAGGTTCCCAATGCTAACCCAGAGGGTGAAGAAGTTCCTGATCGTCCTCCTTCCCCTCCTCCTCCGTCTGAGGCTTGTAGAGCAATTATGCAAGCGACGAACCAGAACACCCAGATGCTTATGCAAATGATGCAGAACATTCAAGCAAATCAAGGTGGTCATGGGAACCAAGGCCAAGGCCAAGGCAATCTATTCAATCAACCTCACTTTGCTTCGCTCAACCAGTTCCTGGCAAAGCAACCGAAGGCGTTCAGTTACTGTGTTGATCCGCTAGATGCTGAAGACTGGATAACAGACATCAAAAAGCACTTTGAATGCAGTAACGTGAGACTTGAGGATTATGTCAAGTTTGCCGCCTTCCAACTCAAGGATCAAGCTGCTGATTGGTGGCAACAGTACAAAGATTCCAGAGAGGGGCGTGAAATCTTATGGACTGACTTCTGCAAGGATTTCCGCTCTCACCACATTCCAACAAGTGTCACCGAAGGCATGCGTGAGCAATTCCGCAACCTGAAGCAAGGCACCATGTCCGTCTATCAATACAATGTCATGTTCCAGAACCTTGCCAGCTATGCCAAGCAAGACATCCCAGATTCCAAGAGCAAGATTTATCAGTTCCGTGGTGGTCTGAAGGATGAACTCCAACTAGCTCTCACCTTGTTTGAGCTGGATGAATTTGATCAATTCTATAACATGGCACTTAAGCAAGAGGCAGCCCGGCTCAAGGTTGAAGCTTCCAAAAAGAGGATCAGAGATGCTGTTAACTCATCCTCTTCTTCCCAAGTGGTCGCAAAGCAGCAGAAGTTTTGGCTTCCACCTCCTCCAGTGCTCCGCCCTCCCAACAACAACAACAAGCATTCTGGTGGCCGTGGTTTCTCCCACCCACCCAACCCAAGCAACCAGTCCAAGAATCACTTTCAAGCTTCGAAGTCAAGTGGTCCTTATCACCGTCCTCTCTCAGAAGTGGTTTGCAACAAGTGCACTCAGACGGGTCATTATGCTAACAAGTGTCCCAACCCAAGGCGCCTTCCGCCTCCTCCACCTGTCAGCACTGCTATTGTCAAGCACAATCCCAAGCAAGCAAGAGTGAATCCGATGAATGCAGCTCAAGCGGAGAATTCTTCAGATGTGATACTTGGTAACCTTCCAGTTAACTCATTCCTGCAAAAGTATTGTTTTATTCGGGTGCATCATGTTCTTTCATGTCTCAACCTTTTGCACCCAAGCACAATGTTGACATCAAAAGTTTGCCGAGGGAGTTATCATTTATTTCTCCGGGGAGACGAACGCATTCTAATATATTTGCTCCGGATATATCTATTTATATGGGTGATTATAGCTTTCTGGTTTCTCCGGTTATTCTCGGTAACTCCGACATTGATCTTATTCTCGGGATGGATTGGCTTTCCAAGCATGATGCAAACATTGATTGTGAAAATAAGGAAGTCAAGCTTACTCATCCTGGCGAAGACATGATTATCTTCGCCTCCCGAGATAACACAATCGGGCTATTCTCTCTCAATGACAAGGGCGAGATTAATGTCATCTCTCAGATTCCGGTGGTCAATGAGTATGAAGATGTTTTCCCTGAAGAGCTTCCAGGCATGCCTCCGCGTCGTCAAGTTGAATTCGTCATTGAACTCGAGCCCGGTACCGAGCCAGCATGTCGGCGTCCGTACAAGCTCTCCCCTGATGAGTTGAAGGAGCTGAAGAAACAACTCGATGAGCAAGAGCGTATGAGTCTAATCATGCCTAGCACTTCTCCTTGGGGTTGTGGGGTTCTATTTGTCAAGAAGAACGATGGCACGGAGCGCCTTTGCGTTTATTACCGGCCATTGAACAAGAAGACAATAAAGAACAAGTATTCGCTCCCCAACGTCAATGAATTGTTCGAGCAACTCAAAGGAGCAAAGGTGTTCTCAAAGCTCGATCTCTGGATGGGTTATCACCAGATCCGTATCCATGAAGAAGATATTCCCAAGACCGCATTCAAAACGAGCTTTGGCTCTTATGAATACACGGTCATGTCTTTTGGCCTCGCAAATGCTCCACCCACTTTCTCGTGGATGATGCACTTCATATTCAACCCCTACACCAATGAATTTGTTCTCGTCTATCTAGATGACATCTTGGTATTCTCCAAGAATGAAGAAGACCATGCCAAGCACCTCCATTTGGTTCTCGACAGACTCCGTGAACACAAGTTCTATGCGAAGTTCTCCAAGTGTGAATTCTGGCTGGATAAGGTCTTATATCTTGGCCATATCATCTCTGCTGAGGGTATTTCTGTCAACCCCGAGAAAGTTGAAGCTATTGTCAACTGGGAACGCCCGCAGAACGTCAAGCAACTCCGAAGCTTCCTTGGTCTTGCTAGCTATTGCAGAAGGTTCATTGAGAACTTCTCCAAGATTGCCAAACCTCTCTCAAACTTGCTGCAGAAGAATGTCAAGTACAACTAGACTCCTGATTGTGATGTGGCATTCAGAACACTTAAAGAGAAGCTCATTTCTGCTCTAGTTCTTACTCCTCCGGATGAGTCCAAGCCCTATTTGAGTCTTCTATGATGCTTCCTTACGGGGACTTGGTGGTGTTCTCATGCAAGACAAGAAGATTGTGGCATACACTTCTCGTCAATTGAAACCAAATAAGAAGAAATACCCCACACATCTTGAGCTAGCAGCAGTGGTACATGCTTTGATCACGTGGAGACACCTTCTGTTGGGCAGAAAAGTGGACATCTTCACTGATCACAAGAGCTTGAAGTACATC
Source organism: Secale cereale (assembly GCA_902687465.1). NCBI lineage: Eukaryota > Viridiplantae > Streptophyta > Magnoliopsida > Poales > Poaceae > Secale > Secale cereale. The sequence continues at coordinate 169,003,539 of LR738709.1, forward strand.
TTCACACAGCCTAACCTGAACCTTCGCCAGACTCGTTGGGTTGAGATGATCCAAGAGTGTGATACAAGCATTGAATACACACCTGGCAAGGCCAATGTCATTGCAGATGCCTTGAGCAGAAAGGCATATTGCAACAGTCTCCTTCTCAAGCCATTTCAGGCTGAGCTTTGTGAATCATTCAGGAAGCTCAACCTCCAAGTTGTTCCGCAAGGATTTCTTGCAAATCTTCAAGTTGGCCCTACCTTGGAAGATCAGATCCATGAGGCCCAACTAAGTGACGCTATGGTGCAGAAAGTGAAACATGGTATTGCAAAGGGTACTCCCAAATACAAGCGCTATCGCGTTGATGAGAAAGACACCTTGTTCTTTGAGGACAGAATTGTGTTTCCCAAGGGTGATCTCAGGAAGCTCATAATGAACAAAGCACATGACTCCCTCCTCTCAATTTATCCTGGAAGTTCTAAGATGTACCAAGACCTCAAGCAATCTTACTGCCGGACTCGCATGAAAAGGGAGATTGATGCGGAGCATCCTATGGACATCACCATGTCACGAGTCCGTTCGGTAAGTGACACGTGCAACCTCTACTTCTCATACATAAAGGTAAATCTTCTCCTTTACACGTGTTCACTTAACCCTTTCGAGGATGGTATACTACTTGACACTCCACTCGTGTGCATGCATAGGTATTGTCGGAGCTTCACGGATGACGAGGAGGAGCGCAAGCGCCAAGGAATGCCTACACCATCCGCGAGGGAAGCATGGAAGCGAAGACGGAAGAAGAAGGTCATGTCCAGTCCGAAACGGGCGGTACTACCGCCTACAAGCGGTACTACCGCTCCCAAGCGGCACTACCGCCCGAGGTTCCGGTACTACCGCCCTGCCTGTGCGCAACTGTCGGCCTTTGGCCTTGTATCCCTCGCCACTTACCCCTTCGTGGCTTAGACTATAAATAGACCACCTCCACCTCCTTTCTAAGGTTAGCAAATATGATAGCTCATTTGTATGTGAGCTTTGCTCCTACCTTCTCCTCTTGAGAGAGTGAGACTACTCCATTGGAGGCCAAGACCTCCACCTCGGAGAAGATCCCTAGTGGATGCAAGACCTCCCAAGGGAGAAGAATCCTTGTGGATTATCAAGACCTCTCTCCTCATAGGATTGGGATGAACTCTACCATGTATCTTATTTCCCTTTGATTGTTCGTGTACCTTGTGGATCTCATGTGTTTGTGAGTCTAGTGGATGTGTGATTTGGGCTTGTTCTTGAGTGTTTCTCTTGTGTTCTTTCCTTTGTGCTACTCTTGTTCTTCGGGATTCCCCTCCAATTCGTGAAAGATCTCCACCTAGGGTTCCACCCTACAACATCATGGTATCTAGAGCTATGGTTTCTCACGAAATTGGAGCCCCCCTTCTTGTTTTCTAGCCTAATTTTGTTGTGTTCTTGCCCAAATTCGAAAATCCCCACCAAAAATAGCCCCAATTTTTTTTGTGATTTGTTGGTTTGATGAGGTTTTGTTGGATTTGATCCATGGATTTGCTTGGTTTCGAGTGAATCTAGCATCTCCCCAAGTTTCACCACTTTCCATCCACGAAATCCATCCAATTTCGCCCCCGAAATCATCCATTTCCGCCCCAAATTCGCCCCGATCCCGAACCGCCCCGCACATTTTCAGCCTTCCGAGTTTCACCGTTTTGACCATAACTAATTCATCCGGAGTCCGATTTTGACGTTCTTTAGCTCGTTTTGAAGCTCTTGACATCCCCCATAACACAAAAATACTACCATCATCATTTGACTCCATCATATTTTGTGAATTTTGACATCTTTTCCTAGGGCTTCCACCACATCATCCGATATACCACCACCGACTTCCGCAACCTAACCCTTTTGGATTCCCAGAGCATTTGTGGTTGCTTGAGTAGTGATTTGAGTCTACTAAGGTATTTAGGCTACTTAGGGACAATTGCTTCTTCATCAACCACCACCACCACTTCCGCATACCCATTGCCCACTATACATTTCCGCCAACCCAACTTAACCCATTTTTGTTGAGCTTGTTTGAGTTGTGGCTTGTGTCTCCTAAGGTGTTTCGGCTACTTAGGGACCGTGACTTCAACTCCGACAACGTGTATAGCCCATCATACACAACCACCACCGCTTGTCTGCTACCACCATTTGACATTTGTCCTTGAGATTTTGAGTTGTGGTTTTTCCGTTTCCTAAGGTGTTTCGACTAATTAGGAACGGGTTTACATCAAGAGCACCGCATCTCATCATCATCATCGGACGGTAACTTCGACGACATCTTTGTATATTCCCCTTGCAATTGCATTGTTAACCCCTAGCCCATTTTGCGTCACTTGCCCATCGAGACTAGCCATTTGAGTATTGCCGGCAACGTTACTTGTGCACATTAGCGATCCGCCCTTCCATTGCATACATACCATATCTTGGTATCATCATATCATCCCTTGTGTCGCAAGATTGTTCCCGCATATACACAATTGCTATCTTGGTTTGTGCATCTCGCATAGTGGCCATATCAAAAAAAAAAAGAATAAGCTTTTAAGCAAAAATAGAGCAAAGAGCTTGTAAGCAATAGCCATAGCATCGCCACATTGCATATCATACTACCATATTGATCGTCTTCGATCATCGTGTGCGAAACACCGGAACATTATACACATAGCATACTTGGGATAACAAGTTCATACATTTTGCATCTTATAGGTTGTGCACAAGTGTCGTATCCGCCTATTGAGCAATCGTGCTAGTGTCTCTCTTGAGTTGTGCAACACGAGCGTTTCCGTGGACTCCACATTTTGTGCTCATTCCTTGGTTGCACGACCCCATTTATCTATCCGTGTGTGTGTTTCTGTGTGCCACATTTTGCTATTGGTCTACTTGTTTCACTTGCGAATTTGTGAATATTTTCCAACATTATTGACTCTTGCTAACATTTTGCATCAAATTTTTGTGCCACTATCCTCACTGAGCTACTCCATAAGCTTTACTTGATAGGTGTGAGTGAACAAGTCCGGTACCAATTCCACTATTCTTTCATTTCACATTGAGTGAAACGGGATACATCCTCAACGTTGGGAAAAGGTAACTTGGTATTGTTTATCTCATCTCCTACTCACCTTTGCTCGAGTCTTGTGATGGATAGGCAAAGCATTTCATCTACTTCGGTCTACAACAACAATGACAAGTTCGATGCCATGACGAACCACTTGTGCGCCAACATGGATGCTCAAATGGAGGAGTTCAAAGCCCTCATCAAGAACCGCAAGAGGTCTCCCTCATCTTCGAGAAGACGCTCTAGTGCACATCCTTCTGAGCTACCATCTTCGGCAAGATCACATCGGCATCGACAACATCAACGAAAAGAACGTGAAGGTCATGAGCTCAACACCAACAATTGCTCAACGACCTCACCATCTACCTTGGCATCTTCGCCAAGTGACTTCAAGGCATCTTCGCCTTCGGACTTGCGGCATCTTCGCCGACACGCACCTCAAGAGAAGCTCCCCAAGCTCAAGTCCGCGACTTCCACAAGCTACTACGACCTCGACAACGACCACGCGATTCCTTTATATGGGACTCAAGACCCCGAGGAGTATCTTGAGTGGGAGCGCTTGATGGACGACTACCTCATGCCACTTCAAGTTCCTCCCGAAGATCAAGTGAAGTGCGCCACAAGAAACTTCCACGACTACGCGTCGACATGGTGGCTTCACACACCTTCGGAGAACTACGACATGAGTCGGTCCAAGACGAAGAAAGCTATGCGGCGAGATTTCGTGCCTCCCACCTACACGGAACAACTTCTTCACCAATTGGAGAACACCATACAAGGATCCAAGTCCATCGACGCGTACTTCAAGGAGATGAAGAATGCCTTGCGACGAGCCGGCGTGGACGACCCCATTTGGATGAAGTTTTACTTCATGATGGGATTGGACAACGACATCTCCAAGACTATCTTCCTCGAGAACTACAAGTCCCTCGACGACAACTACATTGGTGCTCTCAAGGCGGAACAAGAACTCATGAAGGCCAAGACTTCTCCACCGCAAGCACACTTCTCGAAGACCAAACTCCAAGATGGTGAGCATGAGGCTAGTAGCACCGCGATGTACAAGCCCAACGAGCTCCAAGATGACGCTCCCAACTTCGACTCCACCGCCATACCTCTTTGTGGCATTGATGATGCCGAGTCTACTTCGACTCTTTTTCAAGACGGTGCGGCAACGACTACGACTATGGAGCCATTCGAGGACCAAGCTCTGGGGGCGAGCGACAAGGTGGCGAGCGAGGATGATGCTTCCATCTTTGGAGGCGAGAGTGATGATGTGCCATCTTCGGCCTTCATCCACGGTGACGGTGACGAGATGGTTGAGCATGGGATTTTCCCTTCGACCACGGCGATGTATGATGACTTGAGTGACTTTTGCCACCATACTGAGAGTGAGACTGACTTCACCACTAGCCCCATATATGATGAGCTGCCACAATTCCCATGTGAGGAGAGTTACCACCACCACTTGAGTGATTTGAGTGACTCCACCATATGTGACTATGAGTGCACCTACCTTGAGGGAGTGAGTGAGCCACCACCACATATAGAGAGTGAGGTAGTTGATAGGGCATGTGAGGCCATTTCGATTTCTAACAACTTAACCTCTACCTCTATTGTGTCTTCTCATTTGGTGCTAGGTTCCAATTATGATGACGCGCCGATTCGCGACGACTTCGTCCTCCCTTTGGACAAGACGATGGCCATGGTGGATTATGACGCACCCCCCACATGGTTCCATCAAGATGAAGATGACCACCATTTGGTCTTTGCCACCTCACCTACACTTGAGTGGAATGAACAAGGTAACATAGGTGATGGTGCTTCTCTTGTCCCACTAGTGGACTCTCTTGACATTGATTGCTCCCATGATGATGATCACCTTATGGATTCACCACATACTAGGTCTTATCCATGCTTAGACATGCCACCTATCTATGATGAATATGATGACGAGCATGTTGAGTTGCCTAGTTGTGATGCTATGCTCCATAGGATATCATGTGAAAAATCTTTTGGTCACATCATGTTTGAGAACCCTCTAAACTTGTCATATGCTATGAGTGAGATCTCCCATATTGCATCTTTTCAATCTCAACATAGTAACTATGCATGCCCCATTAAAGTAAATCCTATTTGCACTTGTGGCATAGATGACAAGATGATGGTCATTGGCTTTTGTTTTCCGTGCGATGATATTGCCATGCTTCCTTGACATGATTTGCGCAATTCATCTACTATGCCATGCCATGATCACATTGTTCCAAATATGCCTTGTTTTGGATGTTGTCAATATTCTCCATGTGATTTGTCCACTAATGCTCATGAGGAGACCCCATAGTTTCTTCATACATACTAGGAGATCTTGATGCATGCCATACCTTGCATGATTACCATGATTGTGTGCACCATATGCATTCCATGAATAACAATGCCCTACATATTTGTCATGATGCATTACACCATTTGAGTCTCCATTATGCTATACATAATAACAAACCTCTCATGATGGATGACATGTTTCTATATCACGCATCTCATTTATTTGAGCATTGGTTGTTTTGTGCTAACAAACACATGCACGTGCGCATCATGATGGATGATGTGTACATATACCACGCACACACGATTTTTCCTTTGTCTTTGTTTTGTGTAGGTACTCATGAACATTTGTCAACCTCACAATCCCATGAGTTGACGAAACAAGCTCTAGAGAGCAACGACGACTTGGGATCCCGTGGACTATCCTTTCCGCCGTTCTCTTCACGCAACCTCTACGTGCATCTCTTTTACTTAGCTCTCACATGACTATGGGCTATTTACCACTTGTTATCTTATGCACATTCTATTGTGTTCACTTTGCATGTTATGCCTCTTGCTATGAATTTGCCATGCAATTGTGACCCTTGGTTGCCTTTACACATGATTCACCATTATGCCACTTCTATGTGTATTTGCATGCTTGGTGGAGATGCTTGTTGCTATTACCATGTTTACCTTGTGCCCCATGCTCGTGTTGATTCTTGTGTTGGGAGAGTCATGATGTTCCATTGCTATTTACATAGGACTTCTTACCACCACAATGATGATACTTTGCTCACATCTTGCTTTCATGCTTGTGATATGCCATGTGCATTATTCATGCCTACTATTTGCACACATGACATGCTTGCCATGATTACCTCTAGTATGTTGCATCTTCGCGCTACTACCTTCCACAATTTGATTGCCATGATTGCTTGCTATGTTGCATCACCCATGTTCCACTCTTACTTGCTTTCTTGGGTTGATGACATATATGTTCATGCATTTCACATGATATATCTTGATCATTGTCACTTGTCTCCAATAGTTAAATCTCTCATATTCACTGGTTGTGAGTGCAACCATGCTATACTTGTTGCTTTCAGAGACTTGGACACTTTACTTGTGATGCATGCTTGCTTGTTTGAGCCTAATGTATTTGCTTGTTATCGCATCATATGCTTCCATACATCGCCATGTCCCCCTGTCCTTTCTTATGATAAGAATGACGAACATACTTGTTGGGTGACTCACCACATGAATAGGTTTTGCATCTTCGCTAACCTCATTTGTTTTTCCGAGTGTTTGTCATGTTCTTTCACTTTGAAGGATTCACAAGGCGGTACCATCACGAGGCATCTTGGGCATGTGAAGGCATATACGTTGCGCGACAACAACATTTTTGACATCCTCATCAAGGTGCATTCCTTCCTAGTGAGCCATCCTCACATATGCTTGGATTTCATGGATGCACCACCGGTCTACCACTCTTGCCACGACTTTGATCATGGGTATATCAACACTCATTTGGCACATTGCATCCAAACCTTCATATTTGTTGATTGTGCGCGCACATGCCATGCTCCATGGTCATATCATACCCATAACAAATTTGCATCTTATGCATGGATTGACTCACATTATGATTGCCTTGTTGCATCTTGTATTCCCATGTCATCCATGATATATGAGCTTTTTCATTTCCTTAGCAAATTTGTTGTGATCTTTCTTGATGGACTCTTCATACATATTGATCACATTGCCAAGCATCAATTGCATGATCACATACTCACATTGAGCATCATTTACCATGTTCATGCTTTTGATACACAATCCCATTATGACATCATTTTGCACACAGGTAGCATTTGCAACTTCTTGCACAATGAGCTTGATCACATGAATGCATTATATGCCATGCTCTTTCATTTTGCTACAATTCATGCTCATTGCCACTACCGATTTCATTGGACGGACTCATGCTTAAATGATGGACACCTTGCGTCCGCTAACAATTGTATTCCAAGTGTCCCTTGTGTTTGCTCTTTTTGCATGTCTACCATTCCGACGACATCTTGGAGTACTTTGCTCGAGGCATGACATACACATCGTCCAACTACAAGTTCATCCATGCCTTCCGTGTACATGGTGATTTGGTTCTCGATCCGAGGTCGGATCTTTCCTAAGGGGGAGGGGATGATGCGGAGCATCCTATGGACATCACCATGTCACGAGTCCGTTCGGAAAGTGACACGTGCAACCTCTACTTCTCATACATAAAGGTGAATCTTCTCCTTTACACGTGTTCACTTGACCCTTTCGAGGATGGTATACTACTTGACACTCCACTCGTGTGCATGCATAGGTATTGTCGGAGCTTCACGGACGACGAGGAGGAGCGCAAGCGCCAAGGAACGCCTACACCATCCGCGAGGGAAGCGTGGAAGCGAAGACGGAAGAAGAAGGTCCTGTCTAGTCCGGAACGGGCGGTACTACCGCCTACAAGCGGTACTACCGCTCCCAAGCGGCACTACCACCTATAGGCGGTACTACCACCCGAGGTTCCGGTACTACCGCCCTGCCTGTGCGCAACTGTCGGCCTTTGGCCTTGTATCCCTCGCCACTTACCCCTTCATGGCTTAGACTATAAGTAGACCACCTCCACCTCCTTTCTAAGGTTAGCAAATATGATAGCTCATTTGTATGTGAGCTTTGCTCCTACCTTCTCCTCTTGAGAGAGTGAGACTACTCCATTGGAGGCCAAGACCTCCACCTCGGAGAAGATCCCTAGTGGATGCAAGACCTCCCAAGGGAGAAGAATCCTTGTGGATTATCAATACCTCTCTCCTCATAGGATTGGGATGAACTCTACCATGTATCTTATTTCCCTTTGATTGTTTGTGTACCTTGTGGATCTCATGTGTTTGTGAGTCTAGTGGATGTGTGATTTGGGATTGTTCTTGAGTGTTTCTCTTGTGTTCTTCCCTTTGTGCTACTCTTGTTCTTGGGGACTCCCCTCCAATTCGTGAAAGATCTCCACCTACGGTTCCACCCTACAACAGAGATTGCCCAATTCGTGAATGAATGTGATGTCTGTAGAAGAGTGAAGGCAGAGCATCAACGTCCAGCCGGTCTCCTCCAACCTCTACCTATTCCCGAGTGGAAATTCGACCACACTGAAATGGATTTCGTCACTGGGTTTCCAAAGTCCAAGAAAGGGAATGATGCTATCTTTGTAGTCATTGACAAGCTAACCAAAGTAGCTCACTTCCTTCCCGTCAAAGAATCCATCAATGCAGCTCAGTTGGCAGAGTTGTACACTTCCTGAATTGTTTCGTTGCATGGCATTCCTCAAGTCATCTCCTCAGACCGTGGAAGTTTGTTCACATCCAAGTTCTGGGACTCCTTTCAGACAGCCATGGGCACTAAAATTTGTTTCAGCACTGCGTTTCACCCTCAGACTAGTGGTCAAGTCGAAAGAGTGAACCAGATCCTCGAAGACATGGTCAGAGCTTGTGTCATCTCTTTTGGCATGAAGTGGGAAGATTTTCTTCCGTTTGCCGAGTTCTCTTACAACAACAGTTTCCAAGCAAGTGCCGGCAAAGCTCCTTTTGAAATCCTCTATGGCAGAAAGTGTCGTACCCCTCTCAACTGGTCCGAGACTGGTGAACGCCAACTTCTTGGCAATGACTTGATCTCAGAAGCTGAAGATATGTGCAAAGTCATGCGCGAGAATCTCAAAGCCGCTCAATCGCGTCAAAAGAGTTACTATGACGGCAAGCATCGTGATTTGGCCTTCGACATTGGGGATCATGTCTATCTCCGTGTTTCTCCTATGAAAGGAACCCAAAGATTTGGTATCAAAGGAAAGCTTGCTCCTAGATATGTGGGCCCTTTCAAGATTCTTGGCAAAAGAGGCGATCTAGCCTATCAACTTGAGCTCCCCTCCAACTTTGCAAATGTTCATGATGTGTTTCACGTGTCTCAACTCCGCAAGTGCTTCAAGACACCTGAACGCACCATTCCGTTCGAGGAGATTGATCTTCAACAAGACTTATCTTATCGTGCGCACCCTGTTGCTATTCATGAGGAAACTGAGCGCAAAACCCGCAACAAGTCAATCAAGTTCTTGAAAGTCAAGTGGTCACACCATACCGACCGAGAAGCTACGTGGGAACGAGAAGATCACCTTCGTTCCGAGTATCCATCCTTCTTTCAGTCCTAGATCTCGGGACGAGATCTTTTTGTAGTGTAGGAGAGTTTGTAATGCCCCAAATGTAACACTTTCCTATAATGGCAATAAAGCTTCCTCTTTGATCCTTGTCATTATTCTTGGGGGTCCTTCTCTTTTATTTTATTTGCATTGCATGCATTTTATTATTTTTGCATCCTTGCAATGCTCATCATCATGTCATCATATCATCATAGTTTAATTTTCTTTTGTGCATTGTTGAGACCTTGTGATGTATGTTGTGTGTGGGTTCAAGCTATCTTAGCTAAAACCCTACCCCTCCCCCTCTTCTTCTCCTTCTTTCTTTCTGGCCTCTTCTTTGATCTATTTTGCAAGCCACCTAGCAATTGCCATAGTGGTTCTTCCTTCTCCTTTAAAACTTGCACCATGTGAGCAACCTCTCCACCAAATATCATCTCATTTGAATATGATTTGGTTGGGTTTTAAAATAACAAGAGTTTGACCTATATTCAAACTCCTTTTATTTTTCTGCCTCCTAAAAATGTCCAAGTCATTTTATTTAAATAGAGCATAATTCACTGAGCATAGGGGTATTTTTCTTTTCCCCTAGTTCTTCTTCTTTATTTATGTGCATACTTTTCTTTTTCTGTCTGAAGAAATAAAAAGAAAAGAAGAAACAGCGGCAACCAGCAGCAACAAACTCGGCCTCTCCTCCTCCCTCTCTCTCTCTCTCCGAGGCCCACTTGCCTCTCCACCCGCAGGACAGCCAGCCCATCTCCTCTGCAGGCCCAGCTACAGGAGCATCAGTCGCGCCGTAGCCACTCCGAGCGCGTGGCCCCACCAGTCAGCGTCACATCTCCCTCGCCTCCGTCTTCCTCCGTCAGAAAAGCAGAGCACTCGACGCGCTCACAGTCGCGCCATCAGCTCACGAATGTCGAGGCCGTGCGCCGAGCCCCGATTTTAAACCCAGATTGTGTCCACCACTTTCCCCTAGGTCTTCCCTTTCCCCTCCCGCCGTCTGGAGAGATGGGATCCCCCAGATCCACCACCACCATCAACGCCCGAGCACATTTGAGAGCATCCTCGCGTCCCCGGCGAGCTCCGCGTCGTCCTCGGCCTCGCCAACATTGTCTAGCTTCTTCCCTGACGTCCTCTTCTTCCACTACGGCAACCACGCGGACCCGAGCGCCTCTCCGTCAAGCGTTTCTTCCTCTTCTTCCCCTACGGTGGCCGGAGCTGTTTGAGACACACCGTCATCGACTCCGTCCATGCCAGGGCTAGCCGAGCGCACCGCCGTGCTCGTGGTGAGCTCCTCTCTCCCCCCAAGCCCTTTTCCCCTTTTTGCGCTTGCTCTAGGCCATAGTTCCATGAGCGCCCGACCGTGCCGCCGTCGGACCTCGTCACCGGCGAGTGTTCCGACCTCTCTAGCCCTCGCTGTGGTGCCCATTAGCTTCGCCTAGACGTGTAGAACCTATCCGTGCAGTCGCTGTGCCGCCTAGTGCCTTGCATCACCTAGCTGTCGTCTTGTCGCTGCCGTGCTGTATTTGCTCACCGTCGGTGAGGCAGTGCCCCTTAGGCGCTTCTAGTAGTCTGTTTGGATGCGGGACTCCTCCTACTCCCTCTCGCAACCCTCCGTCGTGCCTAATGGTCGCCGGAGCGGCTCCGATGAGCTTGCTCCGACGAGGGCCGGTGTTTTCCCCTGTTCTGCTTCTGTGGCTTATTCTTCAGACTTGCTGCATGTTATCTGTCGAGATCGATGCAGTGGCGTAGTGGTGTGTCTCCGTCAGTTTCGTCAGAGAGACGCGGGTTCGATCCCTCGCGGGCGCTGTGGTTATTTCGCCTCTTTTTCATTTTTGTGTGAGGCTGACAGCAGGGCCCCACCTGCCAGCCTCACAGCAGTAGTTCTAGCCCCCGCGCGCACCCGCTCGCCAGCTCAGCTCGCCTGGCCCCCCTTGTCAGTGGTAGAGGCTAGCTGGGCCTAGGTCGATTTAGACCTTGCGCCTATTTGTTTTATTTTCTTTTTCTGTTTTTCTTTTTCTTTTCTGTTTTTCTGTTTTAATTAATATCTGCATATTTATGCATCATATGAATTTGAGCCCTATATGAAAAGTGCATAGAATTTTGTGTAGATTATGAATATGTCACTTGCTACCATGTTTGAAATATTTAAAATGTTGTTTGAATTTAAAGTTGTTTAAATGTGCTTAAACTTGCAAAAATCATAACTAATTCTCTACAACTCCAAATTTTAACAAACTTTATATGCATTTGGGGTAGAAAAATGTGTAGAATATTTTGGTGCTGTTGTTTAGCATGTTTGACAACTCCATCAGAGAAGTATTTCAAATCTGTCCCAAATGCAAATAAATGAATATGGTTTTTCTGAAAATTGTTGTATTTAATTCCAGCCCATTTAAATATGCAAGCATGTTGCTGTTATGTTTAGTGCACCCTTGCCATGTTAAAACAACCTCTTTTAAACATGATGGTTGCTTATTTGATAATCTACATAAACTTGCTAAGCTGTTACTTCACTTGTTTCACATGTGTGGTTGATCTTGTGTGTTGGTGATGTTATTGCATTCTTGTGACCTAGGCCATGCATCATGTCTTTTCATGTTCACATGCTTCTTGTTCATGCATCATGTGATTGAGCACTGCATGTTGATTGATTTTGTTCCGTTGTGCATTGTTGTGTTTGGTTAGAGCCTGGTGAAGATACTGAGAACGAGGTTTCTACCGAGGTTGAGTGTGAGGAGCAAGATTACGTCCCCCCCGAGGATTGAACATGCAAGATGACCTGACCCAGATATCATTACTATCTTTGCCTATTACTAGATGTCTCGGTCTTTAGCTTATTGCCTCGATGCCTATGTTTGTTTTTCAGCCTCCTATTGTAGCCATGAATCTCTCTAACCACCCAACCTAGCAAACCTTTGATTGGCTACGTAAGCTTTGCTCAGCCCCTCTTATAGCATTGTTAGTTGCAGGAGAATATTCGAAGATTCTTTGCTTCATGTTGAAGTATTGTTGGGATATCACACTATATAATCTGTTAAATTAAACCATCTATATACTTGGCAATGGGTGGAAGGCTAAGCCTTTGCTTGGTGTTTTGTTCCACTCATGCCTCCCTAGGAACCGTTTAAACCGGTGTTATGTTCCTCGAGTTTTGCGTCCCTAACACGGTTGGGGTTTATGGGCCCCCCTCGATAACCCGCTTAGCGCTAAAGCTTTTCCAGCAAGGCCCAACCTTGGTTTTACATTTGCCTAATAACTAAAACTTGCATAGGGAGTTATAAACCCTTTTATTAATCAACAACCCGGGCCAGTGCTCCACATGAGTGTTGGTCCAAACTGGGGGTCCTGCAGGGCCACCTTGGGGGAACCCAAGGGCTGGTAAAAACCTGTAGCATCACCCATCCGGTCATGCCCTGGGACTAGATATGCGCGGCTACTGTCAGGGTGTCGGCACACCGGGAGGTCTTGCTGGATTAGTTTTACCTTAGTCGGAATATCTTGAGCACGAGATTCCGAGAATACTCGGGTCTTCTCACCTTGGAGTTGCGACTCCGCAGATCGTGATCTTGTGATGGGCTAAGTTGGGACACCCCTGCAGGGTTTTGATCTTTCGAAAGCCGTGCCCGCGGTTATGTGGCAGATGGGAATTTGTTAATATTCGGTTGTAGAAAACTTGACACTATGATCATAATACACTACACAGCTGGTGGTTCCGAGTTGTACTGGGAGTTCGACGAAGAACGTGGGCGATACTACATGTCTTATCTAGAGGATCAGTAGGGCTCTTACTAGGATGTTATTATCGGGACCTTGTGTTATTTATTTATGGTATCTTTCATTTGGATCTTCGTCCGTAGTCGGACTCTGATGTTATTTGGATGATGATTGTTTACGTAATGAATTGTGTGACGTGGCGAGTGTAAGCCAACTACTCTTTTGCAATTTCATCCCTCTTTTACATGAGTCGTGCAAAGATACCATACTTGAGATCATTCTAGTATGAGCTTATGCCTTTAAGTCGTGCCTCGACACGTAGGAGGTATAATCTCATACTGGGCATTACATCCACCTAGTTGCTTATCTAGTCAACTTACTTTGTTGCTAAGTTTAAATTGGTTAAGAAAAGCTAAAAATTGTTAGTTGCCTATTCACCCCCCTCTAGTCAACCATATCGATCCTTTCAAATGACAAAGCCATAAAGAGATGCTGCATTTGTGAATGCAGAATAATGTGTACGGCCGAAGAGATCCATGCGAAACAATTCAAATGGACGAGTGGTAGTCATGATAGTCTTCGAGGGATGCTTGAATTTGGTCATCTTTCCAGCTTCGCAAGCCCCACAAAGATGATCTTTGAGGAATTTGACACCCTCAATTCCAAGGATATGCTTCTTCTTCACAAGCGTGTGCAAGTTCCTCGTGCCAGCATGACCGAGTCGTCGATGCCATAGCCATCCTTCTGAAGCTTTTGCAAGTAGGCATGTGGCAGGCTGTGGTCCTGTAGAGAAATCAACAATATACAAGTCTCCTCTCCTAAAGCCTTTGAAGACTTTGGAATTGTCAGATTCTAAGACTACAACATAGTGATGTTTTCCAAAGACCACCACCGTATCAAGGTCACAAAGCATTGAGACAGACATGAGGTTGAATCCAAGAGACTCGACAAGCATGACTTTGTCCATGTGTCGATCTTTTGAGATTGTAACCCTACCTAGACCCAATACCTTGCTTTTTTCCTTTGTCGGCGTAGGTAATATGCTTCATGTGAGATGGAGATAAAGCAGAGTCCATCAGTAGGTTCTTGTCACCGGTCATGTGATTTGTGCATCCACTGTCGAGGACCCACTCAGTAGCTTTGAGAGGGTCATCCTGTAGAAGAATTAGTACATCTTACAACTCATATGCTTCATTGTGAAGAATATGACATCAATTTCATCAGAATGAATTTCATCAAAAAGATCAATATATGAAGAATGAGGACGTGAGAAATGAATGAATCATTTCTACATGATTAGCTTGCTTCCTTTCAAGCAATTTTCAGGTCTCCAGCAAATTCTTCAGACGTTTATGTTCGTCTGGAGACCTGACCCTGCATAAGAGGTTATTTCTTTTTCTTCACCGCCCACATTTGGAGGGGTGGCAAAGAGTTCATCATTCGACGAGCGCCAGTTGAGAATGGTAGCATTGAACCAAGTGCACTTTGTTTCACAGGAGAGGGGTTAGAGTATGAATATGCATAAGCAGAGAAATTCCTTGAGGACTTATGAACATAATGATTTGAAGAATAATGCACATATTCATAATCCTTCTTTCCTTGCGAAACAGACCTGTTAGCACGATGATGATCATATGAGGAATTTGATCCACTTGAGGAATTTGGTCCATATGAGGATTTGGATCCATTTAAAGAATTTGATCTAGGGTTCCCGTTCCTCACACGAGGTGTCATGAGGACATTCACTTGAAGATTTTCAAGGTGCCTCTTAGGGACCCAGATTTTCTTCATAAGGGGACCATTCCTGCAGTTAGTTCCAACATATCTAGCAAATACTTTACCATTCTGATTTTTTGACAGTTTATAGTTGGCAAATGACTCATCAGAAGAAAGTGAAGTTGCACAAGTAAAGCCAGATGGGTAGATGGATCTACGGGAGGTCCTTTTGCAGCAACCCATGAGGTTTTGGGATACTGCCCAGGTTTCTAGTAGGTCCCATCAACATTGAGTTTCCTCTCAAAGGCAATACCCTCTTTCCTAGGGTTCCTGTTCAGAATCTGCTTTTTAAGAACATCACACATAGTCTGATGACCTTTGAGGCTTTTGTACATGCCTATCACATATAATTCCTTCAACCCTGCATTTTGGTCAGTAGCATCGGTGTTTTCCTCAGTCGAGGAAATTGTCACCACAGAGACAGTTGAAGAATTTGTAACAGTAGAAGCATTTGAACTTTTAGGTGAAGAATTTGCAGTTTCACGTTCAATGCATTTAAGGCATGTGGGAATGTATTCCTCCTGAGCATCGCTGATTTGTTGAGCAAGCAATGAATCGCGTTCCTTTTGAAGATCTTCATAACTCTCCCTTAGCTTCTCAAGATCTTACTTTCTTTGAAGAAATTCATAGGAAAGCTTCTCATGATAAGATAAGAGAGTGTTATGATTATCCTGAAGGTTATCATACTTGGACTGAAGTCTCTGAAGATTTTCAGTCAAGATTTTAGATCGATCCATTTCTTCACCCAACATATCATCGCTCTCATTAAGCATATTATGAACTTTTTCCAAGGCTCTTTGTTGTTTAGTGGTAAGGGAAGCAAGTTTGGCATAGCTGGGTCCAAATTCATCATCACTAGACTCAGATAGATAGCATTCGGTTACCTTGGCACCTTTTGCCATAAGGTAGGGTGCTGAGGATGATGATTCCGGCTCGAAAGTCATTGCCTTGAGAGATTCCTTGAAATCCTCAAACCAGGGATCGTGACGAGTTCGATGACCTTCATAAACTTCAGAGAGTCGGTCCCAGATAAGCTTCGCATGGCTGAGATGCATGATGTTCCTGAACTGATTTTGGGACACACAGGAACAAATGACGTCCTTCGCGGTCAGGTTGAGTAGAGTGTACTTGCGAATATCATCAGCATCTGCCATCTTGCATAGATCGGTAAGGCCAATCTCAGTGACGGTCCACAACTCACTGTTCATCACCATGAGGCGCTTCTTCATCATGGCCTTTCACTTGGGATAATCATGACCGTCAAAAATTGGGCATGACACAGTCTTCATTCCTGTGGTCGACATAACTAAAACTCCAGGCGGTTAACCAAAATCACACAGAACAAGGGAGTACCTTGCTCTGATACCAATTGAAAGTGCGTTATACCGACTAGACGGGGGTGAATAGGCGATTTTTATGAATTCATCACTGAGGAAATTCTAACTGAGGAATTTCCTAAGCAACGAACTACTTAGCAGCGGAATAGATACTCAGGTGCAAGCATAACAAGACAGTAGCATGGTCATCATGATGAAATGAAAACAAGCACAGAGTACAAGTAGCGTGTAATCATGATAAGCAGACTGAGGACTCAGGACTGAAGAAATAAGATTGAGGAAATTGAGAAAGTCTTCAATCAAAGTCTTCAAACAATACAAATCGAGTTCAACAACACATGAATGAGTAAATGGAAGAGTTGAGGAAATAGAACCAGTAGGCTTGATGAAGACAATGATTTTTTAAACCAGTTCCAACTGCTGTGACAGGTGTACGTCTGGTTGGAGCGGTTAGGTATTTAAACCCGAGGACACACAGTCCCGGACACCTAGTCCTGGACACACAGTCCAAGACACCAAGTCCTCACCGTATTCTCCTTGAGCTAAGGTCACATAGACCTTGCCCAATCACTCGTGGTAAGTCTTCACAGGTGACTTCCAAACCTTCACAAACTCGATCACTCGGTGATCCACAATTCCTCTTGGATGCTCTAGACCATTGACGCCTAACCGTCTGGAAGATCACAGTCTTCAAAGGTAACAAGCGTCGGTTCCACACAGGAACAATCTCTTCAGTGATGCTCAATCACTTTTGGATTTTAGGTGTTTGGGTTTTGGGTTTTTCCTCACTTGATGATTTTCGCTCAAAGTCCTCGGAGGATGGGTTGCTCTTATGACAAGTGTCAGTTTCTATCGGAGCAGCCAACCAACTAGTGGTTGAAGGGGGCGGCTATTTATAACCTAAGGAGCAGCCCGACACGATAAGACATAAATGCCCTTTAATGATATGACCGTTAGGTAGGTAGATATTTTGGGACAGCTGGCGCGTAACACAAAAACGGTCGGAATTTGAGTATCAAATTCCTCAGGGCTATCATGTTCCTCACTTGGTAGGCAATCCGCACTGGCGAATTCCTAACTCCTCGGTCAGAACAAATTCCTCAGAGACCAGAAGAACTTCGTCCCTATCACTGAAGAAATTTGACTGAACTGTATGAGATTTCCAATGGCTTCACTCGAAAGGATTGGTAGATGTAGGATTTGAGTTGAGCATCACTTGGAAATATATTTCCTTAGCTTTTCCTCGACCCCCTTTAACAGTACGGTGTTTCCTATGACTCAAGAAAGAGAAAATGAAACTACAAAAACAAAAGTCTTCACGCTTCATGTTCCTCGCATGTATATCAAGTCTTCATGGTTACACCAATTTCTTCACTTTCAAAATCTTCAGAAATCCAAAGTCTTCAGTTGAAGACATTCATTTTTAGGGGTCGACTTTCTCTGTAAATATCAAACTCCTCATAGACTTATAGACCTGTGTACACTCATAAACGCATTAGTCCCTTGACCTATAAGTCTTCAATACATCAAAGTCACTAAGGGGCACTAGATGCACTTACACGCTAGATGATTTAAACTCCTTCAACTTCGCCAAATCCTACTCGGCGCTTCAGGTGACAAAACCTTTTTGGCGCTTTAGGTGCCAAATAAAGGTCAATTGGTACACGAGCACACCCCCTCCGAACGAATGGGCCCATCCTCTAAGGATTGTACCACTTGTGCGAGTATTCTAGTATTTCTTTTTCTAGTGGCCATTTTCATTATTTTTTCCGTCCATTTTGGCTAGTTTTCTATTTTTTTCTTTTTTTTTCTTGCTTTAATTCATGTTTTTAAAATTTGTGGGCTTATTCTAAATTTGTAAACCCCATACAAATTCATGAACTTTTTTTGAAGTTCATGAATTTTTTCGAATTTGTGAGTTTTTTAAATTTCGTTGCATCTTTTCTTATTTGTGATTTTTTTCCAAATTCGCAAACCTTTTCCAAATTCATGATTTTTCCAAATTCCTTCTTTATAATTCATGAACCTTTTGCAAATTTGTAAACTTTTTTTGGAATTAGTTTTTCCTCCAAATTTGCCATATTTTTTCAAATTCATGAACTTTTTAAAAAGTATTTTTTTTTCAAAAATTGTGAACTTTTTCCAAATTCGTGGTTTTGTTCCAATTAATGAACTTCTCCTTAAATTCATGACCATTTTATAAGTTCGTGAACTTTTTAAAAGTTAATGAATTTTTTCACTCGAGAACTTGTTTTGTATATGTGAAAAAAAATAGTATTTGTGAACTTTTCTGGAACCATGAACCATTTTTAAGTTGCATACCTTTTCCACATCGACACAACCCGAAGCTAGCGAAAAAAATGAAGCCATGCAAGCGGAGCAGCTGGATCTACGCTAATGGGTTGCCGCCCAACAACGTTTCTGCGTGTGTGGTGGTTCCCCAAGTGAAAATATGAAGCAAACTCATAGTTTTGTTGAATTGTATATGCCAGAGCTGAGTACGCAGCATTCAACTACGCACAGTCCGACCACATGGGACATATGTGATCAACACGCAGTGTTGGCTGCCACCCCTTGCACACCATAGCAGAATCAATGTCATGGTCATTCTTGCGTGTTTCATTGGACATCAGTGGCTTTTCGCAGAGGCGAGAATGGTGAATACATAGTAGTTTTGGCCATTGTGGTTCAAATGTTTATGATCCAATGACCCTAAAAGCCTTGGCATGTAGAGACGGATTGACACTAGCCGATGATTTGAATTTTCCAAACATGGTGATCACATCTCATTGTCAAATTGTGGTTTCAAACGGCGAGGAAAAAAGAGGGACACATGGTCCAGTCACCCAAGAAATCCAGGAAAGGAAAGCTTATTTCTAGAGTTGTAATTATAAATATGAACGTAGAAACTTCAATTTTGAGGCTCATAGGCTTGCGAAGTATGATGTTTCTTTAGGTATTGGTTGACATGTTTTGTTGGGTTTGCTTTATGACCCTTTGCCAGCACCTTTAAATATTATTGACGAGTAATAAAAGTGTTTTTTGCCTAAAAATAACTATAAGCGTCGAGGGGGAGCACTCTCCAACCTCTCCATTAAATAGTAGTACTACTTTTTCTTAGCGCAAAATAGTAGTAATATTTGTTTTGGTTCTACCATCTTCGTCTGGATTTATTTGTCCCCTTCATATTTTATGCCCAACTTTGACCGTAGATTTGACTTACAAATTATAAGTTGTATGTCACAAAACTTATATTGTTGGATTTATATTTGAAAGAGTTCTTCAATGATACTATTTTAGGGTATACAAATTAATTTTTGATAGTTAAATCAAAGGTCAAAGTTTGACCCACACTATAAGAAGGAGTTATAAACCAGGATGGAGGTAGTACTAAGCATTTTTTTATAGAAAAAACTAAGCATCTTATAGGCGGGTACTCCCTCCGTCCGAAAATACTTGTCATCAAAATGAACAAAAAGAGATGTATCTAGAACTAAAATACATCTAGATACATCCCCTTTTATCCATTTTGATGACAAGTATTTCCGGACGGAGGGAGTAGCATTTTACAAGGCCTTATGGGCCTCTTATAGCACGGGCGAATACGCCGCTGGGTTGTCTAATCTGGGCTAGTTTTATCTGCACTTCTTTGCCTCCTACCCGCCCACTCCCCAAAACCCTACCGCCTAGCCGCCGCCGCCATGGCTTCGTCGTCGTCTCCGGCGAGTAGCCGCCTGCCTGGCCCGTTTGCTCTAGGGTTGGAGTCCTCGGCTAACAAGATTGGCATCGGCGTCGTCTCTATCTCCGGGCAAATCCTCTCCAATCCGCGCCATACGTACATCACCCCGCCAGGCCACGGTTTCCTGCCCCGGGAGACCGCGCAGCATCACCTCGTCCACCTACTCCCTCTACTCCGCGCCGCACTCGCCGAGGCCAATGCCTCTCCTGCCGACCTCGCCTGCATTTGCTACACCATGGGCCCCGGCATGGGCGGGCCACTCCAGGTCGCCGCCGCATCGGCCCGGGCTCTGTCGCTCCTATGGGGGAAACCGCTTGTCGCCGTCAATCACTGTGTCGCGCACATTGAAATGGGCCGCGCGGTCACCGGCGCCGTGGACCCCGTTGTGCTCTACGTCTCAGGTGGCAACACGCAGGTCATTGCGTATAGCGAAGGGAGGTACAGGATCTTCGGTGAGACCATTGATATTGCCGTCGGGAACTGCCTCGACCGCTTTGCGAGGATCCTCGAGCTCTCGAATGACCCCAGCCCCGGGTATAACATTGAGCAGGTAACCTGTTCGTCAAATGCTAATTCTCTATATATGACTTCCAGTTTACTAATGTTATTTGTAGCTGTATATGCACATATATGCTCGTTTCTAGTTTCAATTGTGATTCAGGCCTAACTGTGTGAGTTGTCCAGTTGCTTCAAGCACTTCGACCTGTATGGGATAATAACATAAATAGATTAATTATGCGATATATGGACTAAACAAAGAATGTGGAAAATTGGAATTTTTATCTGGTTGATCTGCAAATTGATTTTCAATGTGCCGAGCTAGTGATTCTTGCCTGTATAAGATAATATTTGCGAGTGAGAGGACCATGTGTTATTGCATATGACCAATGTAGCCATGTAGGATGATTGCATAACACTGAATAAACAATTGGATTTGTGATGCCATTTTGATATTCAAGTCCTCTGGACTGCCCTCCAGATTAGCTTATACAATATGACGTTGTCATGAAAACAATGGGTGATTAGGGGGTGTGGTTACCAATGTTGCCGCAATCAGGATTATCATGAACGTCATTAGTAAAGGGTGCACAATAATGATTTAATTGGTGGTGGGCACAACGGTCTTACAATGAACGTGGCCGTACACCAATAATATTGACACTTCAATGTTTTTTAATAGTTTAGGAAGGCATCGTGGGAGGTTTGGTTGGAAGCCTGACTTGAACAATGCTCCTTGGTACACTCTCCAAACTTCTCTTCCTGAACGTCGGTCTGAGTCCAACGAGGCTCCTCTGACATGGCCCTAGAGCTCCCCGCACGAGGCTTGAACCTCTAGTGCCCTCCCCTTGATTCTCTTGAGAGTGACCGAGTTACATGCACATGGGGCTTTATATAGCCTATGGGTCCTTCACAGATGAACAAGACTACCCTTGAGATGGTAGGTGGAGCGGTAGTGGACCTAATCTTTGGTCCACGGGTACATGGTGTACCAGGAGGGGACGTCCATAGCCTATGGTGGACCAATCTCTCTCATCCCTCCACCATGGTGGGATTCTTCACTTAGGCTTCTTTGCCTTCGTTCGCCTCTTTGACTTGGTCTTATCTTTTTTCTTTCATTTGACTTGTTGATCATGGTTGGTTGTTTGACTTTTATTGGCTTGGCTTCATGTGAATATCAAAAGTTATAGCATAGGTTTATATGCACCATATAGGGTTTGAATACATGTGAATATCGAAGAAATTACCAAAAATGCAGTGCTAGATTGTATAGATGCATACATTTGTGCAATAATATAATTATTTGTGCATTGTACAAAATATGTAGAGATATAGACATTAGAGATGCTTACATGGGCCCATAACCCACAAGTCTCAGGATCGAAACCCGACTTGATACAAACGCTGCTGGACCCTGGGACCGGAATTATACAAATCTAGCTATAGAGAATGATACATGAAGCTGAGATTCACGCTCGGACAACACCAATATTTGATGGGCCATGAGCTCCATATACTCTCAGAGAGCTCGGAACATTCAAGCCACTGCCCCCACTACTGGATCACCTTGTCCGAGCGGGCGGTCTCAAGCATTCCTTCAATTGATCTAACTGAGCCGAAGCATCAATACGTGCCCAGCCACAACTAGTAAAATGGACACATGGTTGGAGTAGCCTGCTATAGCTCCTAAGCTCTCAGTACATGAGTTGCTTCACCCTGTATTCGATCATCCGCTAGCACACGCATAACATAGATTCCAAGACCTTACACAGAACTTGCACTTTATATCAATACTTGCATCATGCATGCCATGTGTGTGAAAACAAGTAACACAACTCTACCACTGAAAGCTTATATATAACAAAGTCTCATAAACGAGCAAAGATAACAGTTATATTAAAAACAGAGGTTTCATGACCCAACAGTACATCAAGCATCAGCGGAAACGAAATATGTCCTAGTACAAAACATGTTTAACAAAAGCATAAGAGGTATCAACAAAATATAATGACCCTTCCAAAGGCATAGATTGCTGTCTAGACCTCCAAACTACATGCCGATGTTGAGATCCACATAGTAACCACCATCAGGGTCGTACGCCTACAGCCTACTCTGCAACAAGTTATTAACGAATAACAAGGGTGAATACAAATGTACTCTGCAAGACTTTACATCAGGACTAGCTACATATATCTTAACCTCCACAGTAATACACCACCTTGAACCCTCCCATGACTCGCCTGCAAGGAAGCAATCCATGGCTTTTGCACTTATCTTGGCAATTTTAAAGTAACCATTAAAGTTGTCTATGATCAAGCAATAATATCCAAGTTGTCCATCACCGCGGACATGGCTATTCGAATAGATTTAACATTGCAGGGGTGTACCAATTTGCCCACACGTGTCAATCGGCTCTTAGCATCACATCACACGCCCATTGGGGTGCTGACAGAGGGTCATGGACCACAACACTTCCCCTACGCTGCATTTAGTCCAGCTAGTTACCCATCAGAGTTTTACCTGAATCGCGAGTCCGGCCAGATCTTTGATACAATATCAACTGTTGTATGGACGACCCAAGCCTATCCCACAATATAGTTTTATCCAGTTGACAAGCCGTGCTACAGTCCTACCATGTCATGCCAATTATCTTTCTATGCATATACCAAATGGAAACCTTGATGTGACTCTTGGACCGGTCTGAGGTAAGGTTCTACCGTACGAGGCCATGGGGTGACCCATATAACCCCGTGTGGTTAGCACGCTCATCAAGATAATGATAGGTCAGGTCTTAATAGTGGCGTAAGTGAGACAACCCACCACGTTCTCCAACATGGCCCCTCACCTTTGCCTTTAGTCATATTAACATAATTATTCCAGAAGCACACCACAATCCACTTATCATGTGTATCTACCAAACGTGGTTCATCTCCCAGGTGGATCAAGACTCACACAACCCTAAGCATAGCTTAGGGCCGACATGATGATACCACAAGCAACGATGCTTGCATGCTTCACAAATAGAATCTTGTCTCTAGAAACCCTATCGCTTATTCAACAAATACTAAGCTGATCTTTATCTCTATTTTATCTCTATTCCTAATTAAAGTAGTACTCTATATTAACTTAGATAACACCTAATTCTATGTTTATGCACACATAATGTTAATTAGTCGGGGCAAGATTAGAGATGCTCCATAATGATAAAATATTAATTGAGGACCAAGTAAACCATCTTTATACTCCCTCCGTCCCAAAATAAGTGTCTCAACCTTAGTACAACTTTGGGACACTTATTTTGGGACGGAGGGAGTAGCAAATAAAGAGGGGAGCATGTATCTATTGCCAATCAAGCAGTGGTAAAGTGTTTATCAATCTAATCTCTTTCTTTGTTCATCCTCCCAAATCTGTGTTATATTCAGTATATTCTCCAATCCTCTATACCCTGCCAATTTGACCATCCTTACCCGACTATCCCTTAATGATTGAGCTATTTTCTACTCCCTCTGTCCCAAAATAAGTGTAGCTGATTTATTACAAGAGAGTATTATTTACCTTGCATGCACCTGATGCCAGTTGGTGAGATACACTTCATTGTGTTAACAATAGATTAGGTGTGTA
The DNA here is from genome assembly GCA_902687465.1 of Secale cereale. Classification (NCBI taxonomy): domain Eukaryota; kingdom Viridiplantae; phylum Streptophyta; class Magnoliopsida; order Poales; family Poaceae; genus Secale; species Secale cereale. Next base: position 169,027,820 of record LR738709.1, read on the forward strand.
CTTGACTTAATGTATAGGTTCTCGTACTTAATTTTTAAAATTGTTGTAAAACTCTGGCCTACCCCAACTTGTTTGGGAATGAAAGACTTTGTTGTTGTTGTTGCTGTTGCAAAACCTGGGGTAGATCAGACTTCATACAAGAGATCGGTGTTGATAAATTTGACAGAACTTTGAAGTTGTTGCTATATTGTTCTTTGTCAATTTTCTTCTTGCTTCTGTTGAAATTCATGAGTATCACTTTACTTTGTCAGGTAATTTAGGTTCAGTAGTAGCCATGACCTACAATATCATATTTCAACCATACAGTTGGTATTATATTTGATATATGGGCTTGTTTATTTTTGCCGTCAAAAATATATTTGCCTTTTACCAAGATTTTCCTTGCACATCAGTAGGCCACAGGACTGAGTTTTCTTAAATTGTTAAATGTGCTCAAATCATAAACATTGTCCGATTTTCATTGTTTTGCAGTGTTGAGGATCTTGACTAATATTCTGGAAATTGTTTGAAAATCCAGCCATAGGCTGGCTCTAAGTAGGAAATCCTGATCAAGTTAAGTTATGTATGATATGCAGAAATATTTAAGTGATGTTGGGTTTGAACTGTGGAAGCCTATTTTTTTTATTAGCCTTGGGGCCTCTTTGATTCATGGGATTTCCAAAACGCACGAACAGGAAAAACACAGGAATGGAGTGGTATGCCATCTTCAATCCTACAGGATTAGTATGGGCTTTTGATTGTGTGCAGGAAAATTGTAGGATTCTTCACATGATGTTGGAGTGGATGGAAATTTTCCTATGAAATCTTAGTACAAATAATTCCTAAGGAAAATTTTCTATGGATTGTAATCCTACAAATGAAACAACCCACATAGGGAAAAATCCTAAGGATTTGAATCCTCCAAAATTCTCTAGTAAGTAATCATTTGAATCAAAGAGAAAAGCTGATTTGAAATGCGGGAGTAAATTAATGTTTGAAATAGAGTCAACGAATGAAGCAGATTCATTAACAACTCAATGCACAGATAAAAGATGAAAACGAACATACAGCGTAAATGGTTTCTACAACGGATATGAGAAAAGAATATTAAAACACTAAAAGCAGTTGTGCAATGCAAGTGTGATATTGGTGTGTACTTTCCATCTCATGTTGGCCTGTCCCTTCCATCCTTTCTTTTTGAAATAAAAGGTTATTCCCATTCCCACAGACAGATGTATGGTTGTGTCATGTAGTCTTCATCTTTCCCAGTGGCATGTTTATTCAGTCTACTCTACATGTCTTCCTCTCTTCCAGCTTGCAAAGAAGGGAGATAAGTTCATCGACCTCCCTTATGTTGTAAAGGGTATGGACGTGTCATTTAGTGGCATATTGAGCTTCATCGAAGCTGCAGCGATTGAAAAGCTTGAAAATAACGAGTGCACACCAGCAGACCTGTGCTACTCGTTGCAGGTATGATTTATTATTGAACTTCTTTAGTTTATCCTTGTACACGTATTCAGGTAATGATTAAGCTTACTTTGATTGAAGATAAGTTGTATATGTTCTAATTAAGACAGTTGGTGGCCATATCCAGGAAACTCTCTTTGCTATGCTTGTTGAAATCACTGAACGTGCCATGGCACATTGTGATTCAAAGGATGTTCTTATTGTTGGTGGTGTTGGATGCAATGAACGTTTGCAAGAGATGATGAGGATTATGTGCTCAGAGAGAGGGGGTAGGCTGTTTGCAACTGATGAGCGATATTGTATAGACAATGGTGCGATGATTGCATACACTGGTTTACTGGCATATGCACATGGTGTGACCACACCCCTGGAGGACTCGACATTTACTCAAAGGTTCCGAACTGATGAAGTTCATGCAATTTGGAGGGAGAAGGAGGTGCCAGTATTAAATAACACAGATTCTGATGCAGTGGCTGAAGTATCCGTAGATGGAGCCTCTGGGCCGACTCCAATTGCTGTAGATTCTTGAGGTACAGTTGATCTTTCCAATTTTATGCTACTGCTGATTGCTTTCTTGCGACAGTTAATGTAATTTAGACACAGTTAGCTGTTTGAACCCTGTCCTGTAACTTTTGGACCAACTACATGACATTACCATGTTCATTTTATACACATTTCCCTTGCATTAATTTCTAGTTGACTGATTCAGCGATAATTCAATTCCTGTGAAGTCCTAATTTTTATGTGTGCAATGAATTGTTGTCCCTTTTTTGCTTTGTGCTGGTAATCTAACTGCATTACATATTTCCTGTTAACATTGAAGGACTTGAGAATATTGGTAGACACAAATCTGCAATGCATGCTTTGAACTGCAATGCTATTGTGCTTTTGGTTCCTGTTTTATACTTTCCTTGGAGCAAAAACTGTTAGGTTATAATTTCAATTTGTGACATTCTTCTTTATCTTTGATCCATCTAATGCATTTGGTGTATTGTTTGCTTTTGAATGAAGGAACTGTCATAATACTGACCAAATGATGATTGTCATTCTCCATTCTGTCGCAGGTGCTGGTGCCTTTTGTTGATTATTTTGGAAAGATTACGATGCTGCAGATATGAGGCTTTGCTGATGATTTGTAGAAAGCCTTGAAGGCTAATGGCAGAGTGCCTTGTACTGTTTGTTGGTCACGCAATGACTGACTGACTGGAATGTCTCACCAGTTGCTAGTGATCTGCAGAAAGACATTGCTAACTACTCTCCTGTTCCAAATTATTTGAAGGTCTAGGTTTGTAGCAAGCTAAAGCCTTGTTAAGCTTGACCAAGTCTATCCAAAAATGAACCAACATCTACAACACCAAATTGGCTTCATTAGATTCACCATAAAATATATTTTCATACTATACATTGATGTTGTAGATATTAGTAATTTTTTCTATGAACTTTATCAAACTTGTAAGAGTTTGACTTAGTAATTTGGGACAGATGGAGTACCTCTTAATATGGATCTGTTGTTTGATGCTACCCTTCCTTCTATGTGTGTGATACTAGCATTTGATGAATAAGTGAACTTGAAAGTAGAGAAAGTATGTTGGTAGCACCATTCCCATTTTGAAAGCTGTACCTTGCCCTGCTATGTGTGTGACACTAGTCTTTGATGTAAAAGTGAACTTAAAATTGAAAAATTATGTTGGTAGCATTGTTTACAAGGAGAACCAGTATTATTCCTTCAAACGATGTTGGAGCCTCCTGGGGCATCTGCGCCCTTGTGGGCCGTCTGATTCACGTGTGCCTCGTACTGTATTGGCACCCTGTTGTCGCTCGATCGGGGGCTCAGGCGTTCCTCACGGAGCTAACGGCCTCGAGGGTCCATGACGCGTGGTTTGAAGCTTGCCTGGGGCCACCTCTTCTGGCGGCCATTGCTCTCCCGCTATGCAATAGCAAGCCTCTCAATATAATTTTTTGCGGGGGAAAAGAGTTGTATATTAATTAACCTGGAGTGTGGCAATCCACAACCCTTTCAGTGCCGGACTGTAACCATACGGCCGTCTTCATCTAACATCTACCCAATTGAGCTAAGTGATGGCTAATAAAATTATATCCTCTCCTAATAGATTTAACCAGTATCTCTCTTCCTCCTCTCATAGTGGAGGCAATCTCCTGGATGATGGCGACATGTTGTGATCTATTTCCTTGAGGGATTGGAGATCATAGCAGCTTCAACACTGTCCCAAGGATAAACGGAAGCGTACTCCACTCCAAAGCAAGCGAAATCCCCTCTCTACATGTTTCAACTTTCAAGTTCCGCAGCGAGGGCATTATCGCATGTGAATAAATGACAGGACGTGAAGATAATAGAGCCTGAGGAGTCCCAAAGCACCATGCCGACCCTCTGTTCCTCACATGCGCCTGAAAAGCGCCATCATCATTGAGTTTTGACCAGCCATGTGGTGGCGTACGTGCTGCTAATAGCTCGCTAGCATGCATCTCATCCTTGCTGCGTACAAGGACTCCGGGCTGGCAGCAGCAGCTACCCCGGACACAGCCAGTGCTGCTACCGGGTGGACATCCGAGACTGATCCCAGGTGCAGCTTGGAGCACCGGGTCCGTGAGGACCATCTTCCCTTTCCACAAATCATCTCTAGGGAACTGCTGGATGCATAACAGAGATGTTAAGTAGCTATGTAGAAATCAACGTGATGTTTCGGTTGGTGGAGGAGCTTTGTCTTTTTTTTTGAAACAAGGCAAAAGGCTTGCCATTTTCATTGAATAAGAAGGTTTAAGAGTCTTGGCCAAAAGACCAGGTTACAAGCATCACTCTCGCGGCATTATATTACACAAATATTTCGCCCCGGCAAGGCACCACAACGAAGTTTCCGCTTTAACGCGAGTTACAAGCACCCCGACCGGAATTGCCGTGCCGCGGAACACGCATGCATTTCGCTCTTTCCAAATTTTCCAAGAGATAAGAAGCATAAGGGAAAGAAGCGCCCTTCGAGATTGTGACCTCCCAGAAGCTATGTTGCGCCACCACTCCTTGACGGAAACCATGCCTCCCCAATCCGTAGGATGGACATCATGTAAACCGAGCCATGTTTTGATCATTCCCCAAACTCTAACCGTGTAACGACACTGGAAGAGAAGGTGAGCTGCTGATTCTGGCGTTTGTTTGCATAGCGGGCAAAGGTTACAGTTGGGCCAGCCCCTGCGCTGAAGCCGGTCTGCCGTCCAAATCCTATTGTTGATGGCCAACCAAGCAAAAATTTTGCATTTGGGAGGAGCCCAATTCTTCCACACCAAAAGAGGCATATCTGAGTCGATAAGGCAAAGAAATTATGCACGGTATGCCGTCGCCACCGAATATTGGCCATCATTGGTGAGCTTCCAGGAAATTGAACCGGTCACGCCGGGGTTGAGTTGAATGCGTGATAGCTCACTCCAAAGGTTGACGAACTCGGCTATGTGGTTCACATCAAGGTTCCCACCAATGTCCACTCTGGAGACCCATGAGTTATTATGTAAGGCCTTCTGGACAGTGCAGCTTTTTCTTGCAGAGATCACAAAAATATTTGACGCAATGTCTTTGGGTCTCATGCCGTTCAGCCAAGCAGACTCCCAAAACGAGGCCCTTATCCCATCTCCAATCAGAATCTTGGTGGCAGCAGGAAATATGTCTTTATCTTTGTCATCACATGGGTTCCCCAACTTTACCCAAGGTTTGCTTGGATCCGTCCAAGCTCCCCACAACCACCGGATGCGAAGGGCAGTAGCAAAATTTTCCAAGTTGAGAATACCTAGGCCACCATGCAGTTTAGATATGCACACTTGCTCCCAGTTGATTTTGCATTTTCCACCAGAAACCTTGTCACAGCCAGCCCAGAGATATGCACACCGCAGGGAGTCAATCTTTTTCAGTACCTCCACAGGGAGGTTTAGCACCATCAAGTAATATATAGCAATCGCCGTTACAACCGACTCGACAAGCACAACCCTTCCGGGCGATGCGACGTGCTTGCCCATCCAAGGCCTGAGTTGAGCCGCTTTGTCATGAGTGATCTTGTTGCGGATATTAGCAAGCCTCTCAATATTAGTATGATCTCTTTTCAAGACGGCCGGACGCAACAATGGGCTTCTTTATGTTGTAGTACATAAAATAAAACTACTCTATAGTCTACACCTCTGTGATTACTAAGGGCATCTCCGTTGCCGTCCATCAAACCACTTGTAAACATCGGGACCACACGGTCGGGACACTTCGAGCCCTCCAACTTCATCCATCAAACATTCGTGGAGCCAGTCATCATTAGACTGTTGCCATGCCGGAATTTGACACTCGAGCCCATAGAAAAAGCCCACCCAGAACCCTGCTTTACTTACTCCGTCCCTCCGCCCTTGTTGTGTATCCGTGTAGTCCGAGATCATCGTCGCCGCTTTGCCGTCCAGGCCTTACTGGATCTTCTTTGTTCCACCCGTGTGCCAGCGGACATGCTTACGCATCCCTTCCATGCCCACATCTCCCTTCCACCCCTGGTCCGATCGCCACCCAGGTACCCTCTGTTGACACCGATTTTGGCAAAAGTGAAACATGGTGCTTAGATGTTATTCAAATAAAGTCATTTACATAAAATGATAAAACAAAATACTGGGTTGCCGTATATGCGAATAAAAATACCATGATGAATTTTCGCTTATGTCGCTCAGTATAAAACAACAAACCCGAAAATAAAAGGGAAGGATCCACATCGTCGCATAAATTAGAGGACATATGACTTTCATACACTTACGCCATCATCAATGGCAGAATTCCAATAATGACACAAATTCAAAGTTTCATAGATGACGCTAATATTGCCAAAATATTATATCACGTTACTCTATTATCGCTAAAAGAAAATATTGGCACGATACTTCTGTAAAATAATGTGACACGCAGCGATGTTTTTAAAAAAGGACATCGTATAATGAGCAAGGCCAAGTGCATTTACGTGAAAAAGATACTCCCTCCGTTCCCAAATATAAGTCTTTCTAGAGATTCTAACAAGTGACTACATACGGAGCAAAATAAGTGAATCTACACTCTAAAATATGTCCACATACATCCGTATGTTGTAGTCCATTTGAAATGTCTAAAAAGACTTATATTTAGGAACGGAGGGAGTACAATACATGCACCTACCACATGCATGCATGCATGGGATTAATAAATTAATTACCCAGCCCATGGCCCATATAGCACGTCCTCCTTCCATACTAAGGCATGCATGCATGCATTATGCTCTAATTAAACAGGAGGATCAAAGACTTGTACGTGAGCCCAGATCAGCATATACGTCGAACTGTTCCACCGAACGGCCGAACGGAGGGTACGTGAGCCCAGATCAGCATATACGTCAAACTGCTGCACCGAACGGAGGCCATGCTTGCATGCAATTAGAGCGTAGTTCCTCCCTCCGTCTAGGTGAATTAGACATCATAGAAGGTGCACCGCAACCTAGGCGCAAAGACAGTGGACAAGAAAAAAAATTGAATCACGGATGAAGCCAATCACATAATTTCTCTCTCAATTAAAAGCGTGTTATTAATTAGGAGACCTCTTCAAATCCCAATAGCGTGTCACGGAAATTGCATGCATTGGTCCTTCAATTAATAGATGAGGTCTAATTAATATGCATGCAACTAGTAGTAGTAGTACTCTTTCGCGCTTTAGTGTTTTGGGATTATTTCATTTTCGTAAGGTGACTTATACACCTAGACAGAGAAAATAGTTAATTAAGCTTAATGAGGCCAGGCCCCACTATTCTCCTGACGTCCAGTTAAACGAGACGAAGTCTGCATCATACCGGGCAGCGACGTCCCACGCTCCCACGTTCTGCACGATCACGACATGCGTAGTACTAGAAGCTTGGCGTGCGCGGGAAGTTCTGAAGGCATCACGCTAGCTCTACCCTTCGCCCCCCTATAAATACATGGTTGTCTAGCGTAGAGAAGGCTGCTCGCTCATCAATCGATCCATCGCTGAGGACCCATCGATCGCTCACGCACATACATTCGCTGCAATGCCGCCGTCGCTGCCGGACGTCGGCTCGCCGGCCGTTCGTCTGCTCGCCGTCATCGCTGCCGGCCGTCTGCTCTGTTAGACTGTATTTTATATAAAGCTTCTGTGTATAGCCGTATATGTATCTGTGTACAAGTTGTACCTCTATATATATAAAGAGCCGCACCCGGTTTAGGGTGTCGAGCAGTTTCCCAAAATCCTAAGTTTAATATGGTATCAGTTTAGATCGGTCCTATGTCTTCCGTTGCCGCCGCCGCATCGGCCGCTACCGCCTCCACCGCGTCGCCGTTCTTGTCCTTCCGTCCATTTGCCTCTGTTCACTCCGGCCTATTGTCCATGGCGGGACCCTTCATGGATCAGCCGCCGCCGCTGATCACCGCTGCACCTACTCGGTCTGGTGCGGCTGCGTCTCCGCTCTACGGTGGTTCTGCTCTTGATCGCACTACGACGCTCCTGCGGTGCACTACGGCACATCTACGATGCCATACACGGTTGTTTCCGCGGTGCCGTACAGCACGTCTCCAACGCCTTACATGTATGCATCTTCAACGCCTTACGTGCATGCATCTGCAACGCCCCACGGCCAGCCGTCCTACAACGCATTTACAGCGGCGCCCCAAGATGCGTTTCAGCTGCTCTCCCACGCGTCTACATCAGCCTATGGTGCCTCCTACGGGGCGCCCCCAGCGCAGTATTCTCAGCCGGCCCTCGCCCCATCGACGAATATGGTCAGCGCTTCGCCTACGCCTCGTGGTGCTCCGCCCCATGGCTTCTACGCTCTGCCCTATGGCGCTGCGTCGCCGCCGCTGGATCCTGTTGCCGCTACATCTCCATTCTACTTTGCGCACCTCATCCCGGTGAAGCTCACGACGGATAATTACTTGTCGTGGCGTGCGCAGGTGTTGCCGCTTCTTCGCAGTCGCTACTTAGAGTATGTTGATGGTACACTGCCATGTCCTCCACCACATCATCCGGCGCATCGTGCGTGGGTAGCTCAAGATCAAGCCATCCTCTCTGCTATCCAGTCCTCTCTCACAGAGGGGGTTTCATCGCTGGTCATCTTCGCCGCTACGTCTCGGGACGCGTGGACGGCTCTTCATACCAGTTTTGCTTCGCAGTCTCAGGCGTGTGCTCATGCTATTCGCACTGCGCTTGGGGAGGTGAAACTTCATGACCTCACCGTTACAGATTACTTCAACAAGGTGACGGGTATGGCTGACACACTTGCCTCCATCGGCAAGGCTCTTGATCCAGAGGAGTTCACCTCTTACGTGCTCAACGGACTGGGTGACGACTATGATAATTTGGTGGAGAATATCAATGGCCGTGACACTCCCATCCAGCCGCGTGAGTTGTACGCGCGTCTCCTCGCTACGGAACATCGCATCCAGGCTCGCCGCTCTACCCCGAGTTACCCTTCCGCCAACGCTGCAACGCGTGGGAAGGGCAAGCCCTACAAGACACCAGCAGGTGGCAAACCTCCGTTAAGCACGCCTAGTTCACGGAACACCACTACCTCCACGGGTGGTCGAGTCTGTGCCTGCTGCCCTTCATGTGGTGCTCAGGTCCCCTGCCAGCTATGTGGACTTGATGGTCACCTTGCCTCCCGTTGTCATCGTCGCTTCAAGCAGGATTTCTTGGGGATCGGGAACAATGGCAAGGGTAATGAGAAGCAGGCTGCCCTAGTGAGTCATGAGTCGGGGCATACTCCTTCCTATTTAGTTGATGCATCTTGGTACATGGATACGGGAGCTACCAATCACCTGACGAGTGAGATGGGCAAGCTGTCTACACAGGAGCCGTACCGTGGACATGATCAGGTTTGCACCACTAATGGGGAAGGTATGCACATCTCACATATTGGTCAGGCATAACTTTTTACACGTCGATCCACACAATTACGTCTTCTTAATGTCCTTCGTGTTCCCTCGGTTTCACGTAGTTTGCTTTCAGTTCCTAAACTTACTCATGATAATAATGTTCTTGCTGAATTTCATCCTTTTCATTTTTTGTTAAGGACCGGGACACGAGGGACATACTCCTTAGAGGTCGACTGCGCATAATGGTCTTTATGCACTTGATGTGCCACTAGATCCTAGTGCTTTTAGCGGCGTTCGTGTGTCTCCCTCACATTGGCATGCGCGCCTTGGTCATCCTGCCACTCCCATCGTCCGTCATGTACTTCATCGTCATGAGCTTCCAGTCATGTCCAATAAACATATTGATGCAGTTTGTGATGCCTGTCAGCAAGGCAAGAGTCACCAGCTTCCTTTTTCTGAGTCGAGTCGTGTAGTCAATAATCCGCTTGAACTTGTGTTTTCGGATGTATGGGGCCATGCCCAAACCTCTATTAGTGGTCATAATTACTATGTCAGTTTCATTGATGCTTACAGTCGGTTCACCTGGCTTTATCTTCTTAAACGCAAGTTTGATGTGTTTAATGTTTTCTTGCAATTCCAAGCGCATGTCGAGCGTCCGCTTAGTCATAAAATCATTAATGTGCAATCCGATTGGGGGGTGAGTATCACAACCTCAATACATTCTTTAATAAGCTTGGAATTACACATCACGTGTCTTGTCCTCATACACATGAGCAAAACGGTGTAGCTGAGCGTAAGCATCATCATATAGTTGAGACTGGTCTTGCTTTGCTTGCCCATGCATCTGTTCCTTTCCAGTTTTGGAGTGATGCGTTTTCCACCGTATGCTTTCTCATTAACAGACTCCCTACACGACTCCGTCAGATGAAAACACCACTTGAGCTCTTGCTGAATGAAGTTCCTAATTATACGTTTCTCAAGGTCTTTGGGTGTGCGTGCTGGCCACATCTTCGCCCATATAACCAACGCAAGTTGGAGTTTCGGTCTAAACAGTGTGTGTTTCTTGGTTATAGTTCTCTTCATAAAGGGTACAAGTGTCTTCATGTTCCCTCTAACCGCATCTACATCTCACGTGATGTGGTGTTTGATGAGAATGTTTTTCCTTTTTCCGCACTTCCAGTCACCTCCATCACTCCCACTGCACCTGAGAAATCTGTTTTACCTTTGCCTGGTCAATTTGTTGATGTTGCATATACCTCCTTGTTGCTACCTAACCATGGTGCAGGTACTGGGCGCGGAGCACGCCTCGAGCTTCTGGATGAGGAACCGCCCGCGTCCCCTCGGACGTCCATCGAGCCCGCTCGCGAGGCCACTTCGTCACCTGGCCTACCGACGGGGCTGGCCGAGCCGGGCACTACAGGGCTTCCCGACACGTCGGCCGAGCCGGCATCCTCGCCCGCAGCGGCATCCACTTCCGAGACGGCGCCCGCGCCGGCATCCTCGCTCGTGTCGGCAGAGCGGGCGTCCTTGCCTGAGCTGACTCCCTCGCCTGGCTTATCGCCTGGTGTGACTGGTTCTGCATCTGGGGAGCAGTCTGCGTCGTCATCGTCATCTTCGCCGACCCCGTCTCCGCCGCCACCTCCGCCGCCTACCACTGTTCTACGTGCTTGTACGCGCAGTCATAGTGGTATTTTTCGGCCAAAGAAGTATACTGACAGCACGGTTGCGTGGATTGCAGCGTGTATGGCACAGACAGATGCTGACCCCACTGCTGAGCCTCGACATTTTCAGGCGGCTCTTCGGATTCTTCCTCATTGGCGCAGTGCCATGGAGCAGGAGTTTCAGGCACTACAGAGGAATAATACTTGGCGCTTGGTTCCTCCTGTGTCTGGTGTCAACATCATTGACTCCAAGTGGTTCTTCAAGGTAAAGAAGCACGCTGATGGATCTATTGAGCGGTACAAGGCACGTGTGGTGGCTAAAGGGTTTAAACAATGGTATGGTCTTGATTATGAGGATACCTTCAGTCCGGTTGTCAAACCTACCACCATTCGTTTGCTTCTGTCCTTGGCTGTTGCCAAAGGGTGGTCTCTACATCAGCTTGATGTCCAGAATGCTTTTATCCATGGGGTCTTGGAGGAAGAGGTCTACATGCGGCAACCTCCAGGTTTTGTTGATCCTTCTCATCCACATCATTTGTGTCGTCTTGATAAGGCGCTTTATGGACTTAAGCAGGATCCCCGTGCATGGTATGCCCGACTTGGCTCGGTTCTTCGACGTCTTGGGTTTGCTCCATCCACTTCAGACACATCTCTGTTCATGTTCCATCGTCCGAAGGTTACTATGTGCCTGTTGGTTTATGTTGATGACATTATTCTTATCAGCTCCTCAGTGACTGCTGCTGATCGTCTGATGTCTACTCCGTGTGGTCATTTTGCTATCAAGGATCTGGGTGCTCTCCATTACTTCCTTGGTCTGGAGGTTTCACGGTCTTCTGCTGGCCTGACTCTCACTCAGCATAAGTATTCCTTGGACTTGCTGCGACGTGCAGGTATGTTGCAATGCAAGCATGCTACCACCCCTATGTCTGCGACTAATCAGTTATCAACCTTGGATGTTGCCTTACTTCCTTCAGATGATGCTACAAAGTACCGCAGTATTGTTGGTGGGTTGCAGTACCTGACTATCACACGGCCGGACATCTCTTATGCGGTAAACCGTGTGTGTCAGTATCTTCATGCTCCTCGGACTTTACACTGGTCAGCTATGAAGCGCATACTATGTTATCTCTCTCATACTGTCTCCTATGGTTTGCATCTTCGATCTACCTCCTCGAGTGCTCTCTCGGCGTTCTCTGATGCTAATTGGGCTGGGAGCATGGATGACCGACGATTAACGGGGGGCTATGCTGTCTTCTTTGGTCACAACTTGGTTGCTTGGAGTGCACGCAAGCATGCCACAGTCTCTCGGAGTAGCACTGAAGCAGAGTATAAGGTGGTTGCCAATGCCACAGCTGAGCTCATTTGGATACAGTCTCTCTTGAGAGAGTTGGGAGTCTCTCAGGATCAGCCACCGATTCTTTGGTGTGATAATATTGGTGCGACGTATCTTTCATCTAATCCAGTTTTCCATGCTCGTACCAAGCACATTGAAGTTGACTATCATTTTGTGAGGGAACGTGTTGCACAGAAGCTTCTTCATATCAAGCTTATCTCCTCCAAAGATCAACTTGCCGACATCTTCACAAAGCCACTTCCACAACCTCAGTTTGAAGGTTGTAGGCGCAATCTTAACTTGCTTTGTACTTCAGGCCACAGTTAAGATTGAGGGAGGGTGTTAGACTGTATTTTATATACAACTTCTGTGTATAGCAGTATATTGTATCTGTGTACAAGTTGTACCCATATATATATAAAGAGCCACACCCGGTTTAGGGTGTCGAGCAGTTTCCCAAAACCCTAAGTTTAATATGCTCGCCATCGTCGCCCCCGGCCGTCCGCTCGTCGTTGTCACCGCCGGTCGTCCGCTCGTCGTCGTCGCTGTCGGTCGCCCGCTTGCCATCGTCTACGCACTCTTCGCCGGCCGGCTAGTCGCCGCTCGTCCACTCGTCGTCTGCACTGCTCGCCTCCGATCGTCCGACATCCACAAGCTACATATACTGGCGGCTGCTCATCTACATCATTCACAAGTACGTGAGGGAACCCATGGAGAGGTGAGATTCATGACTATATTTTCCCTCACCTCTTGATGGATGATGCTTTGCTTCCACCGTACACCTCATATATGTTCGGTGCTACCCATGTGATTTGTGCTTGATTCGGTCTCATGGAGATCTTGATCCCATGCTGATACAAATCAAGATAATGCATGAGATGCCTAGTGGTCATATATCACTCCTCAATCCTATAATGATGCAAACTAAGTGCACACGATGCAACTAAAATTCTTCTTATTTTGGTCTCATGGTGATTGAGGGAGTCTTGTATTCAGGGGTCCTCAGGCATCCGGGTCGTTGAAGCGGGCCGTATTGTTGGGCCGCGTAAGGAAGAAGCAGAAGACCCTCCCCCATGTTCGGTCAGGACTCTTATGTACGTAGAAAGGCAAGTGTAGAGTCCGGATGTATTGATTACTTCCTCCCCAAGTCTTCCTTGTAACCCTAGGTCCCCTATGGCGTGTATATAAGCCGGGGGGTTTTGTCTGTAGAGGGGATCATCGTCATCACAATATCCTCATAGGCTAGACTTTAGGGTTTAGCCATTACGATCTCGAGGTAGATCAACTCTTGTATTCATATTCATTCATATTAATATAGCAGGAAGTAGGGTATTACCTCGATCGAGAGGACCCGAACCTGGGTAAAACATCGTGTCCGAGCCTCATGTTACCATCGATCCTCTAAACGCATAGCTTGGGCCCCTCTACCAGAGATCTACCGGTTTTAACACCGACAATGGTGCTTTCATTGAGAGCTCCGCTGTGCGCTCGTGATGAGAGATTGATGGATCATCTCATCATCAACGACGGGATCACCCTCGGAAACAACTTGGCTATCGGCCAGGTTCTCCAGCTCGGCGGGTTCGCTGTGTGCGCCCGCATAGCCTCTGGGCCGGCCGCACTCCGTGTGGCCATCGAGCATCACCTTTATGCTAATTCCAGCCACTTCGATGACGCGACCTCGGCAGAACTCTCGCCCTTAAACGAGCTGCTGGATCGCATCACCGCCCCGGGGCTTTCATCGCCAGGAGATCAGATCGGACTTAAATCCGGCCATGATGAGATCGATCCTTCCCCGATCACTCATCTGGTGGAAGCAGTTGAGGACGAAGCCATAGAGACTTCTCCTCTCGAGATGGAGACCGTGACGGTTCGGATCTCCGAACCCTTCGAGCCGAATACGCCCCTGTCGGGTGGCGCTTTATGTTCTTTGAGCTCTGGGACTGACACCGGACCCGAAATATGATTAGATCCTGTCGAACCTGGATTGTCACCATCGGAGGTTGTCAAAACCCCAAATACCACTTTGGGTCGGGACCTAAAATTACCAACACCCACCCACCCTGGGAAAACTCTCCAAGTAAACCCGGATTTCCGGACATAAATGATCTCGCGAACATACAACAGCAGCCCGAGGAAACGGTCAACCACTTTTGGGCCAGATTCCTGCTTGTTAAAAACAAGATCAAGGACTGTTGCGATGACAAGGCGGACTCTCTATTTTACCGCAACTGCACGGACGAGGGAGTCTTGAACTCCCTCAACCGACATCGTGTTCTGAGTTTCACAGAACTGTCGCATTTAGTACAAAAGTACCGCGCAATGGAAAACACTTGGAAAGCCCAGAACACACCTCTCGAACAGTCCATACCCGGACAGTATGTTATCAAGGCTAAACAGACATACCCTAGTAGGTCATCCGATAACATACCTATTGGCAAGAAAAATAAACCTTTCTTAAGGCACAAGTCCGTACTGGATGAACTGCTCGATACACCTTGCCAAATACACGCAGCCGCGGACAATGTCCCAAATCATTGCCTTAGAGCGTGTTGGGTACTCCGACAGGTAGCAAAAAGCGGTGTGGCAATCCTCGCCACCGCCGTACCAAGGGAGAAAGACGTCGGCGTATTCACTGTCTTCGAGACATTCACTACAAAAAATACACTTCCGTGATGATACGTGTTTGTCACAGTAGGTCACGTTTTCTGTCATGCATGTACATCCATGACAATTTTATGACAGAATCAAGATAGTCATACTTGTGCTGTCGTAGAAGTGTTCCATGACATTACCAAAATTATCATCACGAAAGTGTCCACTTCCATGACGATAAATCGCGCGTCACAGAAGTGCTTTCGTCAAGGGTGACCGACACGTGGCATCCACCGTAACGGAACGCCGTTAAGCTATCGGGGTCCGGTTTTGGATCCGATAACCCGTTAACAGCCCGGACCGATGGGGATTTTCCACGTGTAAAATTCTGATTGGCTGACGGAAACACGTGTTAGCTCCGCGTTGGCACAGGCGTCACTCATCCAATGGGCGAGATGCGCCTATGATATGTTGACACGTGGACCGGCCCAAAAGTGGCCCATAAAGTTTAAATGGACCGGCCCAACTAAAGGCTCGCAAGATTTTGCGGACCATAATGGGCCGGCCCAACTAAAGGCCCATGAGATTTTGCGAACCATAATGGGCTGGCCCAGCTAAAGGCCCACAAGATTTGGCGGGCCATAATGGGCCGGCCTAGGTAAAGGCCCACAAGATTTTTGCAGGCCATAATGGGCCAGCCTAGGTGAAGGCCCACAAGATTTTTGTGGACCATAATGGGCACGCCCAGCTAAAGGCCCACGAGATTTCATCGACATTAATGGGCTGGCCCAGCTGTAGGCCCACAAGATTTTGAGGACCCTAGTAGGCCGGCCCATTAACTGGCTGCCATGTTTTGGGCCAAATGCCGACCCATATTTGATCCGGTCCATTAATGGCATGCCACGTTCCGGGCCTAACAATGGCCCATATGAGTTCCGGCCCGTTAAAAGCCTACCACGTTCTGGGCCAAATTACGACCCAGATCAGGTCCGGCCCTTTAAGAGGCTTTGGGCTAAATTATGGCCCATATCAGATTCGGCCCGTCAACTGGATGCTATGCTTTTGGGCCCACTTGATAAAGGCCCATTCAGTAACTTGGCCTAATATTAGTTTCGGCCTGTTAAGGGCCCGTTTAACATTTCGGCCCTATATTAATTTCCGCCTGTTAAAAGCATCTCATATAGTTGGGCCTAACTACGACCCGGTTTGCATCCAGCCTGCTCGCAGCCGATAATATGATTGGGCTAAACAAGGACCGAGACAATTTTGGCATGTTAAAAGCCCATGATTTGACTGGCACAATCATGGGCCGGGGTCCATTTTGGGCTTCTGCCGGCCCGTGAGCTGTTCAGCACGTTTTAGGCCCAACCTATTTCTCAGCCTCCTAAAAGCCCATTGAGTTTTCTTGCGGAAAGAGGGCCGACGGTTTACTCGGCCTATTAAAGGACCGACTCTACTAGTGGGCCAGTTTACATTTAGGCCTTCTAACGGACCAAGATGACGGGGCCCATGATGCAGATCATACATCGTGATTGCATGACGGCCCGATTATGTACCGTAATTTTACGGTTTGGCCGGTTTACTGCGAAGACAGGATATATATACAGTAAAATAACTGCAGCATTGTGAATAAGAAAAAACCTAGACTATACAACTAATAAATTATGTCATATTACATCCACTGGGCATCAAAGTTCGCCACTATGATAATAAAGCACAAGCAGACAGCAGATTACATACACGGGGTATCAAAGATCGCCATCGGTGCAACTAAACATGCCGACAAAATAATATACAAAACTGACAACACTTCAATAGAGTTCAAGAAAGGTTAGCCCTGCTGCGGAGCTGCAGTGCAAGCAGCTGAGCAAGCTAATGAGACTGCGCTTGTTTAACACTTATATCCTCCTCACTCTGAAAGATAAACAAGTAGACAGATGATAGGTTTTGCACATGAAAGTATCAGTGCTGACAATTCATCACATTTCTTACTGATGAATAAAGTGACATAGTTTAAAATTGCATTAACACAATATGGTATTGTTCAGGTCATGACATGGCAGGAAATGACATTGTGAAGGAGTTGGCAGCTTCACGACACCACTCGATTACAGATCAAGAACTCATAAGTATCAATGGTTAGTGTGCTGTCAATTTATCCCATTTCAGATTGGCAATTAAAGAGATGGTTTAAATAATAGTAGAATGATATGACATTGTTCATAGTTAAGACACTGCAGAATATGACATTGTGCTGCAGTGGGTAGGTTCACCACACCACTGGATTACGAATCAAGAACAGAAGCATACATGTAGTGCAAAAGAAGATCACTTGCTCTGTATAGTTTAATTTACATGGTATGAAGAAGGAACTTGGTTGTACAACTGAAAACTTAAATTGAGAAGGACAAAGTTTTGTTTATGAACTACATAATAAACTTTAAACATGCAATTTAATGGAAACACCAAAAATAAACAACTGTTGCAATCATGCCTAACCAAATATACACAACAACATTTGAAGGCTTGAGAAGGACAAACTTACATTATTGGTGAAGGCAGGCTCTATAAAGCCCTTGTCCATGCTGATGGGGGGGGGGGG
>LR738709.1:169045421-169138921 GCA_902687465.1 Secale cereale
GGGGGGAGGGCAATTCAAGAAGTTTACTACATAATCTTCTTCATAAGCATTGCCTTTATTCTACATTTTGTTAAGAGTAAATATAGATGTGACAATATAAGAAAAATGGAGAATATTTAAGATAAGATGAAGAGTGATGCTACATAACCAAGTAGCTATAAATGTAAGTACATCGATACAGGCAAAAAGTACATCCAAGAGCAATGCAGAGCTAAACTTCTTCAGTACCATCGGTGTTATCCAACCTTATGGTAAGAGTAAATATAGATCTTATGTGTAGAAAATGGAGGGCAAAGGAAAATAAGCTGCAGAGTGATGGTAGATGAACAATTACCTGTCAATATAAGTACACTGATAACGGACAACAGGTAGTTACAAGAACAATGCAGAGCTAATTTTTTTCATTGGCATTGGATATATTCTACACTAATGTAACCATTCATACACGTCAGATAATTTGGAGTGAACAATTGATAAACAAGCTATCATGCATACTTCTGTCACATAATGAACTAGGTATGTATGCAAGTACAATGATACAGGACAACATGTACTAACAATAGCAAAGCAACGGACATCATATTTGCGATATCCTGTCGTTCTTTTCAAACCGGAATTCTTTTTCGAGCAGATTTCCTGCAAAAAAGATCCATAAGGCACATGCGGAAAAGTAGAAGTTCAAATTGTCATGCGATATCGTAGACAGTACCTCATCCTCGGAACGAGACTAGTGCATAACAAGGTTTTTCCATTCAATGTCTTCTAAATTTAGCACAGGAGACTTCACCAGAAATTCGTTTATAGACTTGCCATCAAAGTGTGATTTCCTTAGGTAACACAAATACTGCTGCAATGCTTCCTTAAAAAGTGCAAGCAAGCTTTGCTCGTCATGACTATCCAGATTGACACTCGCCTACTTACAACAATGTAATGTAAATCATTGATGTGTTCAATTAGCAGAAAACAGGAAAATAATCACCATGAATAATAGCACTTACACGTAAGTGGGACAGGAAGATGTGAAAATGGTGTTTGTCTTCACTATAATCTTCCCATGATGGGAATATATGCACGTAGTCCCTAACAACATTGAAAGCATTGTCTTTTAAACTGGGAATAACTAGAATGGGGTTCCAATCTGCAGGAATTGGCCGCCTCTGCAGTTGGGATAGGTCTTCGGCCGGTGGACTTGCTGTACTTTTTGCTGGAGTGGGATTTTTCTGTGGTACGACTGTTGCTATGTCAACTGAAATCGGCATACCTTTTGCTGGAGTGCAGGTCCTGTGTGGTGCGGCTAGTGGTGTGGCCAGTGAAGTATGGGTACAGTCTGCTGGAGTCGGTCCTACGTTTTGTGTCACAGGTTGTACAACAAATATAAGTGGGGTGCTATCTGATTTCTCCGGCACAACCACATTTTTCAAGGACTATGCTGGTGCTCCTTCAGGTTCGGCAATCACCCTCTTCCTTTTTGATGTCAGATGCACAAGAACATCATTTGAGTGGAAAAACATGGTATGATGACAGATGGAATATGTATTGATAATGGATGGGCATGGCATCCCGACATATATGATGAGTAAACTAAGCAGATGGCGGTGCAACAAAGTAGAAGAAATGCAAGACAACATATGCAAGATACGCGCAATCAATAAAACCTTGCCAAATTAGAATAGGCACCTTGATGGGTGAACAGGACAGGCCATCTGCCTTTGACTCCTCGAGGTTAGAATAGTCATTAGGATCATATTCTGAACAAGAATCAACAGGTGGGGAGCGCATGAGTTTCATTGCATCCAGAATGGCACTCAATTCCTTGGTGCCAATTTTGTAAGTCATTGCGGTGTTTAGCTTCAAGAGTGGACTGCTTCTAGTGCGACACAAAGCAGCTACACAGATCATAGTGTAGATATAACGTGAAAACCGTAAGCATCAGAGTAAAATCAGCAAAGTGGAACTTGTTGGAATATATGTGCTAGTATTGCTGGTACGGCTAGAAAGGCTTCAGATACCAGCTCTCTTCAACTGAAGGTGCGGTACTATTAATATCAGTGTAACTCTCAAAGGTGACACAACTCCCCGCATTTCCTTGCTATTCTTATAGGATTCAAGTGGGCAGGCCACTACAAATCCTATTCCCATGTTTACAAAATCCTACGAATCAAAGATGCCCAAAGAGTTCAAAGTGTCCATACCAACCGACCGTATAGACCTCTACACTGCAAATGTCCCTGCTCATCTTCACTACAAGGAACATATTGTACTACTATCATACTCCCTCTTCCAAAATATAAGTCTTGGTAGAGATTTCCACTATGGATCACATACAGATGTATCCAGATACATTTTAGAGTGTAGATTCACTCATTTTGCTCCATATGTAGTCCATGGTGGAATCTATACAAAGACTTGTATTTAGGAATGGAGAAAGTACTTATTGAAGAAGAACGGAAGAGGAACATGCTAAAGAAGAGCAAGCAGATTTTGGATAATAAAATGTTCGTTGCGCAGTGCCCACACATGATGAACCAGAGCGCATTAAGAAAGCAACTCCATGCTGTCTCTCTATATGTGGTGCACGTGCTTTTTCGAAAGTAAAGTAGGAACATTAGCTGACCAATTAAATGTTATCGGTTTTAGTAATATTAGCATCATATCAGATTCGTACTTGAGCAACAAGTTTGGAATTATGAGTGGCACGTTGTTTAGCTTGATGGATTCAGGAGCATTGCTCAGCAGGTACGATGATGGTACTGAATATAAAGGCAAGTCTGCATGCAAGTCGTGTGACTTTTGTCATTTGGGTCAGTCGACCATTTCAGGCGGTTGGATGAAGATCCTACGTCTCCTAACCCTTCTTCCTAGTCTCTGATTCTTCCCATACAGAACACCGCACGGGCCGCTGACCGGATCATCGGCCACCATCGCCTGTGTTCCTCCACCACCGCCACCCCCACCCCGCCCCCACCCGCGTCGAGTTTTCTTTGTTCGGCGAGGCCCCACCACCGCCCCCCACAACCAAAGTCCCCACCCGAGCCCCTTCGTTCGCACCGGCGAACTCTGGCGAGCTCTGAAAAATCGACTGACCCAATTTTGAAATTTAGTCTACTATGATTTAACTAGTGTGGAATAGAAAAGGCGAAAACCATAAGCATTGGGAGTACAGTGTTGAGCGTGCCATGGCGGATCTGAAGGTGCAAACCGGACAAAGGCAACTTCACAACCAATGTTTGCTTTCAACTAGCAAGTAAGTGATAGACAAGAAATCAGAGTAAAGCAGCGGCGATCTATTTTCTTGTTGCGATAAATAAGTTGAGCAGATACAAAAGAGTACCGCCTCTGGTGTGGCGCCGTGTATGCATCTGCTGAGAATTTGACGATGCTGCGGTAGCGCTGGCTGTCGGCGGCGTGGAAGCAGATCTAGAAGGGTAGACGGTGGCGGCGGGGCGCGGTGGACGAGACGGTCGTAGGAGCGGCGCCGACAAGGTGGACGACAACGAGGATGAAGCAAGAGGACGGGATGTAAGGATCCTGGTCCGAAGCCGTGGATTAGAGAGGTCGATCTCTTGTAATGGACGACGGCGTCGGGGTATCAGCTCCGGCATGGTGGAGGAGGACGGTGGTGGATGAGGTGGAGGACGGAGGAGGCTGGGGTGGAGAGGGTGTTTGGGCGCCCACTGAGTACGAATGGGGAAATGGAGGTGGAGAGGAAGGGGGAACCATGTCTTCAGGGCGCGCTTGTCTCAAATGCGAGAAAATTTACAAACTTAGCCCATGTTTCAAATTTCCTACATCACAGCAATATTAGTCGGTTGGGGATAGGACGGTAATCTCGCATACACCGAATATTTGCCAACGAGAGTTTGTTTTTGGCGCCCACCGTGTATGAATCGGGGAGGGAGTCCATTTCGGCCGAGGACACACTATGTTTTGGCGCCCACCGTGTATGAATCCGGGTGAGAGGCGGTTATGTCACGTTTGAGTGAAATTACAAACCTACCCCTATCGAAACCTATAGAAATCGAGCAGATAGGCTTAGCGTGGCAGGGATAGGCAGTAGTAATTTCCATCTCGCAGATTTTGGTTTCGGGCGGTTACTGCGACTTTCCCCGCTTTGTTCAAATTTTGTAGAGTGCACGTTTACCGTGCCAACTCAATTCAAATCTCGTTTGTATTCTATTTTTTTCGGGCGGGATCCGTTTTTGATTGGAATAAAATTCTATATACATCAATTTTTTATATATACTTTCAAAAGCACAACAAAGAATTCTGCTCCTTTATATGTATAATATGATTTACAAATACGATGATCTCAAAATCATAAGGTTGAAATCAAAAAATTAAACCAAATTATGTTCTACTAAAATGTATGGATCAGTAATATCTACATATTAAATAACATAGATGCGCGTGAATTCATATGAGTATGCATGTTTGATAGATCAATTTTGATTTGAGTATGGATTACATGTATCATCATCCGAATTCAAATATTTGAATCCCTTTTATGTTCATTCCTTTCATGTCCATCTCTCTCGCATGCATGCTCCTTCATGTAGCTATCACTCTCTTTTCTCCAGCTCACCCGCACGCTTGCTTCATGTTTCTCTTATCCTCGTAAACATGGTCTCTCGACGTCTCCCTTGAGAAGTGTCACACTTTTCCTATCATTATACATTACACTGTTTTCATTATCTCTCACGTATCTACCGTTCTCTCGTATCACTAGGTACCTAAGCGTTCTTTTTCACCGCCACACACAAAGTCTCCACTCGTCTTTCACTTTGTCTTTCTCTCTATAGGATTCTCTCACACACCCTATATGTCTCTAGATATGAATCATACCACTAAAATTACTCTCTCTCTCTCTCTCTCTCTCCTGTAGACACAACATTTGTTGCGGTCTCCTTTTCGTCTCCATCCCAGACTGACATTATTCATTTGTTTACCGATCAGACAAACTCCTCACTCTCTCTCTCACACACACAACTCCTGCTTCCACTCCCCTTCCCAACTACCGTCTCCCTCTCTCCCTCTCTCTCTCTCTCTCTCTCTCAACTCTCGCTTTCGCACCCCCAACTCGTATTTATCTCACAAACATTTATCGACTAGCCTCTAGATAGGTTTATACACCCGCACACTCGTGCTTCCACTATCGCATACATGTCTCTCTCCCGCTCCTTGTATCTATGTAGATTTTTCTTCCCTTCTTGAGACATGCCCTCTCGATCATGCACACACACACTATCGCCTCATTTTAAGCTGATACCTCTCACACACACACTCTTTGTGTCTTTGTCACACATGCACTCCGTCCTCCTCCTCTATCCCTCTCTCTCTCTCACACACATGGGCTTTTTGCAACAACTAGCAAGATGCCCATGCATTGCACGGAACATCAAGATTCATTTTTTGAGTAGTTTATCTTGTGGGAGAAAATGATGAATAAGGGAAGGCCTTATTTTCAAGTGTGGAGAGGGGTGTGGGTATCTTTTTGCAAAATTGCCATAGTTTCCTTCTTATCCGTCAGATATAGATCGGACAGCCTATATTGCAGGATGGCAGGCACACGATCATCACCGACTATGCTTTTTATAAGAGTAGGGATAAAAAACAGAGTTGGTGATGATGGTGGGCCTGCCATCCTGCAATATAGGCCATCCGATTTATATCTGACGGATAGGAATGAAACTATGGCAATTTACCCGCACTCCTCTCCACATTTGTAGATAAGGCCTTCCCTCGTTCATCCTTTTCTCCCACAAGATCTTGATGTTCCGTGCAACGCACCGGCATCTTGCTAGTAAGAGTAGAAATTAGACATATACCACTTCTCGAATCTTGAAACCAACAACATTCCTCCCTTATCTCATCAAAACCGCCAAAGGAATATATTTTGAGTGAAACATAACATTTTTTTAGTGATATACGTATTTCAAAACTAGACTTTTTTTTCTATCAAATTGGTGAATATGTATTAATCTACTCAGATCGTGTGGCAACGCATTGGCACCTTGCTAGTAGTTATTATAATATTTTGGACACCAGAAAAACGGTGGAGTACATATACGAAGAGAAGAGGCGCACACACACAGTCAGTCTCTCGCTGTCTCACACACACGAGTGTTACATAAAGGCAACGTTAACAAATAAACCCTAAAACCCTAGGTGCATGATTGCTGCATTCGCGGGTACCGGGTACGTGGTGGAGCGCACCTTTGTAGGAATAGTCAGCTCGCATGATAATTTGATCCGTAGGAGTTGATGGTCGGGACCAGAGGTGAACGACTTGGAGGCGGTGGCTCGCCAGTTGCCACAGATCGAGTAGCCACATTTGAAATATCATTTTTAGCGGGTTTAAGAGTTCCGATTTTCAATGGCGCGTTATAAGTACTAAGTAGTTTTTAGTATGGAGCGAAAATGGAATTCATAGTACTATGTACCTCCTTGGCGTATGGTTGTATGGCTTTATGTCGCGAGATGTTGAACCTGGTAGTTCTAGGGCAAATGCTATGTTTAGATTTAAATGTTGGTTTTCAGTAACGAAAATTGAAAGGGGAAACCCTTCTTTGATTAAAAAAAAAACTACTACCTCCGTTCTGGTTTACTATTCCCCATCCTATTTTGGGTCAAAGTTTGTCCACGAGTTTTACTTGTAAAATGTGAATGGAAAACGAGATTTTGTTATACGCAAACAAAAAAGGACTGGAGGGAGTGATAGCTCTGACACGGACGCGACCTCTCATAGCACAGACATTGAACCGGCGCGGCGGCCAAGAGGGCCCCACTTGCTGCAGGCCCGACTGAACACGCCTCCTCGCCGCATGCACCCGGCTTCAGACTGCCCCGCCTGTCTTCATTGAATCTGCGCGTGTGCCGGCAACACATCCTTCCGCGAGCCGACCGGCATTTTAGAACACAAAAAATGACCAAAATATAATTTATTACACATGGTCTTGACTTGTTGTGCTCGCACAGGTAGCAGGAACTAGAGGTTTTTCTTTATTCATAACTCTCCTCAATTTTTTGGCTTTGAAGTGAATCATGGTTGTGGACATTATGTATGAATGTGGAGATATCTGTGAACATGAGTTTGATTTGGAATGTCGGGCTTGCGCGTGAACTATACCATGTCCAATGCTTCGTGTGTTATTGTTTGGAAAGTAATTGCTGTTATTACATGACCCGAAAAAAATATATTTTGTGTCACATCAGTAGATGCACGGACATCACAACAGGCATGCTGACTGGATAAATATTTGAACCTAGCTACTATGAAGGAAATTTTGTATTGACAACAGTTCTAGATAGCAGGAGACGCCTAGCCTGCTATGCCTCTGCTAGCTTATTTCTGGCTTATTCCATCTCTTTTTTGGCATGGGTGAAGAGATCATCTGATTGCTCTTTTCGCTTCTTCAGGAACTCAACTACATTCTCAAGGGTTGCTGCACGCTTTCTTTCAGCCTTTACTAGAGCCACGAGGACACGAATAGTTGACGACTCCACCTGGCTTGTGTGTAATCTAGCATCATCTGGGAATTTGCACCTTTTGTCTAATCCATCATCATTAGGGAACTGGCACCTTGTGTGTAATCCAACCTCATTCTAGAAACATGATCTCGAGGTTGACCATACTTCCCTCCTCACATGAACTGCATCCTAACATGAAGTTACTTCTTTTTTAGATAATTACTCAGAGTAACCCAGATCCATTTAGTAGAAGCCAGATAAACATAACTGGGAGAAGTGAATTCAAAAGGAAAATATATAAAAAAATACTACAAGGTGAGAACACCCACTTCCTACATCAAGCTAAAAACGAAAGCATTAGGACGATTAAGACTCTTCTTATGACACATCGAAGAACACGAGGCTTGAGAGAAACAGAAACTACAACATATACACATCAAAGAACACGAGGCTAAACGAAAGTAATTGAAAGGATGTTACTTACCAAAGCTCGTTTTACAGGTTCGGTGCAACTCCTCTTTAACTTGTCATGCTCCTTGAAGATGTCCCCAATATCCCATGTTTTGTCTTCATTGCTCCTTTGCATGTTCGCACTCGTGGTTTTAAAATCTCAACATGGCAAGAAAAATATACTACTAGTAATACTCGCGCATCTTGTGGGCAACATTAAAGGACTCGTCTGCCATGTTAGATCATCTCCAACAGAATCGCAATGCGCGTCGCTTTAAGAAAGTGTTTACAGTGCTGAGATCGAGAAGTAGAGATAGAGAGTAGAGGATAGTTCTCAGCATAGATAGATAAAAAAATAGATTATTCAACTACTCCTCGTCGCCTGACTCCTCCTCGGTGATGTCCTCCTCCGATGTCTGACTGTAGGCCTAAAGATACCGATCGTCGTCGGATTCCCAGGGCGACGCTGCTCCTAGCCTCATGTTGAATTGAGCGTCCGCTTTTCGCCTACGCTTGTCCTCGTGATAGGCGGCTCGCTCCGCCCTCCTCTTATCCCTCTCCGCCCCCTTTGCTCGTAGAACTCGCGCTCGTTGATGATGTCTTGTGGGAAGCGTTGGTGCCAAAGCGCCATGGCTTCCTCGTCCATCTCGGCGATGCTGAGATGATGCTCCTGCCTCCGGTTGTCGTGACGATCCTCGTCGGTGATAAGCCACGGCAGAGGCGCGATCTCCTGTGCCCGCTCCCGCGTCGACACATTGGGGAAGTTCAATGTTCTATGAGGCCACCGGAGGCGCCACACCACCGCGTAGTACGCGCGGGCGGCCTCGTTGGCGGTGTCGAAATTGCCGAGGCCGAGGCGCATCCCGCGGAACCGGATCTCAGCGGAGAAGCCGCCAGAGGGGCGCGCGCGGATGCCGCGGTATCCCCAAGTTTCCCGGCGATGCGACGGCATGGTGGCGCGGCGGTGGCAAGGCGAGAAAGAGCGATGGCGAGGCGGAGGCGAGGCGAGAAAGAGCGGTGGCGAGGCACATAGCGGGGAGAGAGCGGTGGGAGGGCGTTGGATTTTATAAAGCGCGCCAGACGCCACGCGCCAAAACTAGTGCACGCCCGACCGCTTTTTCCCGCCATGCGCAATCCTTTCCCGACATCTCTGCTATCTCTACTCTCTTCTCTACAGTTATATTTATTTTATATTTAATTTTTATCTCTACTTCTCTACTCTCTATTTTTTTCTCTACTTTTTTCCTAATCTTATAAAAAATAGAGTTGGTGATGATGGTGTTCCCGCCATCCTGCAATATAGGCCATCCGATTTATATCCGACGGATAGGAAGGAAACTGTGGCAATTTTGCAAAAAGATACCCACACCCCTCTCCGCATTTGCAAATAAGGCATTCCCTCATTCATCCTTTTCTCCCACAAGATAAACTACTCATACAAATGCATCTTGATGCGTGCACGACATGGGCATCTTGCTACTTCTAAAAAAACTATCCATCATTTGCCATACTACTGGTTGCAGATGAAATACCTACCCTAGCACTGCGCGATACAGGAGCGACACGCAATTACAAGCTAATATTATGTTTGACAATGGAGGCTATAACCAATTACTTTTACAGGAACAATAGCACCCAGGAAATTTGAAGGGTAGGTATGAACAAAATTGGAACTGCACATGTACTGCTAAGTGATTCAATACACACATTACCAATCGAGGAGGAGAACGATGGTCGCAGCGGCCTCTGTGAGTCATGGTCGGCAACGGGAGTCAGTTCATTGTCCACGACGGTGGTGCTTCTGCGCTTGGCGTCGGCTTCCGGGAAGCAGATCCGAGACCGTGGAAGACGGTGCCAGGGAAGAGGCTCCGTGTATGAAGAGGATGGTGGACCGGCTCCAGTGCGGTGTATGAGGTCGTCGATGAGGCAGATGCGTTGCAGTGGACGAGCGCGCCGATGTAGAAGGGGAGGAGCATGAAGGCTGCGGTGCTGTGGAGAAGTCTATTTTGCTGTGGGGATAGAAAATTGGGAGTATTCAGGTGTGCTACTCTGGGTGCCGGGGTGGGGTTGGCTGGGTAGGGTGAACCTGAAGTTACGAAAACAGCCCCCTACCAACCGTCATCTGTAGCCTGTTCCGAAGGCTATGATGGTAACTTCACACTGCTCGAATCAGGGCCGCTAGAGATTTTCCCACCGAGCTCAAAATTTTGTGACACTGAACTCCCCGTCTGGCGTGTTGGGTGATTTGGCTAAGCAACTAGCGAGTAGTACTAGTAAACTCTGCATATTAGGTTTGACCGAAGTCAAACTTCCTAAAGTTTGACCAAGTTTATAGAAAAATATAAACATTTACCATAACAGATATGTATGACGTGAAAGTACATTCAATAATGAATCTAATGGTATTTATTTGTTATTGTATATGTTAATATTTTTTGTTATAAACTCTCTGAGAGTTTACAAAACTTGACTTTGACCAATGCTAATACGCAGACTTAAATAAAAATGGACGGTGTACACATTTGTTTTCTTAGTATGTAGTGAATTAATCATTTTTTAAAATTGTGAAATAAATATATTAGGCCATTGACTTCAAATGTAATGGTCTATACAATTCAATAGTTACAATCATTGTGGAATTCCAAGATGTATACAAGGTCTATAATACTTCACAACATGCTCAAACTCGCATAATCCGAGTCAAATGCCAATCAAAATGCATTTCATAGTTATTACTTTGTAGGATGCAACAAAACCAACAATAACTCTACATCAGCCATTATAAAAGCAACATTTTGAACATATTCCAATGTGTGAATGAAACATGCAGAGAGAGAGCTTGTGAAGATGGAGCAGATAGGGCGGGAAAGATTGTATGTATGTGGACAAGAGAGTAGGAGACAAACCAAACGAACCAGGGAGAGGGAGACAGAGAGAGAAAGATAGAGGAAGAAGTTAGGTCTGTGAGAAAGATGGAGACATGTAATATACGTGAGATGCGTGTGCATCCGGATTCTGTAACGTGGAAGGAGAAGAGACAACAAGTCTGATAAGAGAGCTGGAAAAACATGGACGAGAGGGGAAGGATCTCGTGTGTTGAGGGATTGATAAATTTGTGCGGGCGAGAGAGGGATTGGTAATTTTGTGCGAGAGAGAGAGAGAGAGTGGGGGGAGGAGTCAGTCAGCCGTCGTCACATCATCCTACTTCCAAATGGCCCCGCATTCTCTTGCGCAGTGTGGTCGCCCTCTTCGATCTCCTTGATGCCCTCTTTGAAGATTGAGGTGTTGTGCATGCTGGGGTGCAGAGAAGCAGAAGCGAGAGTGGTCGCCATATAACCTTGGATGGGGATGAATTGTGTGCTCGGGGGAGGGGGTGTGTGTGTGTGTGTCAGATATTGAGAGAAAACAAACCTAAGGAGAGAAATGTGTGTGTATGTGACGAAAAACTACTTGCTAAACAGGGTATTCACGAAGAGATTGTGCGTGCGAGATAGAGAGCGATGTGCGGGCCTTGAGGTGGGCAGGGGCCGGGTGAGGGTGTCAAAATGTGCGCGTTGATGCATGTGTTACATGCGATCATGCGAGGGATGGACGAATCGAGAGAGATGGTTGTTGTGTTACGGATGCTCCTCTCTCTCTCACACACACACAAGTAAAATGGAAGACCGTTCTCTCATGTATACACAACATATCGGCATCTTTCTATGTCTCACTCATGCATGATCATTTGCACATTCACACCTCTCTATGTCTCTATCACACGCACACCGTCTCCACATTGCCCTTCCGCCACAACACACATATGGACACATACACACGTTCTCTCTTAGTCACACACAAAATCAGCATTAAAAAAACTAGGGCGCACCTAAAACGTCCAAATCCAAATAAACATGAACTGGAGCTAAATTCAAATATATGGAAATATTGTAGCGTCAAGAACTTTTCCCGGAAAATAAGTTGAGTAATATTCGGGGATTGTTTTCACACACACAAAAAGGTTCGGTGGATGTCCTTCGAGCGTGACACGGCGACACACCGTTCGATCGACCGCGCGGCCGCGGTTCACGCGCTTGCACATGATTCCGTATCGTGGCTATGGTAACTAAGAAAAGCACTGCCTAAGTCTAATGTTTACGTGTACTAGTACGGTTTTCTTTTAAGTTTGACCAACCCTATATAAAAAAATACTAAGCTCCCATACGCGCACTCATCAATATGCCGCCGCCGCCGCCGTTGCGCATGCCGGCGCCCTCCTGCTCCGACCAACAATTTCTCGCCCATCTCCGCCGTGTCGCCGCCAAGCCGAAGGCTCGCCCGCTCACGTCGTCTGCAGTCCCTCCTCGCGATGTCGCCGCGCTGCCAAGCATGCGAGCAGCTGGTGGAGCCGCGTCTATGCACGCAGTGTACGAAAAGGAGGACGAGCGCATGCTCTAGCATGCCGGCGAGGAGGAACTAGCGTGTCATTGTCGTCTCCGCCCGCGCGGAGGAGGCACGCATGGTGGCTGTCACGGCGGAAGCTGGTCGCGCGCGCGTCGAGTCTACAAACCGGGTGCGGACGCGGAATCTACCTTCGAGACCTTGAATTCCACGTGGATCCTGCAATCTGAAGGAGCAATTTAGGTCAATCGAGTCTTGTGAGCCGTTTGATGCAACATGGATGGCTAGAAGGGCTTCTTCAACCTCCGAAATAGATGCACGGTTCATCTTCTCAACCCACCACACGCCTAACCGCGTGCCGCCGCCGCTGCACCCTCCTCTGAACCGCCTGCCACCGCCATGCCCCCCACCCCCGCCATCCGTTTAACACCGGGCATGATCCATTTTTTTCCCGGTGAACTGCATTCCACACCCAACACTCATAAGATAGATCATGGGCACCCTGCCGTCTTCTTCCTTCACTCCATCGAACTTCTTTCACAAATCGACTGACCCAAATTATACTACTAGTATGAACGTACTAACTACAGTAGGAACACAAAGATACGAGCAGTAGTACCAACTGCAAGAAGAACAGTAGTAAGACATAGTACTAGTACTACTGTACGTACTAAAGAGTTAAAATAACGAGAAATAACATAAACATTGTTTTGCTGGGGCCTCAGCACAACAAACCCTTGAAAATAAACCAAGCAACTAGTCTGCTTGACACTGCAGTAGAACCAGCATGAGCGACGACACTGCCACCTACTCGGAGTCCGAGTCCACGTGCTCGACTTTGTCCTCGTCCCTCTTCCTCTTCCTCTTCGCTGACGCTTCTTTACTTGAACCGAACACTGGGCTCTGCTTCTTCATCCAACCCTTGTAGATATTTAAACAAAGGTAGGCATCCATTGCTGCGTACAGGATGTGATCTTCATCTAATGTCTTCGATTCCCATGCATGATGAAAGTCGTGGTGAGGTTTCTTAAGTTTAGCGTATGAACGATCAATCATGGCTGCTGCCAGGGTCAGCATTGAAGGTTGAGAGGAGGACACCAGGATTGCCTTCTGGAGATCGAAGGGCTGGCCTACAACGAGGCCTATCCGACCCAGGATTCCCTTGTCGTTCCTAAAGTCTATAGTAACGAATTTGACTCAGCCGCCCTTGAGGAACTTCTTAAATTCCTCGCACTCAACGTCGGCATGGCATATGTGGTAGACCAAGCATAAGTCATGCACGCAAACCTGGATCACGGCGGGCTTCTTCTTCTCTGCCTCCTTTAGTTTCTTCTCGCTTCCCAGGACTCTGGTGTACTCAACATGCCCAGCGACCCACTCATCATTTGAGTTTTCGAACATGCGTTTGAAGCGAGCAATGTATTCTTTCACCGTTGCGGAAGAACGGGCGTAGATGATGTCGAACTCATCGTCCGTGATGGTTCTAACCTTGTACTCACCGCCGATCATGGAGATTTGGAATGCCATGGATTTGGGAGGAGGTTTAGGATTAGTGGAACTGCCATAATGTGAAAGGACGGGACGACTAGGAGCGAACTGTTGTAAGGTACTGTACTAGTAGAAGACGGGGACGAGTAGGGCGTGTGAACGGCGTGGGGTTGCTGGCTTGCCCGGTGGATAAACGGCTGCAAGCCCCCAAAGAGTTCTCGAGAACTATGCGGGACCCACTAGATGTCATGTCTACTAGACCCATATCATAGGCCTGACGGTATAGCTTCTGCTTGTTCGCACACCATGCCGGCTTGTGTGTAACTTCAATTAATTTCGTCAATCGTCGCGCCTCCCACGACCTTCGGCTTGTTCGCATGCCATGCCGGCTTGTTTGCTATTCCCGTGTGCATGATACCCACTAAGATACGACCATTATGGCCGGCCTTAACCATCGCATGCAATAATTTAGTGCACCTTGAAACATGAACATGTGTGGGGCGTGTATGTTTTTAATGACTTGAGACTATACCTAGCGCGACATGCAAGATGAGACTTTATGCATCATTAATGCATTCGTAAACATAAATTTTTGAGGAAAACAAGAGCATTAATTGGGTACTTTTGCAAACTACAAAAAGTATTCCACCACTCACCATTTACATTGGTTGGTGAGATTTTTGAATTGAGCCCTATAAGCCGGAAAGGAGGGAGTACTACGTTAATCACGCAACATATCTTCCGGAACGCTGCTTCAGTTACTTAACTTCAGGTGCATTGGGTCACTAACATATGGGCCCAACAGGGGTCTGGCCCACATGTCAGTGACGCAACTGGAACTGCAGTTAAGTCAATGCAGCTCCGTCCATATCTTACGTAGGTGTGCCATTGCTCGCTATAAATACTGCACCTCCCACGACATTCGGAAGAACGCTCACGTTCATCGCTATCTCCTCCACCTCCCTCTCACGTCGACCACCATGGCATCGCCCCTCCCAAGCCCTA
Source organism: Secale cereale (assembly GCA_902687465.1). Lineage (NCBI taxonomy): Eukaryota > Viridiplantae > Streptophyta > Magnoliopsida > Poales > Poaceae > Secale > Secale cereale. The sequence goes on from LR738709.1 coordinate 169,060,212, forward strand.
GGCGCCCCTCGCTGCATCGTGCGGACGGTCACGCGTCGCCGTTCCGTTCCTCACCGCCACTAGTCGAGGAGGACGCGTCGGTGTTCCGCTCCTCGTCGTGATGCGTCGAGGTGGACGCGTCGGCGTTCTGCTCCTCGCCGCGACGTGTCAAGGTGGACGCTTCGGTGTTCCGCTCCTCGCCGCCACTAGTCGAGGAGGACGCATCGGCGTTCCGCTCCTCGCCGCAACACGTTGAGGTGGACGCGTCGGCGTTGCCAATCTCGCCAGCACATGCATCGAAGGACACATTGGCTCCCCGCTACGAGGAGAACGCCGCGCCGCCCGTTAAGCCCCCAACCTTGAGGAGCTTTGGAAAGAAATTGATGTCGCCTTGTGGGAGGCTTTGCCTCCAGCAAAGCGCGCCAAAATAGAGGCAGAGAAGAAGGCCGAGGAAGAGAAGCGCATCGTGGGACAAGCTGCCTGGCAGGCCTATGTCTCGTCCGAGAGAGTCAGGCAATTGGCACTTTGGCAGAAGGCTCGTGCGAGGGCCGTGAGGGTGGCAGAGGACGCTCGTGCCAAAGCCCTGAGTGCGGTCGGGCCCAAGCGCCTCATCTACGCTTGGCGGTACGTGGACTGGGTGCACGCTTCAAGCGAGGAGGAGTACCTGTTGGTGCCGGATCACCACACCGGTGAGATCACGCTCGCCCGCCGGCAAGCCGCCAATCAGCACCTCGCGAGTTGCGAGGCTGAGTAAGAGGCATTGTGTCGGCGCGCTAGGAAACGGCCGTGCACCAGGGTACTCGTGGCGCGCCGCAAGCGCTCCTGTGAGCGCCGTGGCTTTTAGTAGGAGTATAATTTTTGTTTCGTAAGGCGATCTCATTAGTTTTGGGACGCAAATGATAAATCCCGAACGTTCAGGAATTATTAGTGTCCTTAATTAAGTATGTAAAAGGGAAAGTTTGGAAACCTTGTGTATTCGTACGCATTTTGTAAGTATGTGCATATAGCACAAACTTTACTATATACTATCGCACTACACGTCTCTCTCTCTATATGCTTGCAGACTGTGCTACTCCCTCCGTCCAGGTCAATAAGTCATGTCTGGTTGTGCACCGTGACCAAGAAAGAGGGAAGACTTATACACCTAGACAGAGGGAGTACTACTATTACTTATGTACGTGCAAATGCATGTTTTAACACTACAATGCGGTTTTTGTAAAAGTAGAAAAACAACACTAGTCAAGCTTGTGAAACGATTCAATGCAAAACAAATGCAAAAATGCTCGTTTGATTGTTTACTTTTAGCTTCCTTCTCTGTGGTTATTTCTCTGTCGTACTTTGTATGTAGTATCTCACTGGTCGGAAAGGCATGCAAATTTCCAAACCGCTTCCTACACCCTGTATCAAATTTTTTGCCTAACAAGTTGTGCAGTGGAATTGGAATTCCAACTTGAGTACTACTACTAGTAGGAGTACCAGGGGCCAGTTCTTTTAGACTTATAGATTAGTAATCCCATAACTACTACCTCCGTCCTGGTTTATTGGTCCCCATTGTAATCTTTGTCGAATTTTGATCATAAATTTAACTAATGAAATGTTAGTGCATGTCACATGCACTAACATTTTACTAATTAAATATTTGCTCAAAATTTAGCACAAATTACAATGGCGAGGAAGAAACCAGGACGGAGGTACTACTAGTAGTAGTTTAGAAGCCCAAATAAATGAGTGAGGCACCTTAATGTTACTCTCCACTATGACTAGTCTTATGGGAAAAGCTGGGGAAGCCGCCAAAAGAACTGGCCCTAGAAGTAGTAGCTAGGGATCGAGTGTGCGTGATGAACCGGAGAAAGTAAATGCAGAGAGATGAAATGCAAAAAAGCCGGAGGGATGTGATGGTTGCTTGTCCGTATATTTTACCAGGCCACTTATTACTGGGAGTGGTTGGGTTTTGTGATATGACGGCTTTACTGCCGCGCCATGAGCGGGGTGAGACTCCCGTGCAGCGCCGCCCTCTACACTAGTACAACTACATCGGTCGTGGTTTATCCCCCATTGAATTTGACTGAAGATTTAACTGACAAAATGTTAGTGCATGTCAACAAAAACAATATCGTTGGATTCGTATTTGAACATAGTTTTCAATGATATAATTTTAGGTGACATGCATCATCATTTATCGTACTATATATAATGTTACTTCAATTTTTGGTCGTACTAATCTATAGTAAGGTGCCCGCGCGTTGCACGGAAGAGTGAAATGCATTGATCGGGGAGTTGTTTATTTTGACAAAGTATGTGGGGGTCATCTCATGTGTAACGGGTATCGACAGGTTTCTTCGGATATTATTTCATCTCTAGAGCTCACAAACATCCGGGTGAAATAGATAAAAAAGTATCTTTTGCAAACAAGTCAGCTTGACGTAGCCAGTGTCGCCGCCCATGTAATGCCCAGTACGCGACTATGTCTTCCACGTGCCGAGGCATGACTTAAAGACATAAGCGCATACTAAAATGATCTCAAGTATGGTATCTTTGCACATCTCATGTAAAATTCAGGGATGAAATTGTGAAATGGTAGTTGGCTTACACTCGCCACGTCACACAATGAATACAATAACACACATCATCCAAAGAACATCAGGGTCCGACTACGGACGAAATCCAAATGAGAAAGATACCATAAATAACACAAGGCCTAATCGCCCCTAGTAGGAACCACTACTGATCGTCGAAAACGTCACATACATACGGCCAAGCTCTTCATCGAACTCCCAGTGAAGTTATTGTCCATCTCCTCCGTCATACTCAGCTGTACCTGCATTTGGTGTGTGTTGAATCTGTGAGCCACAGATGACTCAGCAATCCCGTTCCCGGGTATCAAAACTACCAAAGCCTTAGGTGATGGAAGGCTATAAAAGTGTCTGCAGCAAGCACTAAGCTTCTAGCGTACGAGTTTAGAGCGAGAAGAGAACAAGTGCCAACGATCGCCAAAGATGATCAATTAGTGATACTAGCTACTCACGATCAAACATAACCCCACCGTGTTCACTTCCCGAAGCCCTTCGGAAAGAGACCGTCACGGTTACTCACACATGTAGTGTATTTTTATGAATATGGTGTCAAGTTATCTACAACCGAATATTAACAAATCCCATCTACCACATAACCGTGGGCACAACTTTCGAAAGATCAATACCCTGCAGGGGTGTCCCAACTTAGCCCATCACAAGCTCACGATCTGCGGAGTCGCAACTCCAAATTGGGAAGACCCGAGTATTCTCGTAATCCCGTTCTCAAGATATTTCGACAAAGGTAAAACTAATCCAGCAAGGCCTCCCGGCGTGTCGACACCCTGATAGTAGCCACGAGTATCTCATCTCAGGCCACGACCGGATGAGCAGTACGTACGGCAACCAAAGACCCCAGTAACTGGGTGGAACCGCAAGTGGCTCTAGTTTGGACCAACACTCAGAACAGCACTGGCCCGAGGGTTGATTAATTAATCCTCAGGTTAATAACTCCCTCGGCAAGTTTTAGTTGTTAGGAAAATGTAGTACCAAAGTTGGGCCTTGCTGGAAAAGCTTTAAGCAATGCGAATTATCAAGGGGGGCCCATAAACCCCAACCGTGTTAGGAACGCAAAATCAAGGAACATAACACCGGTTTATCGGGTCCTAAGGTGGCACGAGTGGAACAAAACACCGAGCAAAAGGCCCAGCCTTTCACCCATTGCCAAGTATATAGGTGTGTTAATATATTTAAGAGATATTGTGATATTCCAACAACAAGTTCCAGCATGGAGCAATCTTCATCTTCACTTGCAACTAACAACGATATAAGAGGGGCTGAGCAAGCGAGTAACATGGCCAAACAACGGATTGCTGGGAAGGTGTCAAAGGTTAGAGGTTTCATGGCAACAATAGGAGGCTGACAAACAGGAATATGCATCGAGGCATATCTAAAGAACGAGACATCTAGCATAGGAAAAGATAGAGGTGATATCGAGGAATGGTCATCTTGCCTGAGATTCTGCAAGGAAGAAGAAAGAGTCCATGAAGTAGTCGAACAAAACCTCACAACTCCGGAATGAAACCAAAGCTAACGAGAGAAGCATACCGGAAAGAAGCAAACAACACAGTAAACACACAAGCATAAACATGGCATATGATGCACAACCAAGTATGATGCATGTCTGGTTTAACTATGCATGGCATGGCAAAGTGCAACAAACAACACTACGATTTAAGTGGAGCTCAATATGCAACGAGTTGCATATTGACAAAACACCACGTTCAAGTGTTTAGTTTGATCCCGTTTATGTAGACAAGAATATTAAATGTTGATTAACATGTCAAGGGGTGAAGCACAATTAATCTACCTATCTAGGCAATTTTAAATGGGGCCGGAAACATCAAACAACAATTCCGGAAAATCCCCACGTGCATATTATGGATTTGGTACTGTTATGTATAAAACAATATTTTATTGTTATTAAACAGCAAAAAATAAAGTGCACCATGTTAATCTACTCATTTCTCTACCCCAAATACATATAAAGTTTATTAAATTTGGAGCTACGATTAATTAGTTATGAAATAAATCATTTTAGCATGTCATTGAAGCAAATTAAAGCAAACAACCATTTTAAACATTTTAAACATGCATGAAAGGTGGTTATTATGATTCTACAGAGAATTCTAAGCAATTTACATATATGACTTGTTGCATTTGGATGCATGGTTATTTAATTATGAGCAATTTAAAAACATGGCATTTTCTGTAATTATAAAAGCAATAGTATAATTCGCAAAAACGTCCAGAAAAAAACATAAGATGGGCTGAAACTGGCTGGCCGGCCCAAGCGGCTGAGTGTGCATGTGCCCAAGGTAAAATGAAACAGGCAAAAAATTGGGGCGCTGGGAATAGAACCCAGTCCCTCCTGGATGCAGGCACGAGGGAAGAACCACTGGCTAGCTGATGTGTTTGTGATAGATCATAGTGGCTAATCTAAATAGCCTCTACATGCCAGAATGGATCTAGGAATAACAGCTTCAGTTACGAGGGGAGTTGCTCACAGCGGGGGAAACAGAGAGGCCTGCGACCATGGTGACAGAGCTTGGCAACGGGAACGGGTGCCGGCGACGCGGGAGGGTACAGAGACGGCGTGGGACGGGCGGATCAGACCTCCGGGTACCGGGTCCGGCGAGGAACGCAGCCGACGGCGGGGACAAGAGCACCGTGGCGATGTTCTCATGGCGTTGGGGGCTCCTGTCCATGGGGAAACAGAGAAAGGGTGAGGGAGAGTGAAGCCACACAGGAAAAGGAAGAAGGGCGTGGGAACGACCTTGGGGGTCGCCAGGTTGACGCAGCTCTGGCGGGGTCGACGTAGTGTAGGCGGCGGCGCGAGGGTGCAGCTGCTGTTGCTGCCAGTGGCGATGTCAAGGTGCTCGTGCAGGGAGGCGCACATGAGCGGCTCGGGCAGAGGAGGCACGATCTGGCCGGAACAAGGCAGGGGCGAGGTGTCTGAGCAGCGGGGAGCATGGACCCATCCATTCCCAACACGAAACGGCGGCGACAGAGCTTGATGTAGCGGCCATGGTGGTCTCCTATGAGCGAAAACAAAGAGAGAGGGAGATCGTGAGAAAGAGAGATAGAGAAGAAGGAGGGGGAAAAGGAGCGGGGCTGTCGGGGCACTCATCTTCGGCGAAGGTTCCGGTCGCCGGTGTCGACCGGACGACAAGGCGGGGTCGAGGTTGATGCGGAGCTGTAGGAGGAGCTCGGGCAGAGGCAGAGAGGCTCATGGAAGCGCACGGGAGCAGCGGCAGTCGGGCACGAGGCGCTCGGGGAGGGATCAAGCAAGAGGAGCTTGAGGCCTCATTTGTGGGATTGGGTGGATCGAGGGGAGGAGCTGGTTGGTTGGGAAGGGATCTGGGAGGATCCCGAGGTGGAAGAAGACATGAGGAGTGGCGGCGGAGGGAATGGGAGGATGGGACATATCTCCTAAAAATTAGGGTTGGTCTGATATTAGGCGGACATAGATGGGACTATTTGGACCCTTTGATTATAATCGGATGGTCCGAGATAAATATGTTAGATGGTCCAAACGAGAAACTGATAATATTTTAGGGATGTTTGGGGATGATTCGGACCCATCGGTCACGACTGCCCGGGTCATGTTCGGGGAAGTTTCGGACGCGCACGCAAGGGATGTGAGAACTATGCAGAAGGCGCGTCAAGCGGTCAGACAACAAAAGAACGATTGGTTTAGGAAAGGTCAATAGCGGCAAGAAAGAAGCGACAACTACGGACGACTACTGGTTTTGTGAAAACATGCGCATGCATATGATGCCATGATGAAATGCAACAAACAAAAAATAAAATAGAGCAAACAAATAAAACACATGGAACACCGAAATATATGGAAGTCTTCCAGAGCATCGGTCTTGGGGCGTCACAACTCTCCCACACTAATAGAGGATCTCGTCCCGAGATCATAGAGATGGCACCGGATAGAAGAGGATAAAGGAAGAGGTAAAACAAATTTGCTTCTTCGACAAACGAGTGAAACCACGAACCTTGAGAGGTTGAAAACTTGAAGAAATGACACGACGGAGATGAAAGAAATTGAAACTCGCTGTTAGACAAGCTGAACAAGGAACATTACGAGAACCTTGTAGGTTGAAAGACATGAAACAAGAGCGTACGAACCAAAAGAATATGAAACCGCAATGGTATAGCCAAGGAATAAGAATGACATAATTTGAACATCACTCCGTCTGAAAATGGAAGGAATTAACACGAGCTTGAGAAGATTGGATGATACTTGATGAAATCAGCAACACACTGCCTCCGAAACAATTAAAAGAATGACACACGGGATAAGAAAGATTTCAGATAGCACTCCGGTTTAAAAGAGAGGCAAAGCTTGATAGGTTGAGGAAACTTGAATGGAGAATACAACACTCATGTTGACTGGAACAGAAAAGAAAAGAACATGATCTTGATAAAACGAGATGATGGTCAAAGAGAGCAATATCACAATGCCTCCGGAATGAAAGAATAGAATATAGATCAATGAAAGAAATGAACGGAGAAGAAAATGACAACTTATCCCACAATTGAATTTGAAAAATCATCCTTACGAAGAAGTGTTGAACGGAGTTGTTGAAATAAACAACAACAAAAGAATAAGCATGTTGTGGGCTTATGGAAAACATCTCAAAATTATGAGGTGACAACCGGCCACTGACGAAACATTTGATTGGATTGAGATTAACAAGGAGACGTAAAACTTCTTTCATAGAGAGGATAAATGAAGAATTTGGGTCATTTATAAGCACCACAATTAGCAACAATCCTTAGGGAAAGCTTTTAGATGAAATAGAACCCAAGATTACTCCAACGAATAAATTGAAGGGTTGGAAAGATATATAGAACAAAGAAAATGATGGGTTTAAATATCTCATTCCTGACAACTTATGAATCATGAAACTTGAAGGGAATTGTCAAGAATGACATAACACCACCTCAAAGGAGCAAGAATTGCACTTCGTAATGCAAGAAGAAGAATACTTGAGCTCCAACAAGAATCTTGATGAAGACTTCGAGACTGAATTAAACCATGATGAACCACCATGAAGAACTCCGGTAAGAAAAGGATGAGAAATGAAGGATGAAAAGAATAATATTGAAGCCTTGCAATGATTAGATGGAGCTTTGTGACAAGATAATTGAGAGAGCTTGGAACTTCGGAAGAAAGATGAAACACTTCAAACCTAGAGTTTATGAATCAAGAACAAACTCCGAACAAAGGAATTAATCACTTGGATGAAATAAGAATAAGAATTATGTTATTTGTATCCTTCCCCAAATAAATTGATGACAACCAATGGATTTGGCATACTACTTATTCTCGTTGCAAAGGATTAAAGAGAGATCTCGCACAAACTTGGGTAAATCTTCAACGAACCACCGGTAGGATTATGAAAAGAACAAATGGATTGATACGATAACAACGAAAGAGTAATCTTGAATGAACCACCGTAAGAATATGGAGACGAATGAAGAGGCATCAATTAAGAATAGTTGGAGGACGAAGTTGAAAACTGAGAACGAATAAATCTTCTGAAATGATGGCCTTCGGAGGATCAAGAAATGAAAAGAACTCATGAATTGCTCTGTAGGGCATGAAAACAATTCCCACAATAAAAATAATTATGAGGATGCATGAAGCTAGAATCATGAATGTTCGTGAGAACGGACAAGATTTAGGAGCAACTCCTCTTCGGTCTTCACAACCTGAGAATGACAACGAGATACACCACCATGAATTGTTGAGGCACTCTGGAATGAAGTATAAAATGTTGAAGCAACGATGGAAATAATTTGAAAGCAATCTTAGAGAAGGCATGTGAGTGATGGAAATCATTCTTACGTCACACTTTGAAAATAATTTGATTATTACTCCGAAAAATTAGAAGAGTCAGGTACGACCCTGGGAAAAGACATGTGGGTTAGGGCCCACTCAAAAGAAATCACCGTTTGAAAAAGATTGCTTAAGAGATATTGCACCGGTTGAATTAAATGGATTGAATAAGATGACAACCTCAAAACAGCTTGAACGAATTAAGAATTGAAACACAAATCTTCTGAGATACCTTGTACACTCTGCATAAGAATTAGAGAGAGTTGAATAAATAAGAGAGACTTTGGATAAGAAATTCCAATATAAGAAAACATGTGAAACAAGAGGCAGATATATGATAAATACGGAAGCTTGGATTTAGTCCACCAGAGAAGAATATTAGAATTAAGAATGATGAACTTGAAACTCTTGAGCATCTTCAAGATAAATCACCGGATAAGAACATTGTAGGAAAAGAACGAAGATACTTCACATGAATATAATGGATACTTGATTAAGAATTCTAGCTCCATAAAGAAAAAGGGCGGGAGGGTGGGGAAAACAAAGACAACTTGGGATGAATGAAACAGACACCGTTGAGAAAAACCAAGACTTGTTCTTGCACATATTAAGAGAATCAGGTTAGCTTGAAGAGAAGCACGCCGGCTGAAAAGAATTAACATGACAACCTCGATGATTAAGAAGGATTAGCACTCCCATAGAAATATGAGAACACCGATTAGGAAAGGTATGGAATCAATATTTGACATCGAAGCAACTCGGATACCGCAATCAAAACAAAAACAAAGGATAGATATGTTGCAACATAATCTTCACAATGAACATTCGAACAAAATGAAAAAATGAATTCCATAGTTTAATGGTACAACAATCTTGTCGAGAAGCCACTTGGGAGAACCAAAGATAAAATAAAAACAACAAGGTGCAGATGGAACAAATACATGATAGAAGCTTCGTCCCACATGTTCGTGCTGATGCCCCATGGAACATGTTACAAAGGGTGTTGCAATCCCCGGATCAACATAGCCAAGGACCCTTTAAGATGCATCTCCCAATTGGAACAACGCCCATGAAGCCTCTTCACTATATGTTGAACCCCAAACCTCATACCATGCACTCGTTGGAAGATTACCTACGAGCTACTTGAAAACCCACCTATTAATTCCCGAAGCTTTCCGGTTATGCAATCTGGTGTTGGGGATACAGGGGAAGCACCGCGCACTCAACTCTAAACCTACATCCAGATGTATCCATCCGTCAACACATAACCAGTCATCTTCGCAAACTGTTTACCTCGGACCTTCGAAACGCATCTGCTATACTAGCTGTGGCAATACTCCCAAACTATCCCACCAGTATTGGGTGACGTCGGGGTTATCTCACCACTAACCGCATATAAGTGTTTTCGATGTTGGTAGCCTCTGGTATTCTAGAACCGCAACGATACATTTGTGACGACAACACCTCGGAGCTCAACTCTCCGGGACACTGCCACAACCCCTAAAGGACAGGAGGCATCAATAACAATGTTCTCGTCACACAGATATCGGAACAATCCAAACAATACCCACGTGATCCTAATTTTTTTTGGTGAAATTTGAGAATAGTGAAGATAAAACAACGTCAGGAGTCCTCACCAGAGCGATGAAGGGGATGAGGAGTAAAAAGAAATTCTACTCTCCGATATATATATAGGACTCAAAACATTTTGTGTGTGTGCCTAGACTCAACCGTCAGCGGTTCGATCAATTAGGGGGCTCCTAGGTCGGAGAAGGCTCTGATTACCAACTTGTAATGCCCAGTACGCGACTATGTCTCCCACGTGTCGAGGCACGACTTAAAGACATAAGCGCATACTAGATTGATCTCAAGTATGGTATCTTTGCACATCTCATGTAAAATCCAGGGATGAAATTCTAAAATGGTAGTTGGCTTACACTCACCACGTCACACAATGAATACAATAACATACATCATCCAAAGAACATCAGGGTTCGACTACGGACGAAATCCAAACGAGAAAGATACCATAAATAACACAGGGCCTGATCGCCCCTAGTAGGAACCACTATTGATCATCGAAAATGTCACATACATACGGACAAGCTCTTCATCAAACTCCTAGTGAAGTTCTTGTCCATCTCCTCCATCATACTCAGCTGTACCTGCATCTGGTGTGTGTTGAATCTGTGAGCCACAGATGACTCAGCAATCCCGTTCCCGGGTATCAAAACTACCAAAGCCTTAGGTGAGGGAAGGCTATAAAAGTGTCTGCAGCAAGCACTAAGCATCTAGCTTACGAGTTTAGAGCGAGAAGAGAACAAGTGCCAACGATGCCAAAGATGATCAATAAGTGATACTAGCTACACACGATCAAACATAACCCCATCGTGTTCACTCCCCGAAGCCCTTCAGAAAGAGACCGTCACGGTTAATCACACAGGTAGTGTATTCTTATGAATATGGTGTCAAGTTATCTTCAACCGGATATTAACAAATTCCCATATGCCACATAACCGCGGGCACGGCTTTCGAAAGATCAAAACCCTACAGGGGTGTCCCAACTTAGCCCATCACAAGCTCACGATCTGCGGAGTCGCAACTCCAAATTGGGAAGACCCGAGTATTCTCGGAATCACGTGCTCAAGATATTTCGAAAAAGGTAAAACTAATCCAGCAGGGCCTCCCGGCGTGCCGACACCCTGATAGTAGCCGCGCGTATCTCGTCTTAGGCCACGACCGGATGAGCAGTACGTACGGCAACCAAAGACCCCAGTAACTGGGTGGCACCGCAAGTGGCTCTAGTTTGGACCAACACTCAAAACAAGCACTGGCCCGGGGGTTGATTAATTAATCCTCGGGTTAATTACTCCCTCGGTAAGTTTTAGTTGTTAGGCAAATGTAGTACCAAAGTTGGGCCTTGCTGGAAAAGCTTTAAGCAGTGCAAATTATCAAGGGGGGCCCATAAACCCCAAACTTGTTAGGAGCGCAAAATCAAGGAACATAACACCGGTTTATCGGGTCCTAAGGTGGCGTGAGTGGAATAAAACACCGAGCAAAAGGCCAAGCCTTCCACCCATTGCCAAGTATATAGGTGTGTTAATATATTTAAGAGATATTATGATATTCCAACAACAAGTTCCAACATGGAGCAATCTTCATCTTCACCTGCAACTAACAACGCTATAAGAGGGGCTGAGCAAGCGGGTAACATGGCCAAACAACGGTTTGCTGGGAAGCTGTCAAAGGTTAGAGGATTCATGGCAACAATAGGAGGCTGACAAACAGGAATAGACATCGAGGAATATCTAAAGAACGAGACATCTAGCATAGGCAAAGATAGAGGTGATATCGAGAAATGGTCATCTTGCCTGAGATTCCGCAAGGAAGAAGAACGAGTCCATGAAGTAGTCGAACAAAACCTCACAACTCCGGAACGAAACCGAAGCTAACGAGAGAAGCATACCGGAAAGAAGCAAAAAACACGGTAAACACACAAGCATAAACATGGCATATGATGCACAACCAAGTATGATGCATGTCCGGTTTAACTATGCATGGCATGGCAAAGTGCAACAAACAACACTACGATTTAAGTGGAGCTCAATATGCAACGAGTTGCATATTGACAAAACACCATGTTCAAGTGTTTAGTTTGATCTCGTTTATGTAGACAACAATATTAAATGTTGATTAACATGTCAAGGGGTGAAGCACAATTAATCTACCTATCTAGGCAATTTTAAATGGGACCGGAAACATCAAACAACAATTCCGAAAAATCCCCACGTGCATGTTATGAATTTCGTGCAGTTCTGTCTAAAAAATATTTTATTGTTATTGAACAGCAAAAATAAAGTGCACCATGTTAATATACTCATTTTTCTACCCCAAATACATATAAAGTTTATTAAATTTGGAGCTACGGTTATTTAGTTATGAAATATATCATTTTAGCATGGCATTCAAGCAAATTAAAGCAAACAACCATTTTAAACATGCATGAAAGGTGGTTATTATGATTCTACACAGAATTCTACGCAATTTACATATATGACTTGTTGCATTTGGATGCATGGTTATTTAATTATGAGCAATTTAAAAACATGGCATTTTCTGTAATTATAAAAGCATTAGTATAATTCGCAAAAACGTCCAGAAAAAAAACATAAGATGGGCTGAAACTCGGCCGACCCAAGCGGCTAAGTGTGCATGTGCCCAAGGTAAAATGAAACAGGCAAAAAATTGGGGAGCTGGGAATCGAACCCAGTCCCTCCTGGATGCAGGCATGCGGGAAGAACCACTGGGCTAGCTGATGTGTTTGTGATAGAACATAGTGGCTAATCTAAATAGCCTCTACATGCCAGAATGGATATTGGAAAATAACAGCTTCAGTTACGAGGGGAGTTGCTCACAGCGGGGGAAACAGAGAGGCCTGCGACCATGGCGACAGAGCTTGGCGACGGGAACGGGTGCTGGCGACGCGGGAGGGTACGAAGACGGCGTGGGACGGGTGGATCGGACCTCCGGGTACCTGATCCGACGAGGAATGTGGCCGATGGCGGGGACGAGTGCACCGTGGAGATGTTCTCATGGTGTTGGGGGCTCCTGTCCATGGGGAAATAGAGAAAGGGTGAGGGAGAGGGAAGCCACACAGGAAAAGGAAGAAGGGCGTGGGAACGGCCTTGGGGGTCGCCAAGTTGACGCAGCTCCGACGGGGTCGACGTGGTGTAGGCGGCGACGCGAGGGTGCAGCTGCTGTTGCTGCCAGCGGCGAGGTCGAGGTGCTCGTGCAGGGAGGCGCACAGGAGCGGCTCGGGAAGAGGAGGCACGATCTGGCCGGAACAAGGCAGGGGCGAGGCGTCTGAGTAGCGGGAAGCATGGACCCATCCATTCCCAACACGAAATGACGGCGACAGAGCTTGATGCAGTGGCCATGGTGGTCTCCTGTGAGCGAAAACAGAGAGAGGGAGATCGTGAGAAAGAGAGATAGAGAAGAAGGAGGGGGAAAAGGAGTGGGGCTGTCGGGGACTCATCTTCGGCGAAGGTTCCGGTTGCCGGTGTCGACCGGACGACGAGGTGGGGTCAAGGTTGATGCGGAGCTGCAGGAGGAGCTCGGGCAGAGGCAAAGAGGCTACTGGAAGCGCACGGGAGCAGCGACAGTCGGGCACGAGGCGCTCGGGGAGGGATCAAGCGGGAGGAGCTCGGGGCCTCATTTGCGGGATTGGGTGGATCGAGGGGAGGAGCTGGTTGGTTGGGAAGGGATCTGGGAGGATCCCGAGGTGGAAGAAGACATGAGGAGTGGCGGCGGAGGGAATGGGAGGATGGGACATATCTCCTAAAAATTAGGGTTGGTCTGATATTAGGCGAACATAGATGGGACTATTTGGACCCTTCGATTATAATCGGACGGTCCGAGATAAATATGTTACATGGTCCAAACGAGAAACTGATGATATTTTAGGGATGTTTGGGGATGCTTCGGACCCATCGGTCACGACTGCCCGGGTCGGGTTCGGGGAAGGTTTCGGACGCGCACGCGAGGGACGTGAGAACTTTGCAAAAGGGGCGTCAAGCGGTCAGACAACAAAAGAACGAGTTGTTTAGGAAAGGTCAATAGCGGCGAGAAAGAAGCGACAACTACTGTTTTTTGTGAAAACATGCGCATGCATATGATGCCATGATGAAATGCAACAAACAAAAAATACAATAGAGCAAACAAATAAAACACACGGAAAATAAAACACACGGAACATCGAAATATATGGAAGTCTTCCGGAGCGTTGGTCTTGGGGCGTCACAGCCCACGTACCTCCGAGGGGTAGTAATAGTGAGCACGCACCCGTACATCGGCCTCGTGTCAGTGTTAGCGTCAGCGGCGTCGCACCTGACGCGCACTACAGAGATGTGGCGGCGGCCTACGCGGGCCTCGCCGGTGCCCGCGATCAAGAGGAAGACATTGCCGTCCTCCTCCGATACTAGCAGGCGGCGCTGATCCTCCAGCGACTTCGGCATGGTGAATGGGTAGCACGTCTCGTACTTGATGTTCTTCGCCAAGGGCCAGTAGTGATCGCCGGACGCTTGCGTCAGGTGATGCACGATGTCCGGCGGCGAGCCCCAAAACGGCACCGTACACACATAGCAGTAGACGAAGGGCTCCTTGGAGGCATCGACCAGGCCATCCATGAAATGGGAGTGGCTGTAGGGGACGTTCCGCCAGTTGAATATATGAGCAAGTTACTACGAGATTTAGTCCGATAAGCACAAAATAAATCATGACGGCTATAACAGAGATTAAACTAATCATGCGGACTGAGTGAAGCGCATGAGGGAGTGGCTGTAGGAGACATTGCGGCCGCCGAATGGAGCGCAGGAGTAGCTGTAATGCCCCGGATGTAATACTTTACCTTTTGGGCAATATATGATATCTTTGACTCCATCAGTTCCTTTCCGGGTTCTTCGTCTTTCGGGTTTTCGTCCTTTTGTCGTGTTGCGTGTGTGCATTCATCTATATCATGTTGTCATGTGCATTGCATTGCATTTGTGTTGTCGTTTGCATCCGGTCCCACTCGTTTCTTTCCGTTGTCCGTTTCGGGTTCCGGAGCTCCCTCGCGTGTCCGTGGCATCCCCTAGGCCTACTTTGGTGTTTGGCCGTGTAACGTTTCCGGTTTGGCGTGAGACTTGTCGTATGTTGTTGTTTTGGTGTGTGTAACCCGCCTGTCGAATCTCGTCGCGTTTGGAATTCGTTTGCTACTCCAACAGTTATTCTCGTGGGCTGAAAGTACCCCCTCTTTGAGGCCCAAGACACCCCTCCAACAGCCCACCAAACCAACCCAAACCACTCCCTTCATCTAGGCCATCTAATTCTGATCGTGTGGCCAAAAACCTCACCTCATTTGGACAACCCTAGCTCCTCGTGCTTATATAAACGTCCATCTCCCCCAAAATTTGCGTCCAGAAACCCTAATGCTTCCACAGTGCGCCGCCGGTGCTTCCACCGTTGATCCGCGGTGCTTCCACCGTTGAAAATTCGTGCTTCCGACGTCCCAGGAAACCATGCTTCCGTAGTGCTGCGGTCGCGCTTCCGAACCGCCACCGGTGCTTCCGTCCGATGCGCGGGCCCCGCCCGAGCTCATCTCCTACCTCCGGTCAACGCCGCCGCCGCTCCGCCCGACCGCACCTCCGCCGCCCGGCCTCTTCCCCGCCACCGGCCGGGCACCTCACCACCTCGCTGGCCAGCTCCCGCCGGAGCTCCACCGCCGGGCCGCGCCTCGCCGCCGCCGCGGACCTCACCGGCCGCCGGCCGCCTCCTTCCGCCCGAGTCGTCGCCTCCCGGCCCCGCCGGCCCCGCCTCGTAGAGGAGCTCGTTGCTATTGATGTGTTTGTCCCCTTGATGCATGCTTAGATGTTTTGGATTCACCATCATGTGTACTTTGCTGTGGTGCTTACCACTTGCCATGCTTTGCTTTGAGGTGACTTAAACTTGCTCTCAAAGATGCCATGATGAAACTGCTGTTTTAACACTTAGTGAAATTTCACTAAGTCTGGAATCTGTAATTTCCAGATGCCATGTTTGCTTGTTGTTCTAGGCCAATCCATGATAATTTTGGGGTGACTCTTGATGATTCCTTGTTGTATATATTGTTGGCTATCCATTCATGCTTTCACATGCTTATTTGAGTGGCTGTAGCATATTTAACTTTTGCTCCCAAGTTGCAACAAATTACCGCTGTCAGGATTTTGTTGTCAAGTTCAAAATGTCATAGCTTGTTGCTATTGATCCATGGCTCCTTTGGGGATGCTCCAATGGAATTGTTGGCTGTAGGAGATGTCTAGTTTATGTCCATGCTCATTGCCATGATGTTTGAGTGCTGTAGGCCATTTATCTCTTGCTCCGAACTTGCTATGTGGCTGTTATTTTCAGCTTGTGCTTGTTTATTGTTTCGGGTGTAACTTTTAGCCCGTTGCTCCGTTTTGAGCAAGTCCTATATGTAACTTTTGTGTTTTTGCATGTAGATTCATATTATCCTATTGTTATCATGTTTTGAAGCATTTTGCTTGATGCATATTGTTGTGCTGTAACACTGTGCTTCCTAAGTAGACTTTCTGTGCTTCCATAGTGCATCTGTTTTGCTTCCATAGTGCATTAGTCATGCGTCCAGTAATTTTTCTGCGCATTGCATCTTGTTTGATTCGTTGCCTTGTGTTCTTGTGTTTGAGTAGAGCCGTAAGCTGAGACCGAGTACGAGTACGAGCACGAGGTTACTACCGAGGTTGAGAACGAGGACCCCTCTTACGATCCCACCGACAACTCTTCAGGCAAGATGACCGAACCCCGATAACATTACTATCTTTGCCTATTGCTAGAAGTCTCGATCTATAGTTTTGCCTCGATGCCCATGTTTTCCTGTCAGCCTCCTTTTGTAACCATGAACCTGTTTAACCACCCTACCTATGCATACCATTGATTGGCTATACGTAGGCTTCGCTCAGCCCCTCTTATAGCATTGCTAGTTGCAGGTGAAGTTGAAGATTCTTGCTTCTTGTTGAAGCTTGTTGGGATATCACACTATATTAATTATTAAATGAAAACATCTATATATTGGTAATGGGTGGAAGGCTAAGCCTTTTGCTTGGTGCTTTGTTCCACTCATGCCGCCTTAGGAACCGTATAAACCGGTGTTATGTTCCTTGATTATGCGTTCCTCACACGGTTGGGGTTATGGGACCCCCTCGATAAACCGCTAGGTGCTAAGTCTTTTCCAGCAAGTCCCAACATTGGTACTATTCGCCTAAACAACTAAAAACTTACCGAGGGAGTAATTAACCCGAGGATTAATTAATTCAACCCCCCTGAGCCAGTGCTCGATTTGAGTGTTGGTCCAAACTAGAGCCACTTGCGGTGCCACCCAGTTCGCTGGGATCTTCGGTATCTGTACGTACTGCTCATCCGGTCGTGGCCTGAGACTAGATACGCGCGGCTACTATTAGGGTGTCGGCACGCTGGGAGGATTTGCTGGATTAGCCTTACCTTAGTCGGAGTATCTTGAGCACGGGATTCCGAGGATACTCGGGCCTTCCCACCTTGGAGTTGCGACTCCGCGGATCGTGGGCTTTTCATGGGCCAAGTTGGAACACCCCTGCAGGGTTATGAACTTTCGAAAGCCGTGCCCGCGGTTATGTGGCAGATGGGAGCTTGTTAATATCCGGTTGTAGAAAACTTGACACCATGTTCCAATACACTACCAGCGTGAGTACCGTGATGGTCATTTTCCGAAAGGGATTCGGGAAGTGAACACGGTGGGGTTATGTTTGACTTGCTAGTTAGGATCACTTCGTGATCATCTCTCGACCGAGGCACCTTCTCTTCTCGCTCTCTTTTACGTAAGCTAGGCTAGTGCTGCTGCAACCTCTTGTTCTTTCTTCAGCCTTGTTCCACACCCAAGGCTGGGATAGTCGTGTTACCCGGGAACGAGATTGCGGAGTCCTCTGTGGCTCACAGTTACTTCAACACCCCAGATGCAGGTACGATGGTGAGCTACACAGGCGATGGCACTGAGCTAGACTGGGAGTACGACGAGGAGCGTACCCGTTACTATGTGAACTATCCGGTTGATTAGTATAGCTTCTACTAGGATTCGATCTAGACCTGTGGTTTAATGTTATGCTTGGTATCTTGTCATTTGGATCTTTACCCTTAGATGGGCTGTGATGTTTATCTGAATGATGTTTGAACATGTAATGTATTTGTGTGACGTGGCGAGTGTAAGCCAACTATCTTTTTAGTTTTCCATCCCTATTTTTACATGAGATGTGCATAGGTACCAAACTTGCGATCATTCCAGAATGGGCTTATATCTTTAAGTCGTGCCTCGACACGTAGGAGATATAGTCCCATCCTGGGCATTACAAGTTGGTATTCAGAGCCTTCTCCGACCTAGAAGCCCCCACTGATTGATCGAATCGTTGACGGTCGAGTCTAGGCACACACTTAAAATGTTTTTGAGTCCTATATTTATATCGGAGGGTAGGATTTTCTTTTGCTCCTCATCTCTTTTCACTCTGGTGAGGACTCCTGACGACTACTCTTGCCTCTTCTACTTTCAAAAATTGCACAATTTTTTTTAGGAATCTTGCGAGTATTGTTTGGATTGTTTCGATGTCTTTGTGACGAGAATATTGTTCTCGATGCCTCCTGACATTAGGGGTTGTGGCAGTGTCCCGGGGAGTTGAGCTTCGAGGTATTGTCGTCACAAGCATATCGCGACAGTACTAGAATACTTAAGACGGCCGACATCGAAAACTCTCCTATACGGTTAGTGGCAAGATAACCCCGACATCACCCAGTACTGGGGAGGTAGTTCGGGAGTATTGCCATAGCTTTGTATAGTGGATGCTTTTCGAAGGTCTGAGGTAGACGGTTTTCGAGAAAGACTGGTTATGTGTTGAAGGATGGATACAGCTGGATGTAGGATTAGAGTTGATTGCGCGGTGCTTCCCCTGTATCCCCAACACCTGATTGCATAACTGGAAACTTTCGGAAATTAATAGGTGGGTTTATCCAGTAGATCATAGGTATTCTTCAACGAATGCAGGTTAGCGAGTTCGGGGTTCTACACTGAGTGAAGTGGTTTTATGGCCGATGTTCCGATCGGGAGTTGCATCTTAAAGGGTCCTTGGCTATGCTGATCCGGGGATTGCAAAAACCCTTTCGTAACGCGTTCATAAGCTTTCAGCACAAAGATGTCGAACGAAGCTCCTATCTTGTGTTTGTTCCATCTGTACCTTGTGTTTTTTCTTATTTACCTTTTGTCTCCCAGTGGCTTCTCGTGAAGATTTTTGTTATCATTAAACTGAGAATTTCATTCGTTCCTCCTGTTCGAATGATTCTTGTGAAGACTATGTTGCATTTCTATCCGTTGTTTCAGCTTATACCTTCTTTCAATCAAATTGCTGATTGGTGGTCATCTCTTTCAGGATGGCTCCGAAACGGGTTCCCAACGCTAACCCAGAGGATGAAGAGGTTCCAGATCGTCCTCCTTCCCCTCCTCCTCCGTCTGAGGCCTGAAGAGCGATTATGCAGACTACAAATCAGAACACCCAGATGTTGATGCAGATAATGCAGCAAATGCAAGCAAATGAAGCAAATCAGGGTGCTCCAGGGAACCAAGGCAATTTCTTCAACCAACAGCACCATGCTACGCTCAACCAGTTTTTGGCTAATCAACCAAAGGCTTTCAGTTACTGTGTCGACCCTCTCGATGCTGAAGATTGGATAACCGATATCAAGAAGCATTTTGAGTGCAGCAATGTAAGGCCCGAGGACTATGTGAAATTTGCAGCCTTCCAACTCAAGGACCAAGCAGCTCACTAGTGGCAGCAGTACTAAGACTCCAGAGAAGGGTGTGTGATCTCTTGGGATGATTTCTGCAAGGACTTTCGCTCTCACCACATTCCAACAAGTGTCATCGAGGGTATGCGTGAGCAATTCCGCAACCTGAAGCAAGGCTCTATGACTGTCTACCAGTATAATGTCAAGTTCCAAAACCTCGCCCGCTATGCTAAGCAAGACATTCCGGATGCCAAGAGCAAGATCTATCAGTTCCGTGGAGGTCTCAAGGATGAACTTCAACTTGCTCTCACCTTGTTCGAGCCCGATGAGTTCGACAAATTCTATAACATGGCGCTTAAGCAAGAGGCAGCCCAGCTCAAGATGGAGGCTTCCAAAAAGAGGATTCGAGATGCCGTTCACTCCACCTCATCTTCTCAAGTGGTCGCGAAGCAACATAAATTTTGGCTTCCTCCTCCTCAAGTGATCCGAGCTCCCTACAACAACAACAAGAACTCTAGTGGCCGTGGTTTCTCCCACCCACCCAACCCAAGCAACCTGTCGAAGCATCAGTCTCAAGGTTCCAAGTCAAGTGGTTCTCATTTCCGTCCTCTCTCAGAAGAGGTGTGCAACAAGTGTGGCCAGAAGGGTCATTATGCTAACAGATGCCCGAACACAAAGCGTCTTCCGCCTCCTCCACCTGTCAGCACAGCTATTGTCAAGCAAAATCCAAAGTCTGCAAGGGTGAATCTGATGAATGCAGCTGAAGCGGAGAATTCTTCTGATGTGATATTGGGTAACCTCTCGGTTAACTCTATACCTGCTAAAGTATTGTTTGATTCGGGTGCATCATTGTCCTTCATTTCAAGACCTTTTGTTGCCAAGCATGATCTCGTCACTCAAGTGTTGCCAAAGCCGTTGAGCATTATTTCTCCTGAATTGCAAATGTCCTCTCGGGTGCATGTTCCGGATGTATCTATTCGCATGGGTGATTATCGTTTTCTGGCCTCTCCGGTGGTTCTTGGCAATTCCGACATCGACCTTATCCTCGGAATGGATTGGCTTTCTCAGCATGATGCTCAAATTGACTGTGCACAGAAGGAAGTCAAGATTACTCATTCCGATGATGATGTGATTATCTTCGCCTCCAGGGATAACACAATCAGGCTTTTCTATCTCAATGACAAGGGTGAGATGAATGCCATATCTCAAATTCCGGTGGTTAACGAATACGAAGACGTCTTTCCTGAAGAACTTCCAGGCATGCCTCCACACCGTCAAGTGGAATTCGTCATTGAACTCGAGCCGGGTACTGATCCAGCATGCCGGCGTCCGTACAAGCTCTCTCCTAAAGAGTTGAAGGAGTTGAAGAAACAACTTGATGAATAGGAGCGTATGGGTCTGATCAGGCCTAGTACGTCTCCTTGGGGCTGTGGTGTCTTATTTGTCAAGAAGAAGGATGGCACGGAGCGCCTCTACGTTGATTACCGGCCATTGAACAAGAAGACAATAAATAACAAGTATCCGCTCCCCAACATCAACGAATTGTTCGAGCAGCTCAAAGGAGCTATAGTGTTCTCTAAGCTCGATCTCCGAATGGGCTATCACCAAATTCTCATTCGCGAGGAAGATATTCCCAAGACTGCCTTCAGAACGAGCTACGGCTCATACGAGTATACAGTCATGTCTTTTGGTCTCGCCAATGTTCCACCTACCTTCTCGAGAATGATGCACTACATTTTCAACCCCTACACCAGCGAGTTTGTGCTTGTGTATCTGGATGATATTTTGGTTTTCTCCAAGAATGAAGAAGATCACAAAAAGCACCTCCGTCTGGTTCTCGACAGACTCCGTGAACACAAGTTCTACGCCAAGTTTTCCAAGTGCGAATTCTGGCTCGATAAGGTCTTGTATCTGGGCCATATCATCTCCGCTGACGGTATTGCGGTAAACCCCGAGAAAGTTGAAGCAATTGTCAACTGGGAAGCTCCTTAGAACGTCAAGCAACTCCGAAGCTTTCTTGGTCTTGCCAGCTATTGCAGAAGGTTCGTTGAGAACTTCTCCAAGATTGCCAAGCCTCTTTCCAACTTGTTGTAGAAGAATGTCAAGTACTACTGGTCTCCAGATTGTGAAGTGGCATTCAAAACTCTCAAAGAAAAGCTCGTCTCTGCTCCAATTCTCACTCCTCCAGATGAGTCCAAGCCCTACGAAGTATTCTGTGATGCTTCTCTTCAAGGACTTGGTGGTGTGCTTATGCAGGACAAGAGAATTGTGGCATACACTTCTCGTCAGCTGAAGCTAAGTGAGAAGAACTACCCCACACATGATCTCGAACTAGCAGCTGTGGTACATGCTTTGATTACGTGGAGACACCTTCTGTTGGGCAGAAAAGTCGACATCTTCACCGATCACAAGAGCTTGAAGTACATCTTCACACAACCGAATCTGAACCTCCGCCAGACTCGTTGGGTCGAAATGATTCAAGAGTATGATCCCAGCATCGAATACACACCTGGCAAGGCGAATGTGATTGCAGATGCTTTGAGCAGAAAGGTATATTGCAACAGCCTTCTTATCAAGCCGTTCCAGCCTGAGCTTCGTGAACCATTCAGGAAGCTCAACCTCCAAGTTGTTCCCCAAGGTTTTCTTGCAAATATTCAAGTTGCTCCTACCTTGGAAGATCAGATCCGTGAGGCCCAACTCAGTGATGCTATGGTGCAGAAAGTGAAACATGGTATTGCAAAGGGTACTCCTAAATACAAGTGCTATCGCGTTGATGAGAGAGATACCTTGTTCTTCGAGGACAGACTTGTGGTTCCGAAAGGTGATCTCAGGAAGCTCATAATGGAAGAAGCACATGATTCCCTCCTTTCCATTCATCCTGGCAGTTCCAAGATGTACCAAGACATCAAGCAATCTTACTGGTGGACTCGCATGAAAAGGGAGATTGCCCAATTCGTGAATGAATGTGATGTCTGCAGAAGAGTGAAGGCACAGCATCAACGTCCAGCCGGTCTTCTCCAACCTCTTCCTATTCCCAAGTGGAAATTCGTCCACATTGAAATGGATTTCGTCACTGGCTTTCCTAAGTCCAAGAGAGGGAATGATTCTATCTTCGTGGTGATTGACAAGCTTACCAAAGTCGCTCATTTCCTTCCAGTCAAAGAATCAATCAATGCAGCTCAATTGGCAGAGTTGTACACTTCCAAAATTGTGTCCTTACATGGCATTCCTCAAGTTATCTCCTCAGACCGTGGAAGTTTATTCACTTCAAAGTTCTGGGACTCCTTTCAGTCTGCCATGGGCACTAAGATCAGATTCAGCACTGCATTTCACCCTCAGACTAGTGGTCAAGTCGAGCGAGTGAATCAGATTCTAGAAGACATGCTCAGAGCCTGTGTCATATCTTTTGGCATGAAATGGGAAGATTGCCTTCCATTTGCCAAGTTCTCTTACAACAACAGCTTCCAAGCAAGTGCCGGCAAAGCTCCGTTTGAAATCCTCTATGGCAGAAAGTGCCGTACCCCTCTCAACTGGTCCGAGACAGGTGAACGTCAACTTCTTGGCAATGACTTGATCTCAGAAGCCGAAGAAATGTGCAAAGTCATACGTGAGAATCTCAAGGCCGCTCAGTCGCATCAGAAGAGCTACTATGACGGCAAGCATCGTGATTTGGCCTTCAACATTGGGGATCATGTCTGTCTCCGTGTTTCTCCGATGAAAGGAACCCAAAGATTCGGTATCAAAGGAAAGCTTGCTCCTAGATACGTCGGGCCTTTCAAGATCCTTGGCAAAAGAGGCGATCTAGCCTATCAACTTGAGCTCCCTTCCAACTTCGCCAATGTTCATGATGTGTTTCATGTGTCTCAACTCCGCAAGTTCTTCAAGACTCCTGAACGCATGATTCCGTTTGAAGAGATTGATCTTCAACAAGACTTGTCTTACCGAGAGTATCCCGTTGCTATTCTCGAAGAAACCGAGCGCAAGACCCGCAACAAGTCCATCAAATTCTTGAAAGTCAAGTGGTCACACCATACCGACCGAGAAGCTACGTGGGAACGAGAAGATCATCTTCGTTCCGAGTACCCTTCCTTTTTCCAGTCCTAGATCTCGAGACGAGATCTTTTTGTAGTAGAGGAGAGTTTGTAATGCCCCGGATGTAATACTTTCCCTTTTGGGCAATATATGATATCTTTGACTCCATAAATTCCTTTCCGGGTTCTTCGTCTTTCGGGTTTTCGTCGTTTTGTCGTGTTGCGTGTGTGCATTCATCCATATCATGTTGTCATGTGCATTGCATTGCATTTGTGTTGTCGTTTGCATCCGGTACCACTCGTTTCTTTCCGTTGTCCGTTTCGGGTTCCGGAGCTCCCTCACGTGTCCGTGGTATCCCCTAGGCCTACTTTGGTGTTTGGCCGTGTAACGTTTCCGGTTTGGCGTGAGACTTGTCGTGTGTTGTTGTTTTGGTGTGTGTAACCCGCCTGTCGAATCTCGTCCCGTTTGGAGTTCGTTTGCTACTCCAACAGTTATTCTCGTGGGCTGAAAGTACCCCCTCTTTGAGGCCCAAGACACCCCTCCAACAGCCCACCAAACCAACCCAAACCACTCCCTTCATCTAGGCCATCTAATTCTGATCGTGTGGTTGAAAACCTCACCTCATTTGGACAACCCTAGCCCCTTGTGCTTATATAAACGTCCATCTCCCCAAAAATTTGCGTCCAGAAACCCTAATGCTTCCACAGTGCGCCGCCGGTGCTTCCACCGTTGATCCGCGGTGCTTCCACCGTTGAAAATTCGTGCTTCCGACGTCCCAGGAAACCATGCTTCTGTAGTGCTGCGGTCGCGTTTCCGGACCGCCGCCGGTGCTTCCGTCCGATGCGCGGGCCCCGCCCGAGCTCATCTCCTACCTCCGGTCAACGCCGCCGCCGCTCCGCCCGACCGCACCTCCGCCGCCCGGGCTCTTCCCCGCCACCGGCCGGGCACCTCACCACCTCGCCGGCCAGCTCCCGCCGGAGCTCCGCCGCCGAGCCGCGCCTCGCCGCCGCCGCGGACCTCACCAGCCGCCGGCCGCCTCCTTCCGCCCGAGTCGCCGCCTCCCGGCCCCGCCTCCGCCGCTCCCTCGTCGGGACTCCAGCGCCGCGCCGCCCCGGCGCCCCCCTTCGCCTCCGGCCGCCGTGGCCATCGAGGGCCGCCGCCGCTCGGGCGCCAGGGGACCGATCTCCCCGACCCCCCGATCCAGATCGATCCCGCGGGCCTATCGGGCGGATCCGGCCGGGACCCGTTAGGCGCCCGCCCGTTAGCTCGCTCCGCCGGGGCCGACCCGATCCGCTAGCCGCCCCGCGAGCCCGTTGATTCAGCCGCCAGATCCGCCGCCGTTGACCACCCGAGGTGGTTATTTTTTTCTAAGTCCCCTGTAGATTTAGTTTCTGGAGCAGTTTTGCATTGATGATAACTTTTTGTGTGGTTGTCCGATTTGAGCAAATGATATGTCAAAATGATCGTGGAGACTTGTACTACGTTTTGTTCCATTATGCCATGCATGTTAGAGGTCATCTAGATGTCTTAATCTTCATGAGAAGAGTGCTACTTGTTATAAACTGCTGTTAGTAGTTGTTTTCATGCCATCTTTGCAATGTGATAACTTGGTGCATGTTTATCCAAATGAAGCAAATGATATGTCCACGTGTTCGTCATGAAATGCTCTACATGTTGATTGCTTTAGCTTGCATGATAGATTTCATCTTGCCATGTTTACCTCCTTTGCAAAGTGCTATGTGGCTGTTATGTCGTTAAACTTGTTATGAGATGCCTCGTAGAGGAGCTCGTTGCTATTGATGTGTTTGTCCCCTTGATGCATGCTTAGATGTTTTGGATTCACCATCATGAGTACTTTGCTGTGGTGCTTACCACTTGCCATGCTTTGCTTTGAGGTGACTTAAACTTGCTCTCAAAGATGCCATGATGAAACTGCTGTTTTAACACTTAGTGAAATTTCACTAAGTCTGGAATCTGTAATTTCCAGATGCCATGTTTGCTTGTTGTTCTAGGCCAATCCATGATAGTTTTGGGGTGACTCTTGATGATTCCTTGTTATATATATTGTTGGCTATCCATTCATGCTCTCACATGCTTATTTGAGTGGCTGTAGCATATTTAGCTTTTGCTCCCAAGTTGCAACAAATTACCGCTGTCAGGATTTTGTTGTCAAGTTCAAAATGTCATAGCTTGTTGCTATTGATCCATGGATCCTTTGGGGATGCTCCAATGGAATTGTTTGCTGTAGGAGATGTCTAGTTTATGTCCATGCTCATTGCCATGATGTTTGAGTGCTGTAGGCCATTTATCTCTTGCTCCGAACTTGCTATGTGGCTGTTATTTTCAGCTTGTGGTTGTTTATTGTTTCGGGTGTAACTTTTAGCCCGTTGCTCCGTTTTGAGCAAGTCCTATATGTATCTTGTGTGTTTTTGCATGTAGATTCATATTATCCTATTGTTATCATGTTTTGAAGCATTTTGCTTGATGCATATTGTTGTGCTGTAACACTGTGCTTCCTAAGTAGACTTTCTGTGCTTCCATAGTGCATCTGTTTTGCTTCCATAGTGCATCAGTCATTTATCCAGTAATTTTTCTGCGCATTGCATCTTGTTTGATTCGTTGCCTTGTGTTCTTGTGTTTGAGTAGAGCCGGAAGCTGAGACCGAGTACGAGTACGAGCACGAGGTTACTACCGAGGTTGAGAACGAGGACCCCTCTTACGATCCCATCGACAACTCTTCAGGCAAGATGACCGAACCCTGATAACATTACTATCTTTGCCTATTGCTAGAAGTCTCGATCTATAGTTTTGCCTCGATGCCCATGTTTTCCTGTCAGCCTCCTTTTGTAACCATGAACTTGTTTAACCACCCTACCTATGCAAACCATTGATTGGCTATACGTAGGCTTCGCTCAGCCCCTCTTATAGCATTGCTAGTTGTAGGTGAAGTTGAAGATTCTTGCTTCTTGTTGAAGCTTGTTGGGATATCACACTATATTAATTATTAAATGAAAACATCTATATATTGGTAATGGGTGGAAGGCTAAGCCTTTTGCTTGGTGATTTGTTCCACTCATGCCGCCTTAGGAACCGTATAAACCGGTGTTATGTTCCTTGATTATGCGTTCCTCACACGGTTGGGGTTATGGGACCCCCTCGATAAACCGCTAGGTGCTAAGTCTTTTCCAGCAAGTCCCAACATCGGTACTATTTGCCTAAACAACTAAAAACTTACCGAGGGAGTAATTAACCCGAGGATTAATTAATTCAACCCCCCTGGGCCAGTGCTCGATTTGAGTGTTGGTCTAAACTAGAGCCACTTGCGGTGCCACCCAGTTCGCTGGGATCTTCGGTATCTGTACGTACTGCTCATCCGGTCGTGGCCTGAGACTAGATACACGCGGCTACTATCAGGGTGTCGGCACGCCGGGAGGATTTGCTGGATTAGCCTTACCTTAGTCGGAGTATCTTGAGCACGGGATTCCGAGGATACTCGGGCCTTCCCACCTTGGAGTTGCGACTCCGCGGATCGTGGGCTTGTCATGGGCCAAGTTGGAACACCCCTGCAGGGTTATGAACTTTCGAAAGCCGTGCCCGCGGTTATGTGGCAGATGGGAGCTTGTTAATATCCGATTGTAGAAAACTTGACACCATGTTCCAATACACTACCAGCGTGAGTACCGTGACGGTCATTTTCCGAAAGGGATTCGGGAAGTGAACACGGTGGGGTTATGTTTGACTTGCTATTTAGGATCACTTCGTGATCATCTCTCGACCGAGGCACCTTCTCTTCTCGCTCTCTTTTACGTAAGCTAGGCTAGTGCTGCTGCAATCTCTTGTTCTTTCTTCAGCCTTGTTCCACACCCAAGGCTGGGATAGTCGTGTTACCCGGGAACGGGATTGCGGAGTCCTCTGTGGCTCACAGTTACTTCAACACCCCAGATGCAGGTACGATGGTGAGCTACACAGGCGATGGCACTGAGCTAGTATGGGAGTACGACGAGGAGCGTAGCCGTTACTATGTGAACTATCCGGATGATCAGTAGAGCTTCTACTAGGATTCGATCTAGACCTGTGGTTTAATGTTATGTTTGGTATCTTGTCATTTGGATCTTTACCCTTAGATGGGCTATGATGTTTATCTGAATGATGTTTGAACATGTAATGTATTTGTGTGACGTGGCGAGTGTAAGCCAACTATCTTTTCAGTTTTCCATCCCTATTTTTACATGAAATGTGCATAGGTACCAAACTTGCGATCATTCCAGAATGGGCTTATATCTTTAAGTCGTGCCTCGACACGTAAGAGATACAGTCCCATCCCGGGCATTACAAGTTGGTATTCAGAGCCTTCTCCGACCTAGAAGCCCCCACTGATTGATCGAATCGTTGACGGTCGAGTCTAGGCACACACTTAAAATGTTTTTGAGTCCTATATTTATATTGGAGAGTAGGATTTTCTTTCGCTCCTCATCTCTTTTCACTCTGGTGAGGAATCCTGATGACTACTCTTGCCTCTTCTACTTTCAAATATTGCACAATTTTTTTTAGGAATCTCGCGAGTATTGTTTGGATTGTTTCGATGTCTTTGTGACGAGAATAATGTTCTCGATGCCTCCTGACATTAGGGGTTGTGGCAGTGTCCCGGGGAGTTGAGCTTCGGGGTATTGTCGTCACAAGCATATCGCGACAGTACTAGAATACTTAAGACGGCCGACATCGAAAACTCTCCTATACGGTTAGTG
The DNA here is from genome assembly GCA_902687465.1 of Secale cereale. Lineage (NCBI taxonomy): Eukaryota > Viridiplantae > Streptophyta > Magnoliopsida > Poales > Poaceae > Secale > Secale cereale. The sequence goes on from LR738709.1 coordinate 169,088,726, forward strand.
GCAAGATAACCCCGACATCACCCAGTACTGGGGAGGTAGTTCGGAGTATTGCCATAGCTTTGTATAGTGGATGCTTTTCGAAGGTCCGAAGTAGACGGTTTCCGAGAAAGACTGGTTATGTGTTGAAGGATGGATACAGCTAGATGTAGGATTAGAGTTGATTGCGCGGTGCTTCCCCTGTATCCCCAACACCATTGCATAACTGGAAACTTTCGGAAATTAATAGGTGGGTTTATCCAGTAGATCGTAGGTATTCTTCAACGAATGCAGGTTAGCGAGTTCGGGGTTCTATATTGAGTGAAGTGGTTTTATGGCCGATGTTCCGGTCGGGAGTTGCATCTTAAAGGGTCCTTGGCTATGCTGATCCGGGGATTGCAAAACCCTTTCGTAACGCGTTCATAAGCTTTCAACACAAAGATGTCGAACGAAGCTCCTATCTTGTGTTTGTTCCATCTGTACCTTGTGTTTTTTCTTATTTACCTTTTCTCTCCCAGTGGCTTCTCGTGAAGATTGTTGTTATCATTAAACTGAGAATTTCATTCGTTCCTCTTGTTCGAATGATTCTTGTGAATACTATGTTGCATTTCTATCCGTTGTTTCAGCTTATACCTTCTTTCAATCAAATTGCTGATTGGTGGTCATCTCTTTCAGGATGGCTCCGAAACGGGTTCCCAACGCTAACCCAGAGGGTGAAGAGGTTCCAGATCGTCCTCCTTCCCCTCCTCCTCCGTCTGAGGCCTGGAGAGCGATTATGCACACTACAAATCAGAACACCCAGATGTTGATGCAGATGATGCAGCAAATGCAAGCAAATCAAGCAAATCAGGGTGCTCCAGGGAACCAAGGCAATTTCTTCAACCAACAGCACCATGCTACGCTCAACCAGTTTTTGGCTAATCAACCAAAGGCTTTCAGTTACTATGTCGACCCTCTCGATGCTGAAGATTGGATAACCGATATCAAGAAGCATTTTGAGTGCAGCAACGTAAGGCCTGAGGACTATGTGAAATTTGCAGCCTTCCAACTCAAGGACCAAGCAGCTGACTGGTGGCAGCAGTACAAAGACTCCAGAGAAGGGCGTGTGATCTCTTGGGATGATTTCTGCAAGGACTTTCGCTCTCACCACATTCCAACAAGTGTCATCGAGGGTATGCGTGAGCAATTCCGCAACCTGAAGCAAGGCTCTATGACTGTCTACCAATATAATGTCAAGTTCCAAAACCTCGCCCGCTATGCTAAGCAAGACATTCTGGATGCCAAGAGCAAGATCTATCAGTTCCGTGGAGGTCTCAAGGATGAACTTCAACTTGCTCTCACCTTGTTCGAGCCCGATGAGTTCGACAAATTCTATAACATGGCCCTTAAGCAAGAGGCAGCCCAGCTCAAGATGGAGGCTTCCAATAAGAGGATTCGAGATGCCGTTCACTCCACCTCATCTTCTCAAGTGGTCGCGAAGCAACATAAATTTTGGCTTCCTCCTCCTCCAGTGATCCGAGCTCCCTACAACAACAACAAGAACTCTAGTGGCCGTGGTTTCTCCCACCCACCCTACCCAAGCAACCAGTCGAAGCATCAGTCTCAAGGTTCCAAGTCAAGTGGTTCTCATTTCCGTCCTCTCTTAGAAGTGGTGTGCAACAAGTGTGGCCAGAAGGGTCATTATGCTAACAGATGCCCGAACCCAAAGCGTCTTCCGCCTCCTCCACCTGTCAGCACAGCTATTGTCAAGCATAATCCAAAGTCTGCAAGGGTGAATCTGATGAATGCAGCTGAAGCGGAGAATTCTTCTGATGTGATATTGGGTAACCTCTCAGTTATCTCTATACCTGCTAAAGTATTGTTTGATTCGGGTGCATCGTTGTCCTTCATTTCAAGACCTTTTGTTGCCAAGCATGATCTCGTCACTCAAGTGTTGCCAAAGCCGTTGAGCATTATTTCTCCTGGATTGCAAATGTCCTCTCGGGTGCATGTTCCGGATGTATCTATTCGCATGGGTGATTATCGTTTTCTGGCCTCTCCGGTGGTTCTTGGCAATTCCGACATCGACCTTATCCTCGGAATGGATTGGCTTTCTCAGCATGATGCTCAAATTGACTGTGCACAGAAGGAAGTCAAGATTACTCATTCCGATGATGATGTGATTATCTTCGCCTCCAGGGATAACACAATCAGGCTTTTCTCTCTCAATGACAAGGGTGAGATGAATGCCATATCTCAAATTCCGGTGGTTAACGAATACGAAGACGTCTTTCCTGAAGAACTTCTAGGCATGCCTCCACACCGTCAAGTGGAATTCGTCATTGAACTCGAGCCGGGTAGTGAGCCAGCATGCCGGCGTCCGTACAAGCTCTCTCCTAAAGAGTTGAAGGAGTTGAAGAAACAGCTTGATGAACAGGAGCGTATGGGTCTGATCAGGCCTAGTACGTCTCCTTGGGGCTGTGGTGTCTTATTTGTCAAGAAGAAGGATGGCACGGAGCGCCTCTGCGTTGATTACCGGCCATAGAACAAGAAGACAATAAAGAACAAGTATCCGCTCCCCAACATCAACGAATTGTTCGAGCAGCTCAAAGGAGCTAAAGTGTTCTCTAAGCTCGATCTCCGAATGGGCTATCACCAAATTCGCATTCGCGAGGAAGATAATCCCAAGACTGCCTTCAGAACGAGCTACGGCTCATACGAGTATACAGCCATGACTTTTAGTCTCGCCAATGCTCCACCTACCTTCTCGAGAATGATGCACTACATTTTCAACCCCTACACCGGCGAGTTTGTGCTTGTGTATCTGGATGATATTTTGGTTTTCTCCAAGAATGAAGAAGATCACTAAAAGCACCTCCGTCTGGTTCTCGACAGACTCCGTGAACATAAGTTCTACGCCAAGTTTTCCAAGTGCGAATTCTGGCTCGATAAGGTCTTGTATCTGGGCCATATCATCTCCGCTGACGGTATTGTGGTAAACCCTGAGAAAGTTGAAGCAATTGTCAACTGGGAAGCTCCTCAGAACGTCAAGCAACTCCGAAGCTTTCTTGGTCTTGCCAGCTATTGCAGAAGGTTCATTGAGAACTTCTCCAAGATTGCCAAGCCTCTTTCCAACTTGCTGCAGAAGAATTTCAAGTACTACTGGTCTCCAGATTGTGAAGTGGCATTCAAAACTCTCAAAGAAAAGCTCGTCTCTACTCCAGTTCTCACTCCTCCAGATGAGTCCAAGCCCTACGAAATATTCTGTGATGCTTCTCTTCAAGGACTTGGTGGTGTGCTTATGCAGGACAAGAGAATTGTGGCATACACTTCTCGTCAGCTGAAGCCAAGTGAGAAGAACTACCCCACACATGATCTCGAACTAGCAGCTGTGGTACATGCTTTGATTACGTGGAGACACCTTCTGTTGGACAGAAAAGTCGACATCTTCACCGATCACAAGAGCTTGAAGTACATCTTCACACAACCGAATCTGAACCTCCGCCAGACTCGTTGGGTCGAAATGATCCAAGAGTATGATCCCAGCATCGAATACACACCTGGCAAGGCGAATGTGATTGCAGATGCTTTGAGCACAAAGGCATATTACAACAGCCTTCTTATCAAGCCGTTCCAGCCTGAGCTTTGTGAAGCATTCAGGAAGCTCAACCTCCAAGTTGTTCCGCAAGGCTTTCTTGCAAATCCTCAAGTTGCTCCTACCTTGGAAGATCAGATCCGTGAGGCCCAACTCAGTGATGCTATGGTGCAGAAAGTGAAACATGGTATTGCAAAGGGTACTCCTAAATACAAGTGCTATCGCGTTGATGAGAGAGATACCTTGTTCTTCGAGGACAGACTTGTGGTTCCGTAAGGTGATCTCAGGAAGCTCATAATGGAAGAAGCACATGATTCCCTCCTTTCCATTCATCCTGGCAGTTCCAAGATGTACCAAGACCTCAAGCAATCTTACTGGTGGACTCGCATGAAAAGGGAGATTGCCCAATTCGTGAATGAATGTGATGTCTGCAGAAGAGTGAAGGCAGAGCATCAACGTCCAGCCGGTCTTCTCCAACCTCTTCCTATTCCCGGGTGGAAATTTGACCACATTGAAATGGATTTCGGCACTGGCTTTCCTAAGTCCAAGAGAGGGAATGATTCTATCTTCGTGGTGATTGACAAGCTTACCAAAGTCGCTCACTTCCTTCCAGTCAAAGAATCAATCAATGCAGCTCAATTGGCAGAGTTGTACACTTCCAGAATTGTGTCCTTACATGGCATTCCTCAAGTTATCTCCTCAGACCGTGGAAGTTTATTCACTTCAAAGTTCTGGGACTCCTTTCAGTCTGCCATGGGCACTAAGACCAGATTCAGCACTGCATTTCACCCACAGACTAGTGGTCAAGTCGAGCGAGTGAATCAGATTCTAGAAGACATGCTCAGAGCCTGTGTCATATCTTTTGGCATGAAATGGGAAGATTGCCTTCCATTTGCCGAGTTCTCTTACAACAACAGCTTCCAAGCAAGTGCCGGCAAAGCTCCGTTTGAAATCCTCTATGGCAGAAAGTGCCGTACCCCTCTCAACTGCTCCGAGATAGGTGAACGTCAACTTCTTGGCAACGACTTGATCTCAGAAGCCGAAGAAATGTGCAAAGTCATACGTGAGAATCTCAAGGCCGCTCAGTCGCGTCAGAAGAGCTACTATGACGGCAAGCATCGTGATTTGGCCTTCAACATTGGGGATCATGTCTATCTCCGTGTTTCTCCGATGAAAGGAACCCAAAGATTCGGTATCAAAGGAAAGCTTGCTCCTAGATACGTCGGGCCTTTCAAGATCCTTGGCAAAAGAGGCGATCTAGCCTATCAACTTGAGATCCCTTCCAACTTCGCCAATGTTCATGATGTGTTTCATGTGTCTCATCTCCGCAAGTTCTTCAAGACTCCTGAACGCATGATTCCGTTAGAAGAGATTGATCTTCAACAACACTTGTCTTACCGAGAGTATCCCGTTGCTATTCTCGAAGAAACCGAGCGCAAGACCTGCAACAAGTCCATCAAATTCTTGAAGGTCAAGTGGTCACACCATACCGACCGAGAAGCTACGTGGGAACGAGAAGATCATCTTCGTTCCGAGTACCCTTCCTTTTTCCAGTCCTAGATCTCGGGACGAGATCTTTTTGTAGTAGAGGAGAGTTTGTAATGCCCCGGATGTAATACTTTCCCTTTTGGGCAATATATGATATCTTTGACTCCATCAATTCCTTTCCGGGTTCTTCGTCTTTCGGGTTTTCGTCGTTTTGTCGTGTTGCGTGTGTGCATTCATCCATATCATGTTGTCATGTGCATTGCATTGCATTTGTGTTGTCGTTTGCATCCGGTCCCACTCGTTTCTTTCCGTTGTCCGTTTCGGGTTCCGGAGCTCCCTCACGTGTCCGTGGTATCCCCTAGGCCTACTTTGGTGTTTGGCCGTGTAACATTTCCGGTTTGGCGTGAGACTTGTCGTGTGTTGTTGTTTTGGTGTGTGTAACCCGCCTGTCGAATCTCGTCCCGTTTGGAGTTCGTTTGCTACTCCAACAGTTATTCTTGTGGGCTGAAAGTACCCCCTCTTTGAGGCCCAAGACACCCCTCCAACAGCCCACCAAACCAACCCAAACCACTCCCTTCATCTAGGCCATCTAATTCTGATCGTGTGGCCGAAAACCTCACCTCATTTGGACAACCCTAGCCCCTTGTGCTTATATAAACGTCCATCTCCCCCAAAATTTGCGTCCAGAAACCCTAATGCTTCCACAGTGCGCCGCCGGTGCTTCCACCGTTGATCCGTGGTGCTTCCACCGTTGATCCGTGGTGCTTCCACCGTTGAAAATTCGTGCTTCCGACGTCCCAGGAAACCATGCTTCTGTAGTGCTGCGGTCGAGCTTCTGAACCGCCGCCGGTGCTTCCGTCCGATGCGCGGGCCCCGCCCGAGCTCATCTCCTACCTACGGTCAACGCCGCCGCCGCTCCGCCCGACCGCACCTCCGCCGCCCGGCCTCTTCCCCGCCACAGGCCGGGCACCTCACCACCTCGCCGGCCAGCTCCCGCCGGAGCTCCGCCGCCGGGCCGCGCCTCGCCGCCGCCGCGGACCTCACCGGCCGCCGGCCGCCTCCTTCCGCCCGAGTCGCCGCCTCCCGGCACCGCCGGCCCCGCCTCCGCCGCTCCCTCGTCGGGACTCCAGCGCCGCGCCGCCCCGGCGCCCCCCTTCGCCTCCGGCCGCCGTGGCCATCGAGGGCCGCCGCCGCTCGGGCTCCAGGGGACCGATCTCCCCGACCCCCCGATACAGATCGATCCCGCGGGCCTATCGGGCGGATCCGGCCGGGACCCGTTAGGCGCCCGCCCGTTAGCTCGCTCCGCCGGGGCCGACCCGATCCGCCAGCCGCCCCGCGAGCCTGTTGATTCAGCCGCCAGATCCGCCGCCGTTGACCACCCGAGGTGGTTATTTTTTTCTAAGTCCCCTGTAGATTTAGTTTCTGGAGCAGTTTTGCATTGATGATAACTTTTTGTGTGGTTGTCCGATTTGAGCAAATGATATGTCAAAATGATCGTGGAGACTTGTACTACGTTTTGTTCCATTATGCCATGCATGTTAGAGGTCATCTAGATGTCTTAATATTCATGAGAAGAGTGCTACTTGTTATAAACTTCTGTTAGGAGTTGTTTTCATGCCATCTTTGCAATGTGATAACTTGGTGCATGTTCATCCAAATGAAGCAAATGATATGTCCACGTGTTCGTCATGAAATGCTCTACATGTTGATTGCTTTAGCTTGCATGATAGATTTCATCTTGCCATGTTTACCTCCTTTGCAAAGTGCTATGTGGCTGTTATGTCGTTAAACTTGTTACGAGATGCCTCGTAGAGGAGCTCGTTGCTATTGATGTGTTTGTCCCCTTGATGAATGCTTAGATGTTTTGGATTCACCATCATGTGTACTTTGCTGTGGTGCTTACCACTTGCCATGCTTTGCTTTGAGGTGACTTAAACTTGCTCTCAAAGATGCCATGATGAAACTGCTGTTTTAACACTTAGTGAAATTTCACTAAGTATGGAATCTGTAATTTCCAGATGCCATGTTTGCTTGTTGTTCTAGGCCAATCCATGATAGTTTTGGGGTGACTCTTGATGATTCCTTGTTGTATATATTGTTGGCTATCCATTCATGCTCTCACATGCTTATTTGAGTGGCTGTAGCATATTTAACTTTCGCTCCCAAGTTGCAACAAATTACTGCTGTCAGGATTTTGTTGTCAAGTTCAAAATGTCATAGCTTGTTGCTATTGATCCATGGCTCCTTTGGGGATGCTCCAATGGAATTGTTTGCTGTAGGAGATGTCTAGTTTATGTCCATGCTCATTGCCATGATGTTTGAGTGCTGTAGGCCATTTATCTCTTGCTCCGAACTTGCTATGTGGCTGTTATTTTCAGCTTGTGCTTGTTTATTGTTTCGGGTGTAACTTTTAGCCCGTTGCTCCGTTTTGAGCAAGTCCTATATGTAACTTGTGTGTTTTTGCATGTAGATTCATATTATCCTATTGTTATCATGTTTTGAAGCATTTTGCTTAATGCATATTATTGTGCTGTAACACTGTGCTTCCTAAGTAGACTTTCTGTGCTTCCATAGTGCATCTGTTTTGCTTCCATAGGGCATCAGTCATGCGTCCAGTAATTTTTCTGCGCATTGCATCTTGTTTGATTCGTTGCCTTGTGTTCTTGTGTTTGAGTAGAGCCGGAAGCTGAGACCGAGTACGAGTACGAGCACGAGGTTACTACCGAGGTTGAGAACGAGGACCCCTCTTACGATCCCATCGACAACTCTTCAGGCAAGATGACCGAACCCCGATAACATTACTATCTTTGCCTATTGCTAGAAGTCTCGATCTATAGTTTTGCCTCGATGCCCATGTTTTCCTGTCAGCCTCCTTTTGTAACCATGAACCTGTTTAACCACCCTACCTATGCAAACCATTGATTGGATATACGTAGGCTTCGCTCAGCCCCTCTTATAGCATTGCTTGTTGCAGGTGAAGTTGAAGATTCTTGCTTCTTGTTGAAGCTTGTTGGGATATCACACTACATTAATTATTAAATGAAAACATCTATATATTGGTAATGGGTGGAAGGCTAAGCCTTTTGCTTGGTCATTTGTTCCACTCATGCCGCCTTAGGAACCGTATAAACAGGTGTTATGTTCCTTGATTATGCGTTCCTGACACGGTTGGGGTTATGGGACCCCCTCGATAAACCGCTAGGTGCTAAGTCTTTTCCAGCAAGTCCCAACATTGGTACTATTTGCCTAAACAACTAAAAACTTACCGAGGGAGTAATTAACCCGAGGATTAATTAATTCAACCCCCCCGGGTCAGTGCTCGATTTGAGTGTTGGTCCAAACTAGAGCCACTTGCGGTGCCACCCAGTTCGGTGGGATCTTCGGTATCTGTACGTACTGCTCATCCGGTCGTGGCCTGAGACTAGATACGCGCGGCTACTATCAGGGTGTCGGCACGCCGAGAGGATTTGCTGGATTAGCCTTACCTTAGTTGGAGTATCTTGAGCACGGGATTCCGAGGATACTCGGGCCTTCCCACCTTGGAGTTGCGACTCCGCGGATCGTGGGCTTGTCATGGGCCAAGTTGGAACACCCCTGCAGTGTTATGAACTTTCGAAAGCCGTGCCCGCGGTTATGTGGCAGATGGGAGCTTGTTAATATCCGGTTGTAGAAAACTTGACACCATGTTCCAATACACTACCAACGTGAGTACCGTGACGGTCATTTTCCGAAAGGGATTCGAGAAGTGAACACGGTGGGGTTATGTTTGACTTGCTAGTTAGGATCACTCCGTGATCATCTCTCGACCGAGGCACCTTCTCTTCTCGCTCTCTTTTACGTAATCTAGGCTAGTGCTGCTGCAACCTCTTGTTCTTTCTTCAGCCTTGTTCCACACCCAAGGCTGGGATAGTCGTGTTACCCGGGAACGGGATTGCGGAGTCCTCTGTGGCTCACAGTTACTTCAACACCCCAGATGCAGGTACGATGGTGAGCTACACAGGCGATGGCACTGAGCTAGACTGGGAGTACGACGAGGAGCGTAGCCGTTACTATGTGAACTATCCGGTTGATCAGTAGAGCTTCTACTAGGATTTGATCTAGACCTGTGGTTTAATGTTATGTTTGGTATCTTGTCATTTGGATCTTTACCCTTAGATGGGCTATGATGCTTATCTGAATGATGTTTGAACATGTAATGTATTTGTGTGACGTGGCGAGTGTAAGCCAACTATCTTTTCAGTTTTCCATCCCTATTTTTACATGAGATGTGCATAGGTACCAAACTTGCGATCATTCCAGAATGGGCTTATATCTTTAAGTCGTGCCTCGACACGTAGGAGATATAGTCCCATCCTGGGCATTACAGTAGCCCACGAAGCAGTAGATGGTGCTCCTCCCTAGTCTCTATTCTTATCTCTATCTCTACCACTCTTCTTTGTTTTTTATAATATACTTGTTGTAGTTGTCAAATCAAATAGTACTGCGCCGTCCACTACACGCCCGGCTGGACACGCCTCCTCGCCTCAAAGCTCTCAGGCCGGAGCTTTTTAAGCCAGCTCCTTGCTTGCTGATGCCGCATGATCTTCAGAAACGGCGTGTCACGCAACATAACGATCATAGGGTGGCGACCATTAACCCCCTTGACTGCGATCCAATCCCCGTCACCCTCAACTACATTAACGGTATGTACTGGGTCGGCATGAACACGTCTTGGATGGTGCTCATCGACGGTCGTGGCAGCTCGATGCTCGTGGAGGTCTACACCCGGCGATTGATCCCCCTTCCTTTGATTAACACCGCACTGCTTTGGCACCGCGGCCCAAAATACTCAGAATCTTACAGTAGCCAACATGATACCAAGTTTGATTTGCTCAAGGTTGTAATCTGCCAAGTGCCCACAAGATCTGCGATTATAAAGACTTCAGGCTAATTGCGTTCTTCAACCGCGGTCTCGCCTATCTGACAGGTCACTGCGGTAAGTGAATAAATCTGCACGTCCATCGCAGGATCATACATCCTCCATGGTTCTCTGATGCCATTGAACACAAGGGCTTCATTTACGCTGTCGACTCCTTCTATGGTTGGACGTATTGCTGGCCTACTCCAGTCATCACTACAAACGGCTGTTACAGCAGTATGTTACTTTCCTATGATATCATGATGGCTTGCTTATATTACTATCAACATTTACTGAAAAAATATTCATGCTCATTACATGTTGTTCTTAAGATTGACTACATCAAGAGCCCTTTTTTTTATTTGACTCCAACTTTTTTTGAGGGCTATTTGACTCCAACTTGATATGCTGTTGTAGGCCGCCTGGTGTCCCTACCGTTCCTAATCCCAGAACCTTCCAAAGAAAAGCAGCATGGCAGTTGTAGGTGGTTCCTGGCTCGATTAGACGATGGTGAACGATTGATGATCGTTCGCACGTACCGGACGTGTTGTTTCGCGGAATACAATCACAGTCACTGCAAGGTCTTTGAGCAGGATCCCAGCTTCTCTGGGCCTTCATGAATTTTTGACTGGAGCTTGGTAAGTTGCCTTGGTACACGCTCTCTGTTTATCGGACTGAATTATCCGATTAACTATGAGATAACCGACGGCAATGATCATGATGGCAGCGTGGTTTCATTCATCAGGCAAAACTGTGTGTACACAGCGTACCATGCGTCTCCGCATGCACCATACCCTGATATGTGCCGCCACGCTCTACAGCCCAAAGTAGGAGAGAGGGTTGCAAGTATCAGACTTCGACCTATTGGTTGGAGTTTCCCCTGTCAGGCACCCATCTGGTTCAAGCCGTGAGCCAATCTCCACAGCTTAATAAATAGTAACGTCTAACTGAGCCAGTTAGTTAGATGCGTACACTTGTGTAGTAGGATCTTTATTTAGTTTGATGCATAAACTTGTTCTTTTTTGGTAGCCCTTTTGTAATGATGGCTGATGTTTGGTTTGGAAAAGAGAGCTGCGTCTTCACTCTTCTGGCCTGCTTACCGCTTCTGTTGCACCCCCAGCCCTGGTTGTTGTTGCTGCTGCTGTTTTCAATGTACAATCAGTAGTATATTTCGTCTGTTGGTTGAATAAACGTGTTGTTAGAACGACGAACACAATGTTTTGGAAGTCGTTGCACGGTTCGATCCTTTAGTGCCCCGTACCGTACATAGCGCATACTATTTTTCGTATGGAACACATTTTTCACTTATTGATGCAGCCTACTGATGAAGGCCCAATAGAGAAGCCCATAATTAACTGGAAGGGAGGCTCTCACATGAATCCGGCCCAAGTACATGCTCATGGTCCCCTAAACATAAATAAGTAAATAAATAAATAAAGCTAAATGCTCATGCACCAGTTCTTTAAATTCATGATTTAACAGGAGGATATTATTTCCTAAGATAGTGTCATTACATTCAGGCGATATTATTCTTCGGCAAAGATAGCGACCAGTCTTCTTTCTCCCAACATTTTCTCCTGCAACCAGCGGACCCATGCAAATCGTAGTCAACGTCGTAAATAGATCCGGTCCATTTTTATTTTTCAATAAGAATGTCCAACCCAGCCCAGCACATTGGCGACATCACTTTATCCTCCGCCTTGGTGCGCTCGCCGTGGCGTCGTCGTCCGGCCCTGTCAACATAGTTTTTTCTGAAACGGTCCCTGTCAACATAGTGAATCGGGAGAGGACTGTAGTTGTGAGTATGACAGTACGGGCCCACCAGGCCTACTCCTGAACACAAGCAAGCGCCTCTTTTACTACTTAGATGAACCGTTAGTTTTTTTACTCTAATCCACCATGCTGATATCTGGGACCCACATCATTTTCAACGTATAGTCAATTAACGACAGAATTGCACAACTTTTTTTAGTAGTAATTCGGAGGAGCAGGCTATAAACTGGGTTGTGCGATCTCTGTGGCCCGTCTAACAAAATGACCAGCCCAACAGTTTTTTCTTTGGGCAAATAGGTAGCCCAGTATTTCTTTTTTAAGAATACCCAAGTTAGGCCTATTTGTTTTCTCCGACTTACTAGGCTGCAAATCTTTCAAGACGAGGAGGGATGCATTCTGGCCAGGCCAAAGAGTATGATAAGTGTTCGTTAAAATTAATATCAAAAGGGGTTGAAAACCCGAAAATATATATAGCAAATGGGATATTAGTTTGTTTTTTTGTTTTTGTTCTTCACTGATATCTTATACATATTTCATTGGATTTAACATGACATAGTACTAATTTATTTCTAATTTATTTTAGTATGGCTACTAATATTTGGATTAAGAATATTTTGTTCCCCAGCAAAAAATTGCGAATTTTTCAAAATTTCCCACATATTTAGTTAATTTTTTTAACCCTGGTACTGACCAGAAAATGGGCAGCAATTCTAAAAATGGAAAACGGGCTGCAATAAATTCCATATGAATTAGAAAATGTTTAAAAATTATAAAAATAATAGCAAATGGGCTGTACACGCCACAAATTTCAAGGCTGACTTGTTTACGCAAGGCTTTGTCAGTCAACACACGATTCTAGCAGCAGTGACTGTAGGATGTCCATCCAATGGCCAACGTGCTTCTTCAATATCTGATCTTCCTGCTCTAGCCGCCTAAACTAGCATCGGCGGGACTGCCTGCTCCTTCCTCTTGTGGCCCGCTGTGATGACGCACAGGCTTCCCCGGCCCACCCTACCCCGTCCGATGGCCTGGCCGCACGCAATCAACTGCCTTCTTATTACGCGAAAAAATGATTCCTCCCACTGAAATCTGGGGCGCACCGGTTGGGAGGCTGACCTGTGGGCCTACTAAGTTGACGCGTACGCAGGGCTTGTCAACTTAGTCAACAAACGATTCTATCAGCAGTAACCGTTGGATTTGAATCGAACGGTCCTGCCGCTTCTTCAATCGCTGCTCTTCTTGCACCAGCCGCCCAAACCAGCATCGGCGAGACCGCCTGCTCCTGCCTCCAGTGGCCGGCTGTGCTGCCGTTGAAGCCTCATCGCCCCCTACTACACCCACCGCTAGCCAGGCCCTGCGGCGACGGCAGCCTCACACCACAGCCGAACCAGTGAACCCTCGTACTCCTCTCCTCGTGGGCATCCACTGCCGCGTCTTCCCCAGCTCCGCGTCGTCCCCTTACTAGGTCTCGTCGTCGTCCACCGCCTTGGTGTTCTCAGTGCGGCGTGGTCAATGTGGTCAGCGACCGACTTCCATCGAAAGAGTATTGTACGTGGAGAGGCTGACAGCTGGGTCCACGGCCATAGCCCAGTTTTTTGTGATTTGCCAAGTAAGTCGCTTTGTCAGGCCTGTTGGGCTGCAAATGTTTCAAGACGAGGAGAGCTCTCATTCGGCTGGCCGAGAAAATGGCCTATCAGTAATGAGAAATGGGCTGTACATTTTTAAAACACATCAAACCGGCAATTAGTTTCAAATTCCTTTTTTTCATTTCGAGATTTTAAATTGCATTGATTTTTATGCGTGGACAATTTGTTGGATTATATATATATATATATATATATATATATATATATATATATATATAAAATCAATTTGAACGTGACTCGAAATTTCGGGATTAAAAACAGTTCGGACCGCACCGAAATATGCAAAATTTCGTAAATTTTTTAACCGTGGCCACAATATGGGCTCTAATGCTAAGAAAAAGAATTTGGGCTCCAAAAAACCCTTAAGAATTAGCAAATGGGCTGTAAATTATTCGATATAATGGCAGATGGGCTGTATGATATTTTCCATAGATTTGAGGCTTTCCTAAAAAAAGGTTGACGCACAAGCAGTGACTGTTGGATGTCCATCCAACGCCCGTCGTGCTTCTTCAATCTCTGATCTTTCTGCTCCAGCCGCTCAAACAAGCGCCAACGGGACTGCCTGCTCTCTGCTCCCCGCGGCTGGCTGTGCTGCCGCGCAGGCCTCACCACCCCACCATACTCCCATCGCTGGCCTAGCCATCCCTCTACTCACCCACACCTGCTATTATTCTCGACGGCAGACGAACCAGTAAACCCTCGTACAGTAGTACTCCCCTCCGCGTGAGAAACAACTGCCGATACTTCCCTGGCTCCGTGTCGTTCCCTTCCTAGGCCTCGCCGTTACCCACCGCCCTGGTGCTCTTGGCGCGGCCTGGTTAACGTGGTCAACGACCGACATGCATCTGAAGTGGACTGTACATGGAGAGGCTGACAGCTGGGTCCACGGCCGCACGCAAGGAAATGCCTCCTTATTACACACAAAATAATGATTCCTCCACCTGACATCTGGGACCCACCGAAAGGGCCTCTGTATTTCGCGAAAAAACGTTACCGCCGCTGACAGCTCGGACCCATCAGCTATATCTTCGCACGCAAGGAAGTGCCTCCTTATTACGCACAAAAAAAAGAATACTCCCTCTGCTAGCTGGGACCTAGTATGTTGGGAGGATGACTTGTGGGCCCACTAAGCTGACGGGGACAGAGGGCTTTGTCAACTTAGTCAATATGCACGATTATAGCTCCAGTGACCGAACGATGTCCATCCAACGGCCGGAGTGCTTCTTCAACCTCTGGTCTTCTTGCTCTAGCCGCCCAAACTAGCGCCAACCGTGCCTCGTGCTCCTGCCTCCCGTGGCCGGCTGCGATGCCACGGAGGCCTCACCGCCCCCTACTACTTCCACCGCTGGCCAGGCCATCCCTCTACTCACCCACACCCACTGTTATTCTGCGGCGACGACAACCTCACACCACAGCCGAACAAGTGAACCCTCATACTCCTCTCCGCATGGGCATCCACTGCCGCGTCTTCCCTGGCTCCGTGTCGTCCCCTTCCTAGGCCTCGCAATCGTCCACCGCCTTGGTGCTCTCAGCGCGACATGGTCAATGTGGTCAACGACCGACTTCCATCGGAAGAGTACTGTACGTGGAGAGGCTGACAGCTGGGTCCACGACCACAGCAAGGAAGTGCCTCCTTATTACGCGCAAAATAATTGTTCCTCCACCTCACAGCGGGGACCCACCGGACGGGCCACCGTATTTCGCAAAAAAAAGTTTCCCACTGACTGCTGGGACCCACCAGCTACATCTTCGCACGCAAGGAAGTGCGTCCGGGCAAAAAAATGATTCGCCCCCTCACTGCTGGGACCCACCAACTACTTCGCAGACAAGGAAGTGTCTGACAGTCAGTACCCACCTGGTCGAAGCGAACGTAGCGTTGTCATTATGGTCTCGAACGTGTACGTACATACTGGTTGATGTAGAGGTGCGCACGTGTCGTAGTAGAGGCGCACACATAGCATGTACACGTACGTACAACGGCCAGTGTACAAGAAATAAAATACGGCCACGTACGTACATACGGGCAAGGTCTCGAACGCCTACTCGCGCATACGTACGACCAGGGTTCGTGTACATGGCTGGGTCAGAACAAAGAAACATCATCGTCTTCGTGTTCACGGGGAGCCAACCGGCTGGGTCGGAACGGAATGCGTCGCCGTGTTCATCGGGAGGGCTTGGACGGAACAGCCGATGGAAACGAGGCCTAGCGTACCGCAGAACGGAGGAAACGACCTTGTGTTCGACCGACCATGGTCGAAACGGGATCCTGTTCATCGGGAGGGGTCTGGCGTACCGCAAAACGGAGGAAACAGACTTGTGTTGGAGCGCTACGGTCAAAACGGGGGTCCTGTTCATTGGGAGGGGTGTGGCGTACCACAAAACGGGACTCCACGATACACTGTTCATCTCCACCGCCGACTCCCTCCAGCCTCCACGGGCTATTGTTCATCCATTGTCGACCTCCTCTAGCCTCCACCTACGACTGTTCATCCATGGGCTCCTGTTCATCTAGCCTCCACCGCGCGCTACTCCACTGGCTACTGTTCAACCAACCCTCTCCACGGGCTCCTGTTCAACCACCCCTCCACGGGCTACTGTTCATCCAGCCCTCCACCATCTACTATTCATCCAACCCTCCACGGGTGGTCCTGTTCATCCTGCCCTCCATGGGGTCCTGTTCATCCAGCCCCAACCAGCTCGATCGACCGGGTGCTGTTCATCCAGAGGCAACACCACGGGGTCCTGTTCATCCACCCCCACCGGGAACTGTTCATCCAAACCCCCCAGCAACGCTCACTGTTCATCCAGAGGCAGCATCGACCGGCTTCAGTTAGCAGCAGTAGCAAAGGAATCACTCGATTGGGTTCAATTAA
The DNA here is from genome assembly GCA_902687465.1 of Secale cereale. Taxonomy (NCBI): domain Eukaryota; kingdom Viridiplantae; phylum Streptophyta; class Magnoliopsida; order Poales; family Poaceae; genus Secale; species Secale cereale. The sequence goes on from LR738709.1 coordinate 169,104,953, forward strand.
CAGCCATCGATCGATCGCTCGGGTTCAGTAACACGTAGCCTACAGTGCAATCGCTCGCGTTCAGTTAGAGCCCAATGCCTCGCTCGGGTTCAGTTAGAGCCCAACGCCTCGCACCCACGCGCGTGCGTGTACGAGAGAAACGCGCATCGCTCGGCCCCGACCACCCACCGTAATCGGGAACACCCCGATATTTTCCTCACTCTCGCTTCTACCATGTTTTTTTCCGTCATGGACGGCCCAAAGAATGTCATGCAGCTGCGTCTCCGGCCCACCCAGGACGAAAAGCCCATTTTCTGTCATGATTTTTTGTCATAGAAGTAGGACCCCACCACATCTATGATGATACTGGGTTTTGTCACAATTATTGTCATAGAAGTGTCATAAGTATGACCGTAATTTTTTTCGTTCGACCCAAAATGTCACAGATGTGTCTTTTTTTGTAGTGATCCTCCTCAAATAACCGCCGCAAGAGAGCGAATCGCAGACTTGCCGATGTTTACCAAATTAGCTCTGCAAGCCCATGGAGCGACACGACAATTAGTTTTTGTACCGAAGACGCACCTCGAGTCTGGCCGATCCGAGCGTCAGCACCTCTTGTACTAGATCCAATAATGGACGGCTTCCGCCTCACTAAAGTACTTACGGACGGAGCAAGCGGACTAAACCTCATATATGAGGAAACGCTTGCAAAAATACAGATCGAGAAATCCCGCATTGAGCACACCAATACAACCTTTAGAGGAATTATACCAAGCCGCGAAGCTCGGTGTTCAGATTTTTGGAGGAACCTCGAAAAAAGAGATACGAGTTGTTGACAAAGGTTTTGAAGTCAAACTTGAGATGGAATAGGCATGGGAATTTTGCAAGTGTGTTATGCTTAATTCCAAAGAATGGAATATTTATTATAATAGCTCCCTAATAATATTGAGAGACATTTGATATGTTATAAAGAGAATCACTAAGTGAATTCCGTCGATTTAAATGGACCGAAGATCCATACGATTTATTTAGTTGAGTTGCAAAAGATTAATGACATGATGGCATGATGATATGATGCAAAGCACAAATAAAAACAGAGCAAGCAAATAAAACACACGGTGAAACCCGGAATAGCTGGAAGTCTTCTGGAGCATTGGTCTTGGGGTGTCACAACTCTCCCACACTAACAGAGGATCTCGACCCGAGATCCTGGGGATGGCACCAGATAGAAGAGGAAGGGAAAGAGATAAAACAAGTTGCTTCTTTGACAAACGAGTGAAACCAATGAACCTTGAGGGGTTGAACAACTTGAAAGAAGAATACAACGGAGATGAACGAAGTTAAGAGCACTCCGGTAAAAAGGAGGAACAAGGGACACCATGAGAATTTGAAGGTTGCAAGGACATGAACGAAGAGCTCAAGGATGACAAAAGAATTTCAAAACCACTCCGGTTAAAACAAGATGGAGAAGGAATAAGAACGAAATAATTTGGACATCACTCCGACTGGAAATGGAAGGAATTAACATGAGCTTGCCAAGTTGGGGTGATAGTTGATGAAATCAACAACGCACTGCCTCCGGAACTATTGAAGAATGGCACAAGGAGTAAGAAAGATTTAGACAGCACTCCGGTTGAAAAGAGAGGCAAAACTTGATAAGATGAGAGAACTTGAATGGAGGTCACGACACTCCTATTAAATGGACGAAAAAAATTAAAAGAACATGATCTTGATATGACAAGATGATGGTTCGAAGAGAGCAATATCACAAAGCCTCTGGAACGAAAGAATAGATGCTAAATCATTGGAAAGAAAAGAACGGATAAGAAAATGACAACTTCTCCCACAAATGAGTTTGAAAGAGCATCCTTACAAAGATGGATTGGACAAAGTTGTTGGAAACTCAACAACGAGAAGAATAAGCTTGATGTGGGATTATAGAAAACATCTCAAAACTTGAAGTGAAATTCTGCCACTAATGGAAACACTTGATTTGATTGAGAGCACCAAAGAGATGAAAAATTTCTTCCACCAAGATGATAAAGAGATAACTTGGATCATTGATAAGAACCACAATAGCAACATTCCCAATGGAAGGCTTTAGGTGAAATCTATACCAAGATACTCCAACGAAGAAAATTGAGGGGTTGAAATGATCTCCTGAAGAAAGATAAGAATGATGGGTTTACATATCTCATTGTTGATAACTTGTGAATCATGAAACATGAAGGAAATTGTCAAGAATGACATAACACCATCCCAAATGATAAGGTAGAAAGAATTGCACTTCAGAATGCATGACGAAGAATGCTTGAGCCCCCGCACAAGAATCTTGATGAACACTTCGAGGATGAATTAAATCATGATGAACCACCATCAAGAACTCCGGTAACAAAAGAAATGGTAGGGAGTGGAAGTTGAAAAGAACAAGAAGAAACCTTGCAAAGATTAGATGGAGCTTCGCGACGAGATAATTAATATAGCTTGGACCTTCAAAAAAGAAAGATGGATCATTTCGAACCAAGAATTTATTCAGCATGAACAACTTCAGAAGCGGGAATTAATAACCTTAAGGAAAACAAGAATAAGAAATTATGTTATGAGTATCCTTCACCAATTTAAATTGATGACAACCAATGGATTCATCATACTACTTAGTCTCGTTGCAAAGAATTAAAGAGAGATCTCACACAACTTGATAAAGTATTCAATGAATCACTAGTAGGATTTTGGAAAGAACGAGTGAAATGACATGATAACAAAGGAAAAGGGATTTTTGAATGAACCGTCGTAAGAATATGGAGACGAACGAAGAGGCATCAATAAAGAATAGTTGGAGGGCAAAGTTGCAAACTGAGAACGAAGAAATCTTCTGAAATGATGGCCTTCGGAGGATCACAATGGGAAGAATTCATGAAATGCTTCGGATGGGTATAAAAATAATTCCTCACAATCCGAACAACTATGAGGATGTCATGAAGCTAGAACCACGAATCTTCAAGAGAACGGGCCAAGATTTAAGAGGAACTCTTCTTCGGTCTTCAAAATTTGAGAAGACGATGAGATACACCACCATGAATTGTTGAGGCACTCCGGAATGAAGAATTAAAAGGTTGAGCCAATGATGAAAAGAATTTGAAAGCGATCTTGGAGGATACATTTGACCGATGAGAGATCCATTCTTACGTCAAACTTGAAAATAATTTGAGAATAACTCCGAAAAAATTAGAAGAGTCAGGTAAGATCCTGGAAAAAGACATGTGGGTTAGGGCCCACTAAAGAAATCACCTCTGAAAAAGATTGCTTAAGAGATATTGCACCGGTTGAATTAAATGACTTGAACGAGCTAACAACCTCGAAATAGCTTGAACGGATTAAGAATGGAAACACGAATCCTTCGAGATATCTTCAGCACTCCGGAGAAGAATTAGAGAGTTGAATAAGCAAGAGAGACTTCGGATAAGAAATTTCAACATGTGAAACAAAAAGGAAGAGATATGATCATGACCGAAGCTTTAATTTAAGTTCACCAGAGAAGAAACGAGAACGGAGAATGATAAACTGAAGCTCCTGAGCATCTTCACGAGAAATCACCGGATGAAACATTGCAGGAAAGAATGAAGATCTTCACATGAATAAAATTGATATTTCATTTGAGAATTTATGGCTCCGAGAAGAAGAAGGGAGGGAGGGCGGGAAAACAAAGACAACTTGGAGCGAATGAAATAGACACCGTTGAGAAAAACCCAAGACTTGGTCTTGCACATATTGAAAGGATCGGGTTAACTGGAAGAGAAACACACCGGTTGAAAAGAATTTTTCATGACAATCTTGATGATCAAGAAGGATTAGCACTCCCATAGAAATATGAGAACACCGATTAGGAAAGGTATGGAATCAACACTTGACATCGAAGCAACTCGAATACCACAACTTAAAAAAAAACAAAGGATTGATATGTTGCAACATATTCTTCACAATATCATTCAAACCGAGAATTGAACGAATGAGTTCCATAGCTTAATGGTACATCAACTTGACGAGAAGCCACTTGGGAGAACAAAATGATAGAATAAACAACAATGTACAGATGGAACAAATACATAATAGAAGTTTCGTCCCACATGTTCGTGCTGATGCCCCATGGCACGTGTTACAAAGGGTGTTGCAAACCCCGGATCAGCATAGCCAAGGATCCTTTAAGATGCAACCCCCAATTGGAACAACGCCCATGAAACGTCTTCACTAGATGTTGAACCCCAAGCCTCATGCACCCGTTGGAAGATTACCTATGAGCTACTTGAAACCCACCTATTAATTCCCGAAGCTTTTCGGTTATGCAATCTGGTGTTGGGGATACAGGGGAAGCACTGCGCACTCAACTCTAAACCTACATCCAGCTGTACCCATCCGTCAACACATAACCAGTCATCCTCGGAAACTATTGACCTCGGACCTTCGAAACGCATCCGCTATACTAGCTGTGGCAATACTCCCGAACTATCCCACCAGTACTGGGTGACGTCGGGGTTATCTCACCACTAACCGCATAGAAGAGTTTTCGATGTCGGCCATCTTAAGTATTCTAGAACCGCTACGATACGTTTGTGACGACAACACCTTGGAGCTCAACTCCCCGGTACACTGCCACAACCCCTAAATGACAGGAGGCATCGAGAACAATGTTCTCGTCACAAAGATATCGGAACAATCCAAACAATACTCGCGTGATCCTAAAAAAACATTTTAGTGAATTTTTGAGAGTAGAGGAGATAGAACAATGTCAGGAGTCCTCACCAGAGCGATGAAGGGGATGAGGAGTAAAAAGAAATCCTACTCTCTAATATATATATATATATAGGACTTAAAACATTTTGTGTGTGTGCCTAGACTCAACCGTCAGCGGTTCGATCAATCAGGGGGCTCCTAGGTCGGAGAAGGCTCTGAATACCAACTTTTAATGCCCAGTATGCGGCTATGTCCCCGACGTGTCGAGGCACGACTTAAGGACATAAACACATACTAGAATGACCTCAAGTATGGTATCTTTGCACAACTCATGTAAAATTCAAGGATGAAAGAGTAAATAGTTGGCTTACACTCACCACGTCACACAATGAATACAATAGCATACATTCATCCAAAATATAGGGTCCGGCTACGGACGAAACCAAACGAGAAAAGATACCATAAATAACACAAGCCCGGATCGCCCCTAGTAGAAACCACTACTGATCGTCGGAAACGTTACATACATATGGCTAAGCTCTTCGTCGAACTCCCAATGAAGTTCTGAACCATCTCCTGCTTTGTTCTCGACTGTACCTGCATCTGGTGTGTGTTGAATCTGTGAGCCACAAAGGACTCAGCAATCCCGTTCCCGGGTATCAAAACTACCAAATCCTTAGGTGAGGAAAGGCTATAAAAGTGTCAGCAGCAAGCACTAAGCATCTAGCTTACGAATTCAGAGTGAGAAGAGGAATGTGCCAACGGTCGCCAAAGATGATCAATAAATGATCCTAGCTACTCACTATCAAACATTACCCCACCGTGTTCACTTTCCGAAGCCCTTCGAAAAGAGACCATCACTCACACAGGTAGTGTATGCTTAAGGATATGGTGACAAGTTATCTACAACCGGATATTAACAAATTCCCATCTGCCACATAACTGCGGGCACGGCATTTGAAAGTTCATAACCCTACAGGGGTGTCCCAACTTAGCCCATCACAAGCTCACGATTATCGGAGTCGCAAATCCAAAGTGGGAAGACCCGAGTATTCTCGGAATCCCGTGCTCAAGATATTTCGACAAAGGTAAAACTAATCCAGCAAGACCTCCCGGCGTGCCGACACCCTGATAGTAGCCGCGCGTATCTCGTCTCAGGCCACGTCCGGATGGGTGATTTTACGGGAGCCAGATACCTCGAGTTTCCCCGTGGCGGCCCCGTCGAACCCCCGTTTGGGACCAACACCATCAACACTGGCCCCCTCTGTTATGTAGAATAATCCTCGGGGACATGACCCCCTATGCAATTAATTAATTAAGTTTTTATTATGAGGCAAATTAAAACCAAAGTTGGGTCTTGCTGGAAAAGCTTTAAGCAGTGCGAATTATCAAGGGGGGCCCATAAACCCCAACCGTGTTAGGAATGCAAAATCAAGGAACATAACACCGGTTTATCGGTTCCTAAGGTGGCATGAGTGGAACAAAACACCGAGCAAAAGGCCAAGCCTTCCACCCATTGCCAAGTATATAGGTGTGTTAATATATTTAAGAGATATTATGATATTCCAACAACAAGTTCCAACATGGAGCAATCTTCATCTTCATCTGCAATTAACAACACTATAAGAGGGGCTGAGCAAGCGGGTAACATAGCCAAACAACGGTTTGCTGGAAAGGTGTCAAAGGTTAGAGGTTTCATGGCAACAATAGGAGGCTGACAACCAGGAATAGGCATCGAGGCATATCTAAAGAGCGAGACAACTAGCATAGGCAAAGATAGATGTGATATCGGGGAATGGTCATCTTGTCTGGGATCCCGCTAGGAAGAAGAACGAGTCCAAGAAGTAGTCGAACAAATCCTCACAACTCCGGAACGAAACCAAAGCTAACGAGAGAAGCATATCGGAAATAAGCAAACGACACGGTAAACACACAAGCATAAACTTGGCATATGATGCACAACCAAGTATGATGCATGTCTGATTTAAATATGCATGGCATGGCAAAGTGCACAAACAATACTACAAGTTAAGTGGAGCTCAATATGCAACGAGTTGCATACTGAAAAAACACCATGTTTTATTTATTTAGTTGACTCTCGTTTATTTACAAGACAAGATTAAATGTTTTTAGTAAACATGACAAGAGGTGAAGCTTGAGCAAACCTACACTATCTAGTCATTTTAAATGAGGCCGAAAATAACAACAACAATTCCGGAAAATCCCCATGTCCAATTTAGCAATTATTAAAGCAACAACAATTTAGCATTTAAAGGTTGTTATCATGATGCGGATGACATATTCAAGTTTTTATGCAATTTTTATTTAAAAGTTGATATGAGCAAGATATGGAGTATTTGTCACCGTGGTGGAAAGAAAGGGGCCACGGCAGCGATAACCGAAAATGATGCCATAACAACATTCCGGTACCGGTAACTCGTTGAGAGACCGGTGCAAAAGAAAGGGTCGACGTGAGCGTGTCATGCAAGATGATGGGGTGCTCCCGGTTTCCGGGTTCCCACGAGACAGTGGCAAGGAAACGAGTGGTAAAACGGGCACGATGCAAACAAGGGGAACAACTCATACATCACATAGCATTCGTCCACGGGCGTCGTTTCGGCGGTATACCTTCGAAGCGAGCGTTCTCGAGGCGATTCAAGTCATCGAGGGAAGTAGTCGTTCTCGGGGTCGTTGCACTTGGCGAAAATACACGGCGACAGTAGTGGTACACTCTCGTCGTGGAACTTGGCGGTCTTCGAAAACAACGGTCGTCGAGGTACTAGGTGTATCGTCATGTAGTCGTACACGACCCGTAGATGTACATGTCGTCGTAGCCGTTCGAGCGTCGGTAGTCAAGGTACTTGGCGTCTTTGGACTTGCCAGTCTCGATTATTGCGACGGTAGGGGTACACGGGGTAGTCATACTTGGCGACTCGAAGGGGTACTTGGCTTCGGTAGATGTACTCGTTTTCTGTAGATGTTCGGTCGTTGTAGAGGTACTTGGTGCTTCGTTGGTACGGGTCAGAGACGATACTTGACGGTCCGGTTATGGGTCTTGCCGTCTACACAGATCCTTGGCGATACAACAACATGAGGCAACGAAAAAAAAAATCATACGGGCCCAGGCAGCAGCAACCTTGCGTGAAGGAGGCCATGGACGCGGAGGGATCTGGAGCTCGGGCGGCGCCGAGGCTCCCGGTGGTCTTCGCGAGGTCGAGGCGCAGGTGCCGTGGATGAAGGGAGCAGTAGCTCGCGAGGAAGCCCATGCGCGGCTAGGCAAAGGCACTAGCGACGGGGAGATCCCACGGCGTGGATGAGGGTGCCATGGGAGGCGAGCTCACCCGAAGAATAGTAGCAGCACGGGGCTCGGGGTGGCGCACAGACGAGGCAATGGGGATGGCGCAGGCTGCGGGGTGGGCCAGCGAGGGTCGGCTGCTCGTCTGGTCGCCGAGAGGGGCGGAGCAGGCTGACGGGCATGGCCGTGGGGTCCTAGAGCCGGTGGCGCTGGCTGAGACGAGCTCCTGCCCGCGGCGGAGTGGCAGGATGCGCGGCGGCGGGGCGCAGTCCTGGAGGAGGCGGCGACACTGGTTGGTTGGGCGCGGGGCGCACGCCGGGTCGGTGACGGTGAGGGAAGGAGGCAGGGAAGGCCGGAGGCACGGCACTACAGGGCTCGTGGCGCCGGCAATGGAGGTGGAGAGGCGGAGGAGGGCCGGCTTGAGGGAGAGACGAGCGGGCGCTGGAGATGGTTCGGGAGGGAGAGGAACGTGGGAATCGCTCCCTTCTGGCGGCGCTGAGGGAGAAAGAGGAGGACGAGGGAATCGGGCCACGGGTAGCTAGGGTTAGGAGGGGGCACGGCTGGGCCTTGGGCCTGCGGCTAGGAGCAGGCCGAGTTGGGCCTAGGGAGTCCTAGTGGCCGGCTTGGGCCTGGCTGCGGCTGGGCTCTCCTGCCTCTCTCTCTTTTCTTAAAATAATAAACAAAACAAAGAAGAGAAAAAGAAAAGAAGGAAGGGTTACAAAAAGAATTTGGACATGGGGTAAAATTCCCTGGACTCACAAAAATGAGGGTGACCCCCGAAAATATAAGTGGGCATGAATGAAACATTAAATTCAAATTCCTTTGAATTTAATTCAAAAGGTTTGAACAAAGACTAGATTTTTGAAGTGTCCAAAAATGTTCAGATTTTTGGAGGAACTTCGACAAAAGAGATACGAGTTGTTGATAAAGGTTTTGAAGTCAAACTTGAGATGGAATAGGCATGGGAATTTTGCAAGTGTGTTATGCTTAATTCCAAAGAATGGAATATTTATTATAATAGCTCCCTAATAATATTGAGAGACTTTTGATATGTTATAAAGAGAATCACTAAGTGAATTCCCTCGATTTAAATGGACCGAAGATCCATACGATTTATTTAGTTGAGTTGCAAAAGATTAATGACATGATGGCATGATGATATGATGCAAAGCACAAATAAAAACAGAGCAAGCAAATAAATCACACGGCGAAACCCGGAATAGCTGGAAGTCTTCTGGAGCATCGGTCTTGGGGCGTCACATTCTTCCAAGGGACCGCGGGGATACCAGTTGAAAAGCTTCTTTGGCGGAGCACTGGAATACTTGGAGAGTCCGCGCCGAACTGGATCTGGCAGAGCGACGTCCTCAATGTAAAACCACTCTGAAGGCTACTCTTCAGATGTTTTCTTAGGAGTACCAGGCAGATAGCCTATCTCGATTATGAGCCATACTACGGCGCCCCCAACTTCAAATATGGATCCTTTTTCCGATCGAGGGACAAGGCATAAGTACTTTCTCCACAGCTCAAAGTGAGGCTCGTAGCCCAAGAACAGTTTGCATAAAGCGACAAAACCCGCTATATGCAGGACAGACTCCGGCGTAAGATCGTGCAGTTGGAGACCATAGAACTCTAGGAGTCCCCTAAGAAAGGAGTGGACGGGGAACCCTACGCCTCTTAAAAGGAAGGTGACAAAACATACCCACTCTCCATTAGAGGGGTTAGGAAAGCTCTCTGCCAGGGCTTGGTTGTCGATAGAAGTTAGTCCGGCCTGGACGGTGACTAGATCCTCTCGAGGGAGATATCCCTGCGCTTGAAGTGTCCTCAGATGCGCATGGGATACATAGCAGCTTTTCGAATCTCCTGCACGAGGGCCATGAGGGTGCGAGGAAGAGCTTGGGGCGCTAGCCATGTTTGAAGATTTTTTGCAGGCACTAGGGTTTCTTCCGCGTGGAATGGGATGAGAGGCAACTGGGATCTATTCTCTTATATAGGTGCCTTCTCTGCATAGTCAACGGGGTATTTGTAAAACTTCCCAGACGGTTCGCATTCCTTGGACACGTGGAAGCCAAGGCGACGGCGGCGAGGAATCAACGGAATACAATATTTAAAGAAGCCGAACTATCATCCAGGAGGAATTACCTTGCAAGACCGAAGACATGAAGCCGGACACAATCTCTTCGTTGAAGGCAAGTCTAGGGGCTACTGAGGGAGTCCTGTATTCAGGGGTCCTCAGGCATCCGGGTCGTTGAAGCTGGGCCGAGAAAGGAAGAAGCAGAAGACCCTCCCCCCGTGTTCGGTCATGACTCTTATGTACATAGAAATGCAAGTGTAGAGTCCGCATGCATCGATTACTCCCTTCCCAAGTCTCCCTTGTAACCCTAGGTCCCCTTTGGCGTGTATATAAGCCGGGGGGTTTAGTCTGTAGAGGGGATCAACGTCATCACAATATCCTCATAGGCTAGACTTTAGGGTTTAGCCATTACGATCTCGAGGTATATCAACTCTTGTATTCATATTATCCATATTAATATAGCAGGAAGTAGGGTATTACCTCGATCGAGAGGGCCTGAACCTGGGTAAAACATCGTGTCCCCAGCCTCCTGTTACCTTCGATCCTCTAAACCCATAGCTTGGGTCCCCCTACCCGAGATCTGTCGATTTTGACACCAACAATGATCTTGCATCTCCATGTTGATACAAGTCAAGACCAAAAATTATGCTCATCTTGTTTTGGTCGCATGGCGATCTTGCATCCCATGTTGATACAATTCAAGAATAAAAATATGTCCATCTTGATTTGGACTCATGGCGATCTTGCATCCCATGTTGATACAAATCAAGGATATAAATAGAAATAAAGCTCATATTGATTTGGTTTCATAAAGTCTATTTTGTTGGAAATTCACACATGTTTCTTCCATATAATTTATAGTCTGGCTAGATCCGTAAATGCATCAGTATAGGGTGTAAACTTGGAGGATGCGGCTATATGTTCATTAGTCTCAAGAAGTAGCATTATACGCTCGGATTTTGTACTAGTGAAAACCCATGTGAAACAAAGCCATAACAACTCTATATACATGACTTTTGCTCTTCATAGTTTAGGGTTATATATCTATACTTTGAGAATTGTCATATACTTCATCATGTCCATGCAAAACATATATTGATATATACTTCTGTTCGGTTACACTACAAGCATACAATCTATGCTATGTGGTGATAATACAAGCAATAAGAAGTTTCGATACTTCATTCGGTTATGCTACACATGGGCACGAAGTTGCTACATGATGTTAGTACTAATACAAGTGAAGTGAAACTTTATAAAATATATATTCTCATGCACTTGATATTCAAACCCATATAAATATTTGACTAGATTCACTTAGTCGCATAAGATAATCTCTTAGATAAATTAAAATCAAACCATGCATTCCTTTCATATAGGTGCATGCATCTACAAAATTTAACTAAGGTCATGCCTATGTTGATTGCACTAAACATGGCATAGTGCAATTGAATATGTCATTGCCAAATTTCATATAGCCCTCGCATATGATTGCTTGGTGCAACGCTATATACGTTGCTATAAGTAAATCAAATATTCCACCATTCCAGGCATGCACATAGAAATCACATGCTTGTCAAAATTAACTCATAAAAAGAGTTATGCTCCATATTGCACATATGCACGTTAGCCCGGCTAGTTAACCATTAAATAGATTTTCATATGACTTAAAAAAAAACACCCACCATATGTTCGCGATGGTTATTTAGTTAGGCAGGAACGTGCTATACGAATGGACATTGTCAAATCATGAATGTTATGCAATGCATATGTTAACATAGACGAAGTTCAAGGCTCCCCGAGTACGCCGACGTCGAAGACAGCGAGGAGGACTTTTATTTCTACATTTTGTAGTCTTCTTTTATTTCTACATTTTGTAGTACTCATGTGTTGTGATGCTATGTAATAGATATATTAGAATTCTTAATCAGGGGTTTTCTCTACGTAGATGTAATTAACAGATCTTTTACGTAAATGTAAGAGTTCTGGAAATAAAGTACCTGCAATATTTGATCTTCTTGTTATTGTATGCATCTATGCATTTAAATTATTCATTCTGTATCAATGACATGGACGCGTATTTTCACGCCCGCCATTTTCCTGTCATCAGATTCTGGCACGCCCGGTGGGACCTATTTCTCCCCTCATCTTTGAATTCCAACATAGGATTGCAAAATATGAATTTCTAAAGTACACAAAATATATAAACATTGTGTATGCTAAATATACCAAAAGAAAACTGATATAAAATTTTCTTTATTCGAAGTTATGGATGGTCAAGTGCCGCAGTCGGTCGCGCTCCGCATTGGAGACATTTGGCTTGATGTGCTAGTTGGGTGCGGCTTCAACAAATCAGCATCTGGATAATATGACTGCATCACCAACTGAACATAACCAAGGAATGGAAGTCTTCTCTCCACTCAAGTTTGGGGGAAGTATGAGGATAGAAAAAGAAGGAAAAGGGAAGACAATAGACAAACTCCACTATCAACAACCTATGAATGGGGGCAATACCATGATTATATTTCCCTCATCATTTCTGCATGGAAGGATGTCAACGGTTCAAAATAAATTTCAAGTTGATGCTTCAGAGCCTATTCTTCCGCTCGCTGATAAATCCATTGGAGAATTCTCCGAGACGTTTCTCAATTTTCCCCTTGAATGCAAGAAAAAGCACCCCAATTTCCATGGCTATGAAACATGTCATGTGAACCCAACATCAACATTGTCAAGTCCCTTGTCGTCATCAACACCCGTTGCATGTGATTCCTCTCTGACTTCGTTTGAGTCGATGTGCCCTCAACCTCAGTGAAGAGATGTTCGCCATGTCAACCTTCACAATATTAAGGTCGGCAAAGTCTGTGTCCAATTCCCCAAGAGTGTGGACAACAATCATCCAGACCGCCTTTCTCATATCAGCAAGGGCGGTATAAGAATTAATACTACGGTGGCTAGAAACCCTTCAACAGTTGTTGCCTTCATCAAGTTCATCTGGAAAAAGTATCTTAATCACGCCAAGTGCCGTGTTGTCGGCCTTGACTGTGAATACACTAGATATGTCCACAACAAAGAGCGTAAGAAGCTTCCACTTGAGCAACAAGTTGCTCTCTCTAATCAAGAGCCACAACGCGCTGCTGTCTTGCAGCTTTGTGTGGGCAAGCATTGCCTAATTTACCAGCTATACCAGGCTCAGGCCAGGAGTTTTATCCCTCCACTTCTCCGCAGCTTCCTTGACAATGACGCAGTTGAATTTGCGGGTGCCGCCATTGGCAATGACATCGCAAAACTCAAGTTCTATAACTTGGGTATCAGAAAACCTGTCGATTTGCAGTGAATGGGTATCAAGGTTCATAATCAAAAAGTTGGCAACTTGGCTTCATCGGAGAAGCTAGCAAAGAAGGTTGCAAACATAAGTCTTAACAAGGACAAAAGCATCAACGTCAGTCAGTGGGAGAACTCTAACCTGGATCATGACCAGATCAAATATGCATGCTTGGATGCCTATGCGAGCTTCAAGGTTTACATGCGACATTCCATAACGGTTATCTTAGAACTCTTTAAAAGGTTTGCTCATAGGTGAAATATGTAAGGAAAAATTGTTTAGTCTTTATCCAAGGAAAAAGATGTACACGACTGTCATTTCTTTATATTATGGTTATGCCTATTCCACTAGGTGAATTTTAAATATGATGATGCAGGGAAGCAAATGTTCTTGTATCGTCATAATTTTGTCCTTGTAGAAGACAAGTGAAATCTAAATAGAAATAAAATATCTTTTGCATTAATGCATGCAATACAAATGTTGCTATGTTATGTGCACTTGATTTTAAAAAAACAATTGTGACAAAAAAAACTCCATACCCTCACGAGTATAAACTGGGGCACAAAAAAAGTTTACCCCAATAAATTTACGAGTCTAAAGTGTGACTTAAAACAAAGGAAAATTACTCCATACCCTCACGAGTATAAACTCGGGCACAAAAAAAGTTTATTCCAATAAATTTACGAGTCTAAAATGTGACTTAAAAGAAAGGAAAATTACTCCATACCCTCAAGAGTATAAACTGGGGCTCACAATTTTTTTTACTCAAACGATTTACGAGTATAAACTGTGACGCAAAGAAAAGAAATCATCAAGAATACTTCATACCCTCAAGAGTATAAACTGGGGCTCACAATTTTTTTTACTCCAACGACTTACGAGTATAAACTGTGATGCAAAGAAAAGAAACCATCAAGAGTACTCCAATACCTCACGAGTATAAATGGTGGCATAAAAACAAATAAACTCCAACGACTTACGAGTATAAACCATGATGGCAAAAAAACCATCAGATGCACTCCATAACCTCACGAGTCTAAATTGGTGCACATAAAAAAATACACTCCATATCCTTACGAGTCTAAACTATGGCACATAAGAAAAAAAATTATACTCCATACCCTCACAAGTCTAAACTAGGGTACATAGAAAGAAAATATAATCCATACCCTCAAGAGTATAAACTGGGCTGACAATTTTTTTTACTCCAACGACTTACGAGTATAAACTGTGATGCAAAGAAAATAAATCATCAAGAATACTCCATACCCTCAAGAGTATAAACTGGGGCTCATAATTTTTTTTACTCCAACGACTTACGAGTATAAACTGTGATGCAAAGAAAAGAAAGCATCAAGAATGCTCCAATACCTCACGAGTATAAACAGTGGCATAAAAACAAATAAACTTCAATGACTTACGAGTATGAACTATGATGCCAAAAAAAATTTCATCAGACACACTCCATACCCTCACGAGTCTAAATTGGGGCACATAAAAAAATACACTCCATACACTCACGAGTCTAAACTGGGGCACATAAGAAAAAAATACACTCTATAACATCACGAGTCTAAACTAGGGCACATAAAAAAAGAAACTGTTTGGGAACGTCGCACCGGCCGAACATTGGGCCGGGCGCATCCACGCACGCTTCGCTTCAGCCATACACCAAATGACACGTAGGAAACGGGGCCACCCCTGCTGCCTTCAACCTCGCGCGGATCTCGCCCCCATGACGCCGCATCTCTACCCCTCTCCCCCCTCACGCGGATCTCCTCCATTGCAGCGTGTGGAGCAGCTCGCCGTCGGCCATGGATGTAGGTTGCGGGCCCGATCGTCTTCCCACCTCCATTTTCTTCCTTCTCCATCTCTTCCTTCTCCTCCGCCTCCTCTCTTCCTTTTTTGCTGCAACCGGCGACATGCCAAACGACAGGAGGACTGAGGTGCCTGTGCTACAACCATGGCAACCCAGAGGAGCTGCAACCGCGGCACTGGGAAGAGTTGCAAACGGTGTTTTCCCATGCTCCAACCATGGACACAAAAAGCTACATCCAGTAGATAAAAAAGCTTCAACCAGACAACGAAATACATGAAAAGTTACAACCGTTTTGCAAAAAAGCTTCAACCTGCAAATGAAAAAGCTTCAACCAGAGATTGAGAAATCTTCCTCGACGACGGCCATGGCATCTCTCCATTTTTTTGCTACAACTTCAGAGTTAAAAGCTGCAACCCCGGTGATGTAGAATGCTTAAACCGGCCTTGCAAAAAGTTTCAACAGTGAGCTACGACGAGCGGCTACGACGGAGCTGCCTCGTCATCACCGTCGCGGGGGTCACAGGCAAGACATGAAGTTTGAAGCTTTTTTCACTACCGGTTGTAGCTTTTGTAACCGTTGTTTGAAGCTTTTTGTTGGCATCCATGACTTTCGTCGTCTACGATTGAAACTTATTCCATCGACGGACGAAGCTTTTTTGCTCGTCAGATGAAGCTTTTTTTGTCACCGGTTGCAATGTTTCGTGGTTGTCCATTGCTTCCGTCGTATACGGGTTGAAACTTTTTTCATTATCGATTGAAGCTTTTTTGTTACCGGATGTAGCTTTTTTGGTAGCCGATTGTAGCACTGGGCATCTCTCCATACGCTCGATTTCGTCATAAACTGGGCAAGAGAGCTGCGGCACGCAAACTCGGCGGTGCTACGACGGCGGCGACTAGGTGCTGCAATTACAGAGAGACCGGGGGGGGGGGCGTGCTGCAATCCAATGGCGTGATTCAACCATGGGCCTCGCGTGATGAGGAGTGGCAATCGGCACACGCGCAGGTGCTGTCGGGGCCGCCGCCACCGACGAGCGCGACTGCCGCAGCTTGAGAAGGACTACTCGACGACGGAAAGTGGTGCTGCCCACTGGATGATGTCTGTCTTTTTTCCTCCGCTGCTCGCGTGGGGGGTGGAAGGTTGAGGAAGATCGAGAAGCGATCCGACGGCTCGGGGGCGCCAGATCTGACGGGCAGGGTGCGACCGGCCTAAATTTGGGCCGGCGCACCGGCGCAGATCACTGCCCTAAAAAAAATACACTCCATACCCTCACGAGTCTAAACTGTGGCACATAAGAAAAAAATACACTTCATACCCTCACGAGTCTAAACTGGGGCACATAAGAAAAAAATACACTATACCCTCACGAGTCTAAACTAGGGCACATAAAAAATACACTTCATACCCTCACGATTCTAAACTGTGGCACATAAGAAAAAAAAACTCCATACCCTCACAAGTCTAAACTGGGGCAAAAAAAAGAAAAAGAAAATAATTACTCCAACGACTTACGAGTATAAACTGTGATGCAAAGAAAAGAAATCATCGAGCGTACTCCATACCCTCATGAGTATAAACTGGGGCACACAAAATAATGCTCCAATAAACTTATGTGTCTAAACCGTGACATAAATTATTATTTTTACTACAACGACTTATGAGTATAAACTGTGATGCAAAAAAGAAAACTCCACACCCTCACGAGTATAAATTGGGGCACACAAAAAAAATGCTCCAATATCTTACGAGTATAAACTGCGATGTAGATATTCAACAAAGAAAACAAGGCTTCGAGTCAGAAAAAAAAAGAAAATGTAAATAAATAAAGGTTGCAACATGAAATGTATAGGGTCACTTGAGGTAGCTCATGCGCTAGTACAGAAAGTCCATACGAAGGGGCCTAGCTAAATAAAAATGTTGCATTGTTCTCAAGCATACGTGAATAAACAAACGACATGGCTGAGATAAGCAATAGGAAAATGGATAAATAATAAAGGAAAGCAGAAAAAGGGGGTTCAGTTTGGCACAAAATGCCAATTCTTTAAGTTGCCGATGATGTTTGCAATGTCATCGCCCAGCGAGGACACCCTATCCTCAAGAGCCTTCAATTCCTGAACACCTTTCGCATTGATCTCAAGCAATTTTTCGTGCAGCTCCTTGGCTTCAGATTGTTGGCACAGTCCCCTGTACGTCGATGCTACTCGTCGAAGTACTTTCTCAACGAGTTACTGGTCGGTGTTTTGACCACAGCAACACGTTCCTTACAAGGAGACGTACAAGTGTACGAGGGCAACGCACAAGTACACCTATACTTGATGGATCGATCTGGCTAGCTAGCACATACGAAGCTAGCTAGCTGGCTGCTGGATGTATTCCGCCGGGGTCGCTCGTATACGACGCAACGACAACACACGAACACGCAAACGAGAACACGAGTATTGATGGCTAACAGGTGCGTGTCGCACCTGTTTGTTTTCCTTGTATTGATCTGGCTTGAATTGTTTACACAGGGTTACAAGAGTATATATAGGAGCTAAAGCTAACAACACCTAGTCATGTAGGATTAGGATTCCTATACTATACGGTGACTGTCCAAGTCCGAGCCGGACAAGGCTATACAGCGTGGTTAATTCCAACAATCACCCTCCTAAACACGATGTCCTCATTTCACAGCTTGGACGCCGATCCTTCGCCGCATCTTCACGAACTTTTGTCGTCCCAAAGACCTGGTTAGGATATCTGCAAGCTGGTCATCGGTGCAAACGTAGTTGACGTCAATCTTACTTTCTCCAACGCACTCCCTTAGGTATCGATACCTCGTATCGATGTGCTTGTGTCTATCATGACACACTGGATTCTTCCATAAAGAGATTGTAGACTTGTCGTCAATGTTGAGCACCACTCGTTCTGGTTCCTTACCTGCGAGGTCACCGAGTAGCCTTCCTAGGCACACGCCTTCACACGTCGTGGTTGCAGCTGCAATATACTATGCTTCACGAGATGATAATGCGACCACCTTCTGCTTTTGTGATAGCCAATTCACTATGCTTCCTCCCAAGAAATATGCCATGCCCGAGGTACTTTTACGGTCGTCCACATCTCCTGCCATGTCACTATCACTATAGCCAAGTAGCTCCACCATCTCCTTCTTCTTCTCTCTCAAATAGACACAACCGAAGTTTGTTGTCCCTTTGATGTACCTTAGTATATTTTTCACAGCTGCCCAATGTTCTGTCGTGGGTGCTTCCATGAAGCGACTCACTATGCCAACGGAATAGACCAAGTCCGGTCTTGTATTCATGAGATACCTCAACTTCCGGACCACACTTCTATACTCCGTTGCATCAACCGCGGGTGCTTCACTTTTCTTGCTTAGTATAAGACAAGGCTTCATCGGAACATGACTTGGATTGCAATCTTTCATGCCACAACTTTCAAGTACCATCTTTGCATATGCCTCCTGACATATTGTGATCCCCTCCGGCTTTTGATGTACCTCGATCCAAAGGTAGTAACTCAAGAGCCCTAGATCAGTCATCTTGAATAGCTTCTTCATTTGTAGCTTGAAGTTTGCAATCACCTCTTCATCTGCTCCAGTTATCAACAGATCATCCACATAGATGCCCACTAAGAGACGACCCTTGCCTTTACCTCGCTTATACATTGCATGCTCTAGTGGAGCTTTCTCAAATCCAAGAGAAATCAATGTACGATCAAGCTTGATGCTCCATGCGTGAGGAGCTTGTCGCAGCCCGTACAACGCCTTGTGTAGCTTCAATACCTTATGTCACTCTCCTTCTTCGATGTACCCTGGTGGTTGCTTCACATACAACTCTCCTTCTAACTTCCCAGTCAAAAACGCGGAGTTCACATCCATATGATGTATCCTCCAAGATTCTTGAGCCGCGAGAGCTATAAGTAATCTCACCGAGTCCATCTTTGTAACTGGAGTGAACACTTCTTCGAAGTCCACACTTTGGTCTTGCACGTTTGCTTTAGCCACGAGCCTTGCTTTATGCTTCACCAAGTTCCCTTCGGCATCCTTCTTGATTTTGTACATCCACTTGAGCTCCATGGCATTATGTCTGTTGGAAAGATCCACGAGTTCCCATGTATCGTTGTCTCGGATCGACCCCAACTCTTCATCCATAGCACGACGCCAACACTCCTTCATAATTGCGTCTTCAAAATTTTCCGGTTCCTCGATGTGCAAACATCGTTGCTCTTTACTCTTCATCTTCACCGAATTTATTTGAAGCGCTTCTTCTGAAGAGGTGTCCAACACTTGTCGTCCGTACGCTATTGGAGAAGAAACACTTGCTTTTGAACTTGCCAAAGTTCCTGTTTCTAGCAATTCACAACTTTCTGGAGCTGTTTCTGTCGCTCCAAACTTACTTTTCAGAGAGTATTCATCACATAGGCCATTCCTTACTTGTGGCGCATCCACAAAGCATCCACGTAGTGGTGAGCCACCTGGTGGAACTGCTGTACGCAGTTTGTAGTGGCCAGCTCCTTCTGGCCCACGTGGGGCAGCGCAAGTCCATGCAGCAGCTCCGTTGCCGTTGCTGCATACGTACATGCATGGCCCCTTGTCGGCCACCTGCTCGTATGCGGCGCTCACGACTTCTTTTACACACGGACTAGCTGAAGCTGGCACTTGTCCTGCTGCACCGCTCGTGCTGCTCGCTGCGGTGCGCACAACTCCACTAGTACCTGGACTGGCCACGTTGGATGCACATCGACGGGTGATGCCCGCGTAACTTGTCGTGGCACTGTCCAATTTAGCGCGACGTTCGTCCGGTCCAAGTACAGCACACCGCATGGTGCGTTCTTGTGAGGTGACCACTTCATCACTCCTCGTGACATGTTTTTCTGGCGACACGTCTTCGCCGTCTTCTAGCGTAACTACAGCATCACGCCTTGTGTCGTGGTCTTCTGGCTCCACAACCTCGCCTGTATTTACTGGCCTGACCACACCGTCATGCCTTGCGTCATGGTCTTTTGGCGCCATGACTTCGCCTGGGTTTACTAATGCGGATGCACTCACCGGACTCGTGTCCAGCTGACCACGATCATTTGTATCCTCCTCGTCAACTAGCTCGCACATCAGCATCATATCCCCATCGTCTCCTTCCTCGGCCATGAGCGCCCGTTGCTTCGGTGCTTCCCCGCAGTTAGCCTTGAAGTGACCGAGGAGACCACACTTATGACACCTCACTTTTCTGATGTCAAACTTCCTCCTCGGTGGTGCATGCGCATCCTCGTCGTCCGAGTCGGCGAAGTTCTTTCTCGCCGAGCGCTGCTTCCCTTTCCCCTTCTTGCCACCGCTTGTGGATCCGCCTTGCTTTTCTTTCGTCAAGGCGATCCATTGCGCCTTTCTCAGCATCAAGTGCTCACTCGCCTCTGCGTCGCTGAAACTGAGACGAATTCTCTCGTCGTGGGCCTTGAACCTTCCGACGAGATCCTCAACCGTGAGAGTTTTCAGGTCGAGACATTGCTCGATCGATGTGACGATCTGAATGTAGCGTGCCGGCGCGGCGCGCAAAAATTGTCGCACGATCGCAACTTCTTCTAGGGTTGAACCATAGCTGCGTATGCCTTTGACGAGGGTCTTGAGACGGGAGGCAAACTGATCGACCGTCTCACTTTCATCCATCTTCAGGCACTCGTGGCTTCTCATCAGGGTCTGAAGGTGTGCTTCCTTGACACGGTCATGACCCTGGTGCAGGATCTTGATGGTCTCCCATGCCTCCTTCGCCGATTTCTTTCCGACGAGGTGTTGCAGCACATCCTTCGGCATGGCGGAGTAGATCGCCGTTAACGCCCGACGATCCGTCCGATACTTCGCCGCGCTCTTCGCGTACTCATCGCCGCCGGGGTCCACGGCTTCCCAGAGCTCGGCGCCCTCCATCGCGACATCCATGTTCATCGCCCATAGTGCGTAGTCCTCTCGATCCAGACGGGGGAATTGGGACACCCCCACCATCGGCATCGGCGCTGCAGCTGCCGCCATCACGATCTCCTTGCCCGTGTTCGACATGATCCTTCGATTGCTTTCCGAAAATCACGCCAATACACAAAGCTCTGATACCAATTGTTGGCACAGTCCTTGTACGTCGATGCTACTCGTCGAAGTACTTTCTCAACGAGTTACTGGCCGGTGTTTTGACCACAGCAACACGTTCCTTACAAGGAGACGTACAAGTGTACGAGGGCAACGCACAAGTACACCTATACTTGATGGATCGATCTGGCTAGCTAGCACACACGAAGCTAGCTAGCTGGCTGCTGGATGTATTCCGCCGGGGTCGCTCGTATACGACGCAACGACAACACACGAACACGCAAACGAGAACACGAGTATTGATGTCCAACAGGTGCGTGTCGCACCTGTTTGTTTTCCTTGTATTGATCTGGCTTGAGTTGTTTACACAGGGTTACAAAAGTATATATAGGAGCTAAAGCTAACAGCACCTAGCCATGTAGGATTAGGATTCCTATACTATACGGTGACTATCCAAGTCCGAGCCGGACAAGGCTATACAGCGTGGTTAATTCCAACACAGATTGCTTGGCTGATTGTTCCGACTCCAGCTGCGTAATGGCTTCATCAGTCGCATGCAACGCGGAGGTAGCTGCCTTTAGCTTCGCACCAAGGTCTTCCACGACCTTCTCCTCTTCTTCACGCTGCTTCTTCAAGGCTCACATTTTCTTTGACATAGCTTTCAAAGTGTCTCCAAGCAATCCACTTTCCATCTCCGCTGCATTAAGAGCATCTCCAACAGCCGCGCTTAGCGCCGCGCCCAAAAAAAGCATATGCCGCGCGCGCTTTGTTTGGTTTGCCGCGCCGCGCAGCGCTGGCTCCAACAGCCGCGCTATAATGCAGCGCGCGCGCGCCGCTCCAGCGGTGCCCAAAAATGCAGCGCGCGCACAATATTTTTTAATACAAAAATTGCATTAAAATAAAAAGGATACAAAGTTATTTTAACATATTGCAACTAGATAGGTAGTTCGAAAACATAGATAGATAGTTCGGCGCTAGATAGTTCGAAAATATAAAAAAAAAACAATACCAGTCGCTCCCGCACCATCATCATCGCCGTTGGTGTCGTCGTTGACAGCCAGCAGTCCAACCAACGCTCATCTTCGTGACCACGGGGAGCTAGCGCTCCGTGAAACTATGCAGCAGCGGGTGCTCTTTTTGAATTGTTTATTTATTATGGGGACCCCATAATAATAAACAATTCAAAAAGAGCACCCGCTGCTGCATAGTTTCATGGAGCGCTAGCTCCCCGCGGTCGAAGATGAGCATTGGTTGGACTGTTGGCAGTCAACCTCTTCGATCAGCCGGAGCGTATCACGGCGTAGAACGGAGGCATGGTGGCGCGTCGGGAGCGGCGGCGGCGCTCTGGTGCGGCGCGAGAGCCAGCGGTGAAGAGCAAGGACAGCGCGCGCGCTGCGTTTTATAGGCGCGCGGGAGGAGCCGCCGCAAAAAAGGCGCGCGAGAGGCCGCCGTTTCGCGCGCGCGCGCAAGCGGTTCCCGCGCGCGCGTTTTTCCCGCCGCCGCTGGAGCGCGGAATTCTGCCCCGCGCGCGCGAAATCGCAAGTTTAGCGCGCGCGCGCCTTTTTGCGCGCCTGTTGGAGATGCTATAACAGCTGCAACCTGTTTCCGAGAATGATCAACAATTCCTTTGCGGGATCCTTGCATTTCATTTGAAAACGAAATGAGTTTTTGCAAGTCACTGCGAACAGTGGCAAGTCGAGGAACAATATCCCCAATCGGCAGCATCAAATAGACTGCTTGAAGAATGTCATGGCGCTGAGGATCTGCTATAGTGGAATCATTTAAGCCTTTGATGGCCCTCACCAGCGCCTTGTCGATGGTCTCTACAAAATGCTCACTGATAGGAGAAACGTCCGTGGATGGCATCGCCAACTGAGTGGAAGTTTCCTCGTCCACAAACGGAGCGTCCTCTACAAAATAAATAAATAAATAATCTTGCAAAAAATAACAATATAGCAAACAAATGAATACGAGCTATATAAGCTATCATGTGTAGAAGCAGACCGAGTGTTTAAAGTATCAGCTGTTGGAGGTAGGTTTGAGTCTGGGCGTGGCGAAACAATGGTAGGATCAGAAGTCGAGCCCGATACACTAAAATCATCCACGGTTAAATTATCTAGGTCACCTAGACCATGATCTATGTCTTCACTAAGTACCCCATCGAGTACTGCACCACTAAGATCACCCACGTGGAGAGGCACATCCAATTCTATTGGACCAAAATCTTTCTCAACATCAATGGTGTTAATATTTCTTCTGATAGCGGGCCTTGCGTCCTCAAAAGAGCTATTTTCAGTCATGTGAGCTTCTTCTTACCCATCAGTCAAAGTCTTTTGGATAGAAGAAGAGCATGTGACAGCATCCTTAACCTTTCACTTCTTCTATTAAAAGGAGATATAGAAAAGAAATTAGACAAAGAAAGGAGCAAACAAAATATGGTAATACCAAATATATATAGATGTATATATCTCACCTTTTTAGAGTTGATTAAAGGTTCATCATTCGAGAGGAAGCTGGATAGAATGGGGCGCCAGTGGTCCATACTTGTCCTTTCATTCAATTTGACGGTTGCAATATGCTCTTCCTTACCCCTAGCGGAGATTTCCTTTATAACAACAAAATCCTTTCCTGAAAGCTTGCGAGGAACTATGTACCCCTCTTCGTGTTTCAGAAAATTACGTTTCCGCGGATTGTAATTCGGACCATTCGAAATGCCCGAACGAAGAGTATTGAATATGTTGTTAAATGGTTTCATAAATTCCACCCACTAGTTGTCCCAGGCCACGGAAGAAAATGACTCATGCGCATCATTAAGAAGGTACTGGAACTCTCCTTGGTCCGAGCGCAACAAATGCGACCAATACGCATATGCAACTCTAGTATCCTACTTTGTGTACACGCTGACAAACGGAGCATAGGGCACTTGTTGTCTCAAAGTAAGTTGTCGTGCAACTCGATCAAGATGATATGGCTCCGCTATGCAAAGATCATCAACGTCAGTAGCACGCCGCCATGGAAGCATACCCCGATGGGAAGAAATGGTGAAGGAGCTTTGTAACTCATCCACCCTGACTAAGTTGTTTGGAGTATAAGGATTCCAAAAAAATATTGGCTCGGTCATCAAGGAAAGTGCATGCCTTAGCGGGACTGAAAGTTGTGGGAACCCGAAACATAGTTTTAACCATGGTTGGTTGCATCAGCAATTGCTTAACATCTGGAAGATGTTTCCCTTTCACTTTGTCCTTCAATGGTTTTCTTAGATAAAGACCCATCCACCCCGCGATATAGTGCACTGGCCAAATTCTTTTCTCATATGAGGGAGGGACGGGGTGCATACTGATCCTTCGAAGAGAATAATACAATGAACAAAGTGCTGAGGGAGCCAAAGAAATCTTGCGACCGAAAACGATCCAAGAGGCCATAAGGACACCGGGACGAATATAAGGTCCCCCACCAACAACCACGTAAGAGCAATGCCAGTGGGCTATAAAAGCCGCAACGTACATGTGTTGTTCCCGAAGGGAGGTGAAAGATAAAGTGCGTTCGTGTTTGTTATGGAAATGGTCACACCAAACTTGAAAAGTCACACTTCCATTTTCGCGGCTGAGCCGATAGAATTCTTCTGAAAGGCTAGATAAGAAATTTGGGAACATAAGCTTTGAAGGTTCTAGGTCATCTATAGAGGAAACATATTCCTCGTATGGATTTCCAACTGAAGGAAGACCCGACATTAGAAGCATGCCAAGCAGAGTCACGATGTGTTCACCAGATGAAAAAAGAAAAGTATTTGTTTCTGGATCCCATCTTTCCAGTAGTGACCTCAGTAACGAATTTGAAACTTCATATTCACCGAGGGAGCAATAAATGGCCCCATATATGTAATCAGTGTTCTCCGCTTCTCCTTTCAAACAAAACGAGTGGTTATTCAATACAGAGATGCCCCACTCAGCATAGCCTTTGGGTTGCAGAACATACTCGACTGTGTGACCATCCCAACCTAGATTCCAACCACGCGGATGGCGCATCAAATCTGCATGTGTGAGCACCTGTTGTCTGATCACTGAGTTAACCTCTTCACTGGTATTTGGCTCATATAAATGCCGCTCAGCTAACTGACCAATTAATAGTTCATTGGATGGAACAGAACCTTGACCATGTGCCATCTATATGAAAAGACATAAAATGAATATGATGGCATGTATATGTGTAAAAGAAACGCCTAGTAAAAAAAGAGGGAAATGTCACCGTGTGTTACTTAGCTTTATTAGCAACTATCTTCAGCCAACCTACATACTTTCCCTATAAAACAAAAAGGGAAACACTGGAGTAAATAAAAGACATCAGATCCAAGCATTGGCTGTATATGTTATGTGGCACTTATAATCGTCTCCACGGTCGTAGGACGGACTAAGCACACATAGGGACTTGCCAGGACGCCAACTATAGGAAAAATATATTTTCGACATAATATATATGTGGCGCTTATAATCGTCCCCACGGTCGTACGACGGACCAAGCCCACATAAGGACTTGCCGGAACGCCAACCGTAAGGCAATCTCTATCATATAATAACAAAAAATGAATCATATATAAAAATATTGCATATGTTTGTCTTCATGGCTGTACGACGGATCAAGTTCATACAAACTTGCTAGCACGCCAACCGCGAGACCAAAATATTGCTTGATCACACATACGTTCAAGCAAGGTACCATATAAGCATATTCAAATGAAATTGCATGCCATGGTGATGTGCGTTGTCGTGCATGTCTACCGTATATGTCCTACTTCGAACAAAAAAGAACAGGAAGGAGACATGCCTCGGAGTGGTACCTGGCCGAAAAGCGAACGTATTCCCAAGAGAAGCAATCACCCACTCACCAGCATCTGGGGGCAGGAATTAATCTGCACCTTCACGGGAGCTGCTAGCTTCTGTGCCTAAGAAAAAAAAACAAATCGGAGTTCAGCTGGATGCCGGAGGCGCAAGGGCAGATGCTATCGCTGTTTTAATCGTGATACGTACCTGAAGTTGGCCGAAGAGCAGAGCCCGATCAAGATCGGCAAAGCGCCGTAGTTACAAGCAAACCAAAGCACGGTGGATATGAAAAGAGAAGAAATACATTTTTACGAAACCAAGAATATCACCTTCCTTTAATAATAGGTATAGACTAAACGAACGACAAGAGAAATGCTCGCCGGTACGTGGCTCGGATATTGGCAATAGCAGGTAGCTTTGGATAACTTGTTTTTAAATCGCAAGTCCTTATCCTTGAGAATCTCAACTAATTTTCAACCTGAGCCAACAACCCTCCAGGATAAAGTCCTTATCCAATCAAAGGATCATAACAGACTTTCAAAATAACGCACGTACAATGCACCTGACCGAACGTCAAGCCGGCTAGTTTAAAGCGTGCGTACACCTCCAACGCTAAGCCAAGTCTTAGAGAGGGCAAAAAAAAAAAAAATACATATACTTTCGAGCTCTTAATCCGAATCACAAATAAGAGCCTGTTTGGGACTGCTCTGCTCCTTAAAATTCAGCACCGCTCCAGAAAATACAAGCCAAACGGGGTAGCTCCATAATATGCCGCTCCACAAAAAAACTAGAATCCGGGTTACAACTCCCAATTTTTTATGAAGCTCGTGAGGGGGTGCTTCAAAAAACTCTAGAAGCTGGAGTTGGGAGAAAATTACCCACCACTGCCACCAGTAAGTGGATACCCCTTCGTTTCTCCCCTCTCATCCAATCAAACAGATCCTTGCCACTAAATTTCTAATTTTTGAAGCTGGAGCTACATGAAAGCCAAACATTCTATTTGATAGTGCTACAACTTCTATACGAAACTGCTTCAAAGTGGATTTGGTGAAATGAAACTGATTTTCGTGAAGCGAAGCAGTCCCAAACAAGCCATAAATATATGTGTTCGCATTAAGACCTCGAGGGGCATCTGTTGACACCGATTTCGGCAAAAGTGAAACATGATGCTTAGATGTTATTCAAATAAAGTCATTTACATAAAATGATAAACCAAAATACTGGGTTGCCGTATATGCGAATAAAAATACCATGATAATTTTCCACTTACATTGCTCAGTATAAAACAACAGACTCGGAAATAAAAGGAAAGGATCCACATCGTCGCATAAATTAGAGGACATATGACTTTCATACACTTACGCCATCATCAATGGCAGAATTCCAATAATGACAGAAATTCAAAGTTTCATAGACGACGCTAATATTGCCAAAATATTATATCACGTTATTCTATTATCGCTAAAAGAAAAAATTGGCACGATACTTCTGTAAAATAATGTGACACGCAAGGATGTTTAAAAAAAAGGACATCGTATAATGAGCAAGACCAAGTGCACTTACGTGAAAAGGATACATGCACCTACCACATGCATGCATGCATGGGATTAATTAATAAATTAATTACCCAGCCCATGGCCCATATAGCACGTCCTCCTTCCATACTAAGGCATGCATGCATGCATTATGCTCTAATTAAACAGGAGGATCAAAGACTTGTACGTGAGCCCAGATCAACATATACGTCAAACTGCTGCACCGAACGGAGGCCATGCTTGCATGCAATTAGAGCGCAGTTAGTTAATTAGGCTTAATGAGGCCAGGCCCCACTATTCTCCTGACGTCCAGTTAAACGAGACCAAGTCTACATCATACCGGCCAGCGACGTCCCATGCTCCCAGGTTCTGCACGATCATGACGTGCGTAGTAATGGAAGAATTGCCCCACATTAGGACCATTGCAAGACACCCACCATCATTCCTAAAGTAGTGGCATCGCAAGATCTCTAGATTTGATATTCATTCTTTCGGATGCGTGAGTCTCACAGTGAAATCATTGTGTTGTAAGTGTTTTCCTAAAATTAGATTATTTTTGCATCATTAGAATTGCATAAGCAGCACGTTGCCTTCCTACGAGTTTGTCCGGGTGTTTCCTTAAACCTCTAGCCCTATTTTATTTCACCACTTCTCTAGAAAGGTGATAAGTACCCACTATTCTCTTTTGACCTTATGCTTGAGACTCCTCGAACATTTTGCACATGGTCACGTGATAAATTTAAAAATTGTTTATAAATGGGAAATAAATGTGCCCAGATCAACATTAAACCCTTTAAGAGTCGCGGAAGGAGCGTCTCCTCGCCTATGCCACGTCCCGCGATTTACTGCAGCTCGGTTAACACCTCCGCAAGATAACCCACGAAGGCAGTTAATGCACGCGAGACAAGGGCGCCTTCTCATCTGCTCGTATTAATAATTGGCCCACGTACCACCTCCTCCTTTCCTTCGTCGAGAAGGAAGAAAGAGAGAGAGAGAGAGGAGCCTGCTGAGCGGATCGGCTGATAAGGAGTGGCAGGAGGCGGTGGACTGGTCGAGGCGAGGTATGTGTCATGGCGTTTTGGTGGCGGCGTAGCACGACTTCCTTCCGCTGCATCCGACGACCTATGAGATGGCAGTGGTGGTATGCTGCTGGCAGAGGAGACGCTGGATCAAAATCTACCTCGACGACGGCAAGTCAGGCAGCGGCGACCGCCCCTCCGTTTTCCTCGCGGCGGCGCAAACGACCATCTAGCACGATCCGAAGGGATGGATATACGCAAGATGACCCCTTCGCCCCCCCCCCCTCCCCCCCAATACTGTGGATGCATCCCTTTATGTAAGTTACTGAATTTGTTACTGAATTTGACACTATGATTGGTGGAATTAACCACTACGTACGTGGTGCTGTGTTCGGCTAGGACACGGATACAATCACCGAGTAGGATTTGAAGTACTATTAACCGACTCGGTTAGGCTATTAGTCCTACTTACTATATATGTGTGTATAGCCTTTGTACTTTGGATTGAACCAACCGTGAGTTGGAAAAGCAATACAAAGAAAACAACACGCACGATACGTGCGTGTGGCAATCCAAATCAATTCTTTTGCGCTGTGCTTTGTACGTGAGATAGCTAGATCAAGAGAGATTCCGGCTAGAAGTGCTCGTGTGTACTGTACATCTGGGTGAAGGAATGATTAGGAACAAACTAGCACAAGGCTAGCTTTGTACTGCGGTGCGTCTCGGCGTAAAGTAACTTCGCCGAGTTCGTTAGCGAGCTTCGTTCGTCGTCGGTCGTATCGCCATCGCCGGAAAGTACTCGACGGCTTATCAATTCTTCGAAATAGACT
Source organism: Secale cereale (assembly GCA_902687465.1). Lineage (NCBI taxonomy): Eukaryota > Viridiplantae > Streptophyta > Magnoliopsida > Poales > Poaceae > Secale > Secale cereale. The sequence goes on from LR738709.1 coordinate 169,134,429, forward strand.
ATGGTCCACGTTGGCTGCTAGGCTGCTGATGGCATTGTGTTTGGTTGTTTCTTTTAAGACTTTGTTTGAGAAATACAAATTAATTATTACAGATTATACTAATTCTGTGTGAAGCCCCACAACATAAATTTGCGAAGTGTACATAGAAGATGAAATCATAAGCAGCAATGCAACATAGAATAGCTTACCTATAGATTGAGGCGTCTTCTGACAGGTGTGGCCGAATACAACTCCTCTGAACCGAAGTATTTATCCTGTGCTTGAGTAGCGATTCAGAAAATAGTAAATGCATATCCATGGTTAATTGATGATGAGCAGAAGGTGAAATGGAAGTCAGGGTGGTGATGCAGCTAGCATAATTTGTGATGAGTGCATGGTGGCCTCCATGGAATGGCCTGAAATCACAACCTACAGAGTTGTACTTGAGAAGGGCACCCCTGTGCACGTTGGGATGCTGAGGTATGTCTTTTGTGTTCATTCAGAGTAGTCAATGGCGATGGTGTTTCAAACCGTAGCACTTTTTGCAGGGATTTACTTCTGTAGTTCTTTAACGTGAGCAATCTTAAACCCGGGAAGATAATATTCTACAGGTATGTACTTCCAAATATGATGTTGGCATTCGTTGTTGGTGGCGCCTTGTTGAATCACTATTGTTGGGACAATTAAGCATCACCAGCCAAATAAATCTCAGTCCTTCCTCAAGATAGTAGTTGCCCTACGTACAATGGTTGCTGGCCGTCGTGGTCAGAGGTAGTTTAAGAACAGTACACTTATTTTTCATTGTTGTCAATTGACGTCGTTAGCTCTATTTTCAATGAATAACCTTTAGCCTAAAGAAGATTTTCATTTGCTTGGCTGCTAATTATTGTGTGAATCAGTGGCTAGCTCTATTGATCACTAATTATTGTGTGAATCACTATTGTGTGAATTTAGCTCTATTGATCTTTACTTTGTGCCCACCTTCTCTGATTTTCTGCATCAGTAGCTAGCAGCAACATCACATTTTTATGGCTTACCACAACTTGGCATGTTTTTTCTATGCATTATAGGTTTCCTTGAAAGGGGCATAACGATTGCAGTCTTGGTTCAAAGAGTGTCCTGACATATGAAAGCAACATTCTCTTTGCCCTTTGCTTTATGATTGAGTGCAACATTGTTGGTGGCAATTGGATTGAACTTCCTGCTGGGATGTATAGCAAAGCAACTCGCATCATGTCCTATTCCGAGCTAGAATTGAATTGCTTGTATCCTCCATACTGAATTTAACGCCTCTATCCTTGTCTCTAAATCGTGATATTGTTCATTCGGTCATTCCTTAAGTCGACCAACAGATATTCAGATTTGGTAAGCCATGGTTTCACATATTAAGTTTTGACATCGAATTTGCTGTTCGCAACGGATACTTCCCAGAACCAAATCATGGTCCCGTTATTCAGGTTTATTTAATTACCTTTGTATTTTGATAAGCCACTACATTTAATTTCCGATGTGAATGCCTTTATGTGGTAACTGAATGAGTGATCTCTTTTTTCTGCCTCTGACTTGAAGGAATATTTTTTTAATATATCGATGCTTATCAATGCCATGTCTGTCTCTATGGTTCATGCTACACAGAAGCTTAGATCTGTAATCAAGCTACGCAAGAGAGTACTGTAAGAGACACTTCTATAAGCAGAGGTATGTGCCTGAATTTACACCTTAGTTATACCTTAATTAGCTCTGTATGGTTCATCTGATTCATATCGAAATGATTTTCCGTACTCTGTTAATCGTATCGTAATTACACGTTGTAGTACTATGGCAGTGGTATACTGATTTGGCGTAAGAGCTACTGACATGGCTTCGTGTGTACAAATCTTACATGTTTATGATATTAAGAATTAGCAGCGTATTTTTTGTTTACTGCTGATTTTCTAACAAACTGTCTCTTATGTTGTTGATTGATATGCATATTTGCTTTTTTTGATTTAGTTGAAGAGCTCTCCTGGCTTAAGATCTTTCTAGAATAATTGCGTCATTAAATTTGAAGGTAAATTATTCGTTTCTCAACTCATGTATTGATAAGCATTTTTTTTCATCCTCAATATATTGTTGCTTGCCTGACTTGTCCTACATTTGTGAGGTGGCCGAGAAGTTCAGTTCTTTCAGGCGGTGTAGAACTGGAACTACCTACAGATGATTTAGCCAGTTCGACGAAAACCTAAAATAACCAAGGGAACTTTCTCAGTTTTTTAGTTTGTTCTCTTCTCAGATTTTTGGCTGGGGTATTATCTTATATGTCACACAGTAAATTTATATCTTAATGCAAGATTTAGTAGGGATAGATTCTTCTGCCATGTTGAAAAATTATTAGTACAAAGAAGAAAAGAAATTATTAAAGAAGAGATATAGTCGATTTGGTTGTTGAGGTGTTTTTTTATCTTTCCTAGACCTCTTGTTTTCGGTTGGCATGGTGATGATCTATTTCTTCCGCTGTTTCTCTGGTTGAGGATTCACTCATGTGCCAAATCTAGCTCGGGGAAGCCTTCCTGGACTCCTGGTCGACCACGACACGGTTAGTAGATTTTGAATCTTTCTTGCACCGTCGGATCGGATTCGATGTGTATATAGTAGTTATGGATTGCTGTCATCTTAATGTTTTGTTTCTTCTGTGTATTGTTTTCAGATCTTCAACAAGCGGAATGCCGAAGGAGGATCTTGGGGATGACAGAGGCGTCGATGACAACCTCAAAGGCGAGAGTTATTGAGACTGCAAATTACTTTCATGTCACTTCGTTTCTTACTTTATGCAACTCCATCGGTAACTCGGTATTAAGGCCTTATAGTTTTTGGGGAGTAACAAATGAATTTGTGGATTTTATAATTTGGACGATCTGTTTGATACGTCTGCAGTCTGCATTGGTGATGCGGAACATTGTTCAAGACAGTGTGTGTTTAGATATGAGGAAAACAATTTGGCTTGCAGGGTTTAGGTTACTCTCTTATGCTTGTTTTGCCTTGTGATTAGTTGAAATTGAAACTTACAGATTGAATGGGCACTTGATTTGTTAGGACAAAAGGCTGAAGCAATGAAAGTTGCTGCTCTTTGAGCTGTAGTACATTTGATTTGAGAGCCGGATGAGGTCCGTTAAATTAGGATTAAAGTCGGCACCATAATTAGGAACACCGAACAAGTGATGGGCCTCGAACCCCTCGTTGGTTACCCCAAGTGGAAGGTGTAAGATGCAGTATTGTAGAAGTGTTTTCCCTTAGCAAAGATGCCAAGGATCGAATCCCCAGAGACTCCTAGGTTCAACAAGTAGGTGTCAATTGCTACGGCGCCAGATTAGTAGCAATCAACGTGGACCTGCACACAGATACAAATAACTTTGCTCCCAACGAGTACAGAGAGGTTGTCAATCCCTCCGGCCTTGTAGTTCACAAAGGATTAAAATCAATGATAGTAGTGATAGTTAGTGTTTTGCAATAGTAAATACTAACGAAAAGTAAATAGCGGATGTGATCAATGATGGTAATATGGACCGGAGTCTCATGATGTTCACTAGTGATGTCTCTCTTCCAAAAGACGATAAAACAGCTATGTGAGGAAAACAAATTACAGCTGGGCAATTGACAGGACCACGAACGCAAACCAATGCTGACTACATTGCAAGAAAGGTTGAGGTTCAAAGCATGGGCGGTACGCCAAAGTAAGTAGACCGAAATCCATCAATATCTACTACTAATCATCCACCTTGAGATATCTATCCAGAACATCTCGCTGGTATTAAGTTGCGAGTCCCACCCATAGTGTAAACTCAATGCAACAGACAACTGCATTAAAAGAACTTTGCGTAAAGTAAACAATCCTTGCACCCGCGGGCACAAGCACCGTTGTTTTCCCCCTTGTGGCAACAGCACATCCCCTAGACTCATGTTTCTGTCACTCAAGCTAGTCATCGAGGGGCATGAACCCACAATCGAGCATAACGTTCCCTCTTGGAGTCACTACCTATTACTCGGCCAAAGCAATAAATAACAACGGAGAACATGCATGAATTACTTATGAACAAAAATATAAAAGAGGTGAATCAAATATATTACTCAAGATCAATCTGAACATAATCTCATAATCCATCGGATCCCAGCAAACTCAACATAGCAACAACATAAGGATTACATAGGTGCCTCGATCATGTAGGGCAGCTCACGAGGACTAATTAGTGAAGCACAAGAACGGGAGGAGAACATCACATAGCTACTGGTCATGGACTCATCATCCAAGGGAGACTACTCACGAGTCATCCGGGAGGCGTCCATGGTGGTGGAGAAGCTCCCTGTGGTGATCCTCCCCTCCGGCAGGGTGCCGGGAAGAGTTCTCCTGGTGCTCCCGATCTTGGAAGCGGCGGCGGCGGCGGAACAGAGATGGGATCGCGAAAAGAGTTCTTGTTCTGAGGGTTACGGAGGACCCTTTAAATATATGCCAAAGTAGGGCATCGGGGGAGCTTCGGGGG
>LR738709.1:169139039-169277295 GCA_902687465.1 Secale cereale
GCGCCGGCAGGGCGCCTGGAGCCCTGGTGCCCCCCCCAGGCTGCCCTTCGGACGCAGTGTTGTTTCCGGAACGCTGATTTTTTTTTAATATTTTTTGGATTTTTCTGGGCAGTTCTCGAAACGTGAAAACTTGAAATACAAAAACAGCCGAAAACAGAAACAGGCACTGGGGTGCACTGGATTAGTAAGTTAGTCCAAATATGATCAAAAGTGTATGGAAGTGTATGAATATCATAGAAATATCACCCAAAAGTGGCATGAAGCAAGCAGAAATTATTGATACGTTTTGGACGTATCAACATCCCCAAGCTTAATTCCTGCTCGTCCTCGAGTAGGTAAATGATAACAAGAATAATTTCTGTGGTGACATGCTATTAACCATATAGGACTTTTTCATAGTCGTATGACAAAAGCTTACTGAGACAATGATTCTAAAGTAATTAAGTTGCCTCATGAGAAAATCACAAATGACTGAAAGTTTTACAATATGAAACTGAAACATCAAATAGATTTGCAATGAACATGATGTGCAAATATGATAAAGTGATATCTAGCTTGCCCTCTTTAGTGATGCAAAACATAAATGCAGGGGCACCTTCAAGGTTTAAGTGATGACTAGATACAATCATTTTAGAATAAACGATATCACAATCATGCAAAAGACAATGCTACTTTGGGACAATGCACATTACGCTTAGAATGACAATCATGATCTCAGTAGTTGGTGCTTCAACATAAAAGTAAAAGAAAGGTTAAGTGCTAGAGCTTTTTATTTTGAAAACATGGAAGCAATTGTGTCAACGGTAGTAGTACTTCATATGTGTCATGCATAAGACATCCTATAAGTTGCAAGCCTCAGGCATCGTATACCAATAGTGCTCGCTCCTTGTCCTAATTAGCTCGGATTCCCATGGGTTATCATTGCTTTGCATATGTTTCAACCAAGTGTCACAAAGGGGTACCTCTATGCCACCTGTACAAAGGTCCAAGGAGATAAATCGCATTTGATTTCTCGTTTTTGATAGATCTCAACTTGAGGACATCCATACCGGGACAACATAGAAAATAGATGATGGACTCCTCTTCAATGCATAAGCATATTCTCATAAGAGATTGAGGATTAAGGTCCAAGCTAAAACTTCCACCATGATATATGGCTTTGGTTGGCGGCCCAATGTTCTTCTCTAACAATATGCATATTCATTCAACCCACGGTAAATCCCCCTTACTTCAGACAAGACGAACATGCATAGCAACTCACATGATATTCAACAAAAGTGTGACAGTTGATGGCGTCCCCAGAAACATGGTTACCGCTCAGCAAGCAACTTATAAGAAATAAGATACATAAGCAACATATTCTTTACCACAATAGTTTTTAGGCTACTTTCCCATGAGCTATGTATTGCATGGTTAGTTTGCTTAGTACAGGTGGAGGTTAGCAAAAAGACTGGGAGCGACCAACTAAGAGAGCAATGACGGTCATAATCATGCAGAGCGACAAAGCAATATTGAATCAGGCATGGAAGTTATATCGCTACTCAGAAATAAAAGATCATCAAGGCTTGACAGACTTTCTTTACAGTCTTAAATATGCGTGAGCATACGCCAAGTCAATCAAAATAAATTCTCGAAGGAAGATATTACTAAACCATACCACATCATAGGCAGACAAACCATGTTGGTACTCCAATAACACACTGGGAACCCCCCAGCTATTTGAGATTAACCATAAGAAAACCTGAACTACTAAGCACCATCATGCAAGTAGCATCTTTATCATAGACACATTAACCAGTGCAACGGAAGCAAACTCTCATAATAAGGTGAGCATGGCAATTAAAGAGGGTTCAAGCAACCAACTAAACAAAAGCTCTTTGAAAAGATAGGCATGAATACTAAGAGCAGAGCATGATAGTAGCTATTAAAAGACAAAGAACATACACAGCATAGATAGACATGAAAATTCTATGTTATGTTCTAGGTAGAAGTGGAGCGTGTTTCTCTCCCACATAAAGGAATGCTGAGTCCCGACTCGTTATGAAAAACTAAAAAGAAAACTAAAAGCAAGACGCTCCAAGCATAGCACATAACACACGAAGTGATAAAAATATAGCGGAACGAAAGACGAACTGATAATGTTGATGAAGAAGGGGATGCACGGGGGCATCCCCAAGCTTAGACGCTTGAGTCTCCTTGAATATTTCTTGGGGGTGCACGGGGGCATCCCCAAGCTTGAGCGCTTGACACTCCTGAATCTTTTTATCATCTTCCCTTGCACACTTGAAAACTCCCTTCATACATAACTCATCATAATCTGATTAGCGAGGTTAGTACCCTTACTAAAATAATTATACCTTGCTGGAAATAAAGATATTCTCGAAGTTCTACTGTTTCTCAAGATTGCCAAAAGGTTTTTGCAAAGAAAAAGCAAGCTCTTGATTTGCAAAGTGAAGGTAAGGCAAAACAGGACAGAATCTGTGAAAAACAGAACAGCAGGCAGTAATTGATCTGTTCGGGATACTTCTGCAACTCAAATCAAAAAACTCAGAATAGACGCACGAAATAAAATTATATAGAGAACGCTGTCGAAATAATTCAGATCAAAAAGATGATCTGGTGATTTTATACGAATTTTTCTATCCAAAGACAGAATCTGTTTCCTGGACAGCACCTCACAACTTTTGAACTTTCTAGCAATCGGAGGCTATACTTGGCACAAATATGAAAAGCAAAGATACAATGATGATGCTACAATAGTAAACAACATCAGGACACAACAAAAGCAAAAAAAAATTATTCATGTGGGCTGCCTCCCAAAAGCCCTTTCTTTTATGCCTTTAAGCTAGGCATAATGCATAGATCAAGTTTTATCAAGAGTAACAGAATAACTAGCCCGTACAACGGACTCAAAAGGTAACTTGATCTTCTTTCGAGGGAAGTGTTCCATCCCTTTCTTGAGAGGAAACTGCAATTTTATATTACCCTCTTTCATGTCAATGACAGCACCAACGGTGCGCAAAAAGGGACGTCCCAAAATAATTGGACATGAAGGATCACATTCAATATCCATAATACTGAAATCAACGGGCACATAATTATCATTGACAACAATAAGAACATCGTCGATCCTCCCCAAAGGTTTCTTTATGGAAGAATCAACGAGACGAACACCAAAAGAACAAGAATCATAAGGTTTCAATTTAAGCATATCATATATTCTTTTGGGCATAATAGAGGTACTAGCACCAACATCACATAATGCATAACAAGAGAAGTCATTCAATTTAATTTTTATCATAGGATCCCAACCATCTTCTAGCTTTCTAGGTATGGAGGCTTCTACTCTAAGTTTCTCCTCCCTAACTTTGATGAGAGCATTAGTGATATGCTCTGTGAAGGCAAGATTAAGCGTGCTAGTGCGGGGGTCTCTAGACATCTTGTGAAGGAAATCAATAACTTCGGTAAGAGTGCAATTATCAAAATCAAGGTCACGAGCATCAAGTAAAGTGGTAGTGGTGTCCTTAAGGTTCACTTGTTTGGTAGCTTCTATAGTCATAGCATCACCATTAATAGGTCCATTGGGACCAGGAGTACATTGGGTGCTAAGAGTGTGAACATCCTCAATAACTTGGATAGTAGCAACAGTGTGGTGGGTAGGAAGGCACTTAATTCTTTCCTCTTCCTCCCTCTCTCTAGCCCATCTTTCTTTAAGTTTAGCCATCATCCTAATATTTTCATTAATTTGCACTTGAGTAGCATTAATAGGGATGACTTCCCTCTCCTTAAGAGGAGAAGTTTCAATTTTTAGCAATTTTACCTCATTGGCTAAGTGGTCTACCTTAAAAGAAAGATCATCTAGTTTATGTAGTTTCTCTTCTACATTCTTATTAAAGGCTTTTTGGGTAGTGATGAAATCTCTAAGCATAGTCTCTAGTTCAGTAGTGGAGTTCTTGGTACTAGGATAAGCATTATTGTTCCCATAAGAATTAGAGGGGAACGGTCTAGGATTGCTACCAAAATTACTCCTATAAGCATTGTTGTTAAAATTGTTTCTAGAGATAAAGTTCACATCTACTTGTTCTTGAGCAATCAAAGAATTTAAAGGAACATCACGAGGACCAACAGTAGATTGCTTCGAAAGTAGAGACATAATCAAGTCAACTTTTTCATTAAGGGAGGAAATCTCCTCGACAGAGTTTACCTTCCTACCTGTTGGAGGGCGTTCGGTGTGCCATTGGGAATAATTGGTCATCATCTCATCGAGGAGCTTTGTGGCAGCACCAAGTGTAGTTGACATAAAAGTTCCTCCCGCGGCCGAATCTAACAAGTTCCTCGAGGTAAAGTTCAAGCCTGCATAAAAAGTTTGGATAACCATCCAAGTAGTCAAACTGTGAGTAGGGCAGTTCTTGATAAGAGATTTCATACGTTCCCAAGCTTGGGCAACATGTTCATTATCCAATTGTTTAAAATTCATTATGTTACTTCTAAGTTGGATAATTTTAGCAGGTGGATAGTATTTTCCGATAAAAGCATCTTTGCACTTGTCCCATGAATCTATGCTATTTCTAGGCAAAAACTGAAACCAAATTTTAGCTCCTTCTCTCAAGGAGAAAGGAAAAAGCTTAAGCTTAACAATATTACCATCTATTTCTTGGTACTTTTGCATATCACAAAGTTCAACAAAGTTGTTTAAGTGTAAAGCAGCATCATCTCCAGCACCGGAGAATTGTTCTCTCATAACTAAGTTCAGTAAAGCAGGTTTAATTTCATATGAAGGTGCTGAAGTGGCAGGTGTAGTGATAGTTGTGCTGATAAAGTCATCGTTGTTGTGACTAGTGAAATCACACAACTTGGTGTTCTCGGTGGAACCCATAATAGCAAGCAAGCAAGATAACTATTTTTGTGATTTTTGATAAAAAGGTACTAAAGCAAAAAAACAAAAGGTAAACTAACAAGACTAAAAAGCAAAGGTAAAAGATAGCATGCAACTCCCCTATCCTGAAGAGTGGAGTCCCCGGCAACGGCGCCAGAAAATACTCCTTGATGGGCCTCGAACCCCTCGTTGGTTACCCCAAGTGGAAGGTGTAAGATGCAGTATTGTAGAAGTGTTTTCCCTTAGCAAAGATGCCAAGGATCGAATCCCCAGAGACTCCTAGGTTCAACAAGTAGGTGTTAATTGCTACGGCGCCAGATTAGTAGCAATCAACGTGGAACTGCACACAGATACAAATAACTTTGCTCCCAACGAGTATAGAGAGGTTGTCAATCCCTCCGGCCTTGTAGTTCACAAAGGATTAAAAGCAATGATAGTAGTGATAGATAGTGTTTTGCAATAGTAAATAATAACGAAAAGTAAATAGCGGATGTGATCAATGATGGTAATATGGACCGGAGTCTCATGATGTTCACTAGTGATGTCTCTCTCCCAAAAGACGATAAAACAGCTATGTGAGGTAAACAAATTACAGCTGGGCAATTGACAGGACCACGAACGCAAACCAATGCTGACTACATTGCAAGAAAGGTTGAGGTTCAAAGCATGGGCGGTACGCCAAAGTAAGTAGACCGAAATCCATCAATATCTACTACTAATCATCCACCTTGAGATATCTATCCAGAACATCTCGCTGGTATTAAGTTGTGAGTCCCACCCATAGTGTAAACTCAATGCAACAGACAACTGCATTAAAAGAACTTTGCGTAAAGTAAACAATCCTTGCACCCGCGGGCACAAGCACCGTTGTTTTCCCCCTTGTGGCAACAGCACATCCCCTAGACTCATGTTTCTGTCACTCAAGCTAGTCATTGAGGGGCATGAACCCACAATCGAGCATAACGTTCCCTCTTGGAGTCACTACCTATTACTCGGCCAAAGCAATAAATAACAACGGAGAACATGCAAGAATTACTTATGAACAAAAATATAAAAGAGGTGAATCAAATATATTACTCAAGATCAATCTGAACATAATCTCATAATCCATCGGATCCCAGCAAACTCAACATAGCAACAGCATAAGGATTACATAGGTGCCTCGATCATGTAGGGCAGCTCACGAGGACTAATTAGTGAAGCACAAGAACTGGAGGAGAACATCACATAGCTACTGGTCATGGACTCATGGTCTAAGGGAGACTACTCACGAGTCATCCTGGAGGCGTCCATGGTGGTGGAGAAGCTCCCGGTGGTGATCCTCCCCTCCGGCAGGGTGCCGGGAAGAGTTCTCCTGGTGCTCCCGATCTTGGAAGTGGCGGCGACGGTGGAACAGAGATGGGATCGCGAAAAGAGTTCTTGTTCTGAGGGTTACGGAGGACCCTTTAAATATATGCCAAAGTAGGGCATCGGGGGAGCTTCGGGGGGCCCAGGCGCCCCCCCGGTGCGGCCCAGGGGGGGGGGGCGCCGCCAGGGCGCCTAGAGCCCTGGTGGCCCCCCCAGGCTGCCCTTCGGACGCAGTGTTGTTTCCGGAACGCTGATTTTTTATATAATTTTTCTGGATTTTTCTGGGTAGTTCTCGAAACGTGAAAACCTGAAATACAAAAACAGCCGAAAACAGAAACTGGCACCGGGGTGCACTGGATTAGTAAGTTAGTCCAAATATGATCAAAAGTGTATGGAAGTGTATGAATATCATAGCAATATCACCCAAAAGTGGCATGGAGCAAGCAGAAATTATGGATACGTTTTGTACGTATCAACAAGCAAGGCCATTTAGATGAAGTCTGCATGACACCCCCCCCCCCTAACAGAGTAGCCTCCCCAGAGTTGTAGTCGAGGCTTCACGAATAGTGAACTTCTCCACAAACAGACAAGATGCATGCCAATACCATGTCATCTTTTAGCGAATCTTCCGGAAGATCAACAATAGATGGAAATTATGTTGAATGGCACAGTTTTGTTGGACAGTGCCTTCATATGGATGTGAATGTTAACAAGGCACCATGTCTTGTGCACCACTCTGGTAATGTGCACATGCTCAACAAGATCTGCATCCGATCGGTGGTCTTGGTCTCATCCATGTACTGAAGAAAGCATATGCTTCAGTACACATAAAACTTAAGAAAAAAAAATCCAACAATAGTGACATGAGCATGGTCCTTCACAGTAAACATTGGCAAGATGGTGACATTATCCTTACTCAGAACTATATTGAAGTACATCACTCCACGTTAGAACATACTTCCTCCGTCTGGAATTAGTTGACGCTCAACCTAATTCCAGGCGGAGAGAGTATATTTCAATTTTCTTTCAGAGTTGTTTTACAACATTCAATTTCAGTGAACACAATGATTATTAATTTCAGCTGAAGCCCACAAATCCACAACGGCGAGGCACCCACTAAGGCTTTTTGATAATATTTTACAGATTGAAAAGGTGCCATCGATTACCATGCCTGAGATAAATGTACCAATTGGTTTTGCAGCAGACATGCGAACATCAGCAGCATCAGCCTGCAGCAAATCTTTGAGAAGAGTACACCCACATGATCTGATTGCAGAGCTAACACTTTTGCCTCTTGAGTTGGTGCTATATACAATGATTTAGTTGAATAAATTATAATGCTGGTAAAGCTCGTTTGTTTTCTCCTTTGATCTGAATGGCATGAAAAACTTCATTCATTTCATTTAGTAATTTTACTTAATTTTCTATGCTATTCAGTAAACCTTGCTTTTTTTAATGAAGCCAAAACTTTCATCCCTTACAGAAAAGATAAAAACAAATATCGTGATGCTAACAACTGCTATCAGTTTGCTAACAATCGATGACTAATGTGTGTGGACGTAGGAAAATGGTAGGATGAGACGCTTTGAGGTGCTGCGGCAATACAAGTGGGCATAACTTCATGTCAAGAGGCGCGCCATGGGCGCGCCCCAGCCCCTAGTATACGTCAAACTGCGGCACCAAACGGAGGCCATGCTTGCATGCAATTAGAGCGCAGTTAGTTAATTAGGCTTAATGAGGCCAGGCCCCACTATTCTCCTGACGTCCTGTTAAACGAGACCAAGTCTACATCATACCGGCCAGCGACGTCCCACGCTCCCAGGTTCTACACGATCATGACGTGCGTAGTAATGGAAGAATTGCCCCAGATACTCTACAAGGGAAACATTAGGACCACTGCAAGACACCCACCATCATTCCTAAAGTAGTGGCATCGCAAGATCTCTAGATTTGATACTCATTCTTTCGGATGCGTGAGTCTCACAATGAAATCATTGTGCTGTAAGTGTTTTCCTAAAATTAGATTATTTTTGCATCATTAGAATTGCATAAGCAGCACGTTGCCTTCCTACCAGTTTGTCCGGGTGTTTCCTTAAACCTCTAGCCCTATTTTATTTCACCACTTCTCTAGAAAGATGATAAGTACCCACTATTCTCTTTTGACCTTATGCTTGAGACTCCTCGAACATTTTGCACATGGTCACGTGATAAATTTAAAAATTGTTTATAAATGGGAAATAAATGTTCTCAATAGTCAAAAGTTTCCTTGTGGTCTTGCTATGGTATATTGAGGCTACACGTCATATTTCTTCCGACTTCGAGTTCGTTTGATACCCAAACAATCAAACATGGAGGTATCAGTTATTGGTTTAAATAATGAACACATTTTATAAATAAAAATGTCTAAATCACCTCCCTCTTTTCTCTCAGCCCAAAGCCCACCTAAATCTCCTCAAAAAACCATCCCAAAAGCCCCACAAACCCCTTCCTATTTAAGCAGCCAATCTCCTTCCTAATTGAGCCAAACCCAGATTGGGAGAGACACCCCCCTCAATTTCAGTGCCAGCCACCACCCGATCCGACCCCTCCAAATCTGGCGCCGCCACCCACAAGAAGCCAGCCTCACTGCCAGTTTGAGTCGTTCGAGGCCATATCGGATGACTCACATGCCAGCCAACACCCCCCACGTGGCTGCGGCCCGCCAAAAATAATTCTTGGCACCTAAGCGTGTGTTGGTATGGTTGGGGTCTTATGTTCCTACTGTCTTTCGAGACTTCCAAGTCTCCAATATGGATGGATTGATTCCTCCGGTGGTGTCTTCTCGACTTCTAGTCTTACTAGGTGGCGAGGGTCTAATCGCATACTAATCCTATTCACACAAGCATTTCATTCACACAACACACGTCACCATTCAGTGTAGGGCATCATTCTACGATCTCACCAGACTACTCATAAAGTGTTTGCTTCAGATAAACATAGTACTAGTAGTCAAATCTAAGCTTCACTGTTGCTTTAGCCGAGCTAATCATATAGACCATCTAGTTGTTGCCTCCTCATTGTACTTCTTCCTTGTTGTCACTCTTGCACTATCCTTCTGTCCAATTTCCTCCTTGAGTGTTTCCAGTTCCTCCTCTACTTCCCTGATGTACTTCTGGATATTGTGCAGTCTGAATCTAAGTCTTTTCCAAACTTCTTAGTTGCTTTCCATGCCTTGCTTCATGCCGAATCCAAGAATGTCATAAGAGGCACTAAGTTGGTGAATATGTAGAGTCTAAACTACTTGTGTCCATCGTCCTTTTTTGACGACACCATCTGTGACACCCCGAGACCGATGCGCCAGGTGTCAGCCAGTTATTCGTCGTCGTTGCCATGTCATCTGCTTGCGTGTTGCATTTTGCCATGTCATCATGTGTGTTGCATCCTCATGTTTTCAAAACTTGCATCCGTCCGAGTCCCCTCGTCCTTTCCGTTGTCCCTTCTGAGCCCAGACACACTCGCACGCGCCCGCGGCACCTCCGAATATTTATTTTATGAGTGGCCGGAAAATGTTCTCGGAATGGGATGAAACTTGGCGTGAGGTCTTATTATAGGATAGGTAGACCGCCTGTCAAATTTCGTCGCATTCGGAGTTCCTTTGATAGCCCAACGGTTAACCGTGTTAACCGCCGGAAGCCTTTTCTCTTTTGGCCCAGCACCCCTTCACACCAGCCTGCTAGCCCATCCCAACCACCTCCATGCTCTCGGTCGTTGGATCGTGATCGCGTGGCCGAAAACCGCTCCTCATTTGGAGTCTCCTAGCTCCCTCTACCAATAAAAGAGCACCCACCCCCAAATTTTCGTAGATGAACCCTAGCCCCGCTCCCACCGTGCGCCGGACATGTCCGTTCCGCCGCCGGACACGTCCAGCGCCCCAGCCACCTCACTCCGCCCAACCAGAGGCCTCCACCTCAGCATCCCCAGCCTCCGCAGCCAATCCCACCTCGCCACGTGGCCTCCACCACCTCCCCGCCGCGGCTGGCCCGCTCGGCCCGCGCGAGGCCCTCCCCGGCCCGCGCCCGCGCGCCACCGCCTTCGCGCACGGAGCTCGTCGCCAGATCTCGCACCGCCGCCGCCATGGATGCCTGCCGCCGTGCGCCCAAGCTCCTGCCCCGCCGCTGTCAACTTCCTCCCTCGCCACCGGAGGGCGTCGTTCGGTCCGGTCCCGACCGGATCCGGCTCGACCCGCCCCGGATCCGACCTGCTGCGGCCACTCCCCTCCGTCCCCGGCCTCCGCTCGCCGGCTCCCCTCGTCGCGGTGCCGATCCACCGCCGCCGCTTCGTCCTCGCGCGGGAGGGCAGCGACGCCTCCAGCGCCCGCTCATGGGCCCGACCTGACCGCCGCCTCGGGTCGGCCGAAGTCCCTGCCTCGCCGGCCCACCACTCCGGCCCATCCCCAGCCGGCCTGCCTTGCTTCTTCTTCCTTTTGGGCCGAGCCCACTGGGTGAGAATCCTATTCCCCGCCCATGCACCTTATAGCTATATGTCGCTCGCTTTTTCTCTGTGTAAAAATGGCTAAGTCCCTGATTTCTATAAAATTGTGTGCATCGTTGCATGGCTGTAACTTTTTGTGTGTATGTCCAAATGATGCATATGATATATCAAAATGTTCGTTGTGATATGCTCTTCTTATTGTTCCATTGTGGCATTCTTGTTTCAGTTCATCTTGATGCCCTAATCATCGTTGCAAGAGTGCTATATGTTTAAAACTGATGTTAGCTGTAATTTTGTTAGCATGTTTGAGATGTGATAACTTTGTGCATTTTGGTTCAAATGGAGCATATGATATGTCAAAATGTTCATTGTGACGTTCTCTGCATGTTGGTTGCTGTAGCATTCTTGTTAGGTGCCATATTGCCATAATAATCTCTGATGCAAAAGTGCATGTAGTTGTTAAGTGCTGAAACTTGTTATGAGATGCTGATTTCACTTATTAATTGCTATTGGTGTGATTGTCTTCATGCCACGTGTCAATATGTTTTAGAAGCACAATCATATGGTCTTTGCTG
The DNA here is from genome assembly GCA_902687465.1 of Secale cereale. Lineage (NCBI taxonomy): Eukaryota > Viridiplantae > Streptophyta > Magnoliopsida > Poales > Poaceae > Secale > Secale cereale. Next base: position 169,150,308 of record LR738709.1, read on the forward strand.
TGGTGCAAACCACTTTTCATGATATGCCTTGAGGTGACTTAAACAAGTTTCTAAATTTGCCATGTCATTGTTGCTGTTTTATACTTAGTGAAAAAACTGCTAAGTGTGGAATATGTTAAACCCGATGCCATGTTTGCTTAATGCCTCATTCAGATCCATGCATGTTTTAGTATGCCATATGATCATGTCTTGTTGTACATGTTATGCTCTATGCATCCATGCCTTAGTTTGCATATATGGCCTGCTGTAGCTTATTTATTTCTTGCTCTCAAGTTGCTATAAATTTAACTGTCAGACTTTTATCAGCATGATCAATTTGGTGAAGCTTGTTGTTATTGACCCATGCCTCCTATGGAGTTGCTCCAATGGAGTTGTTTGATGTATGTGATGTCTATTACATGTCCATGATATTTATATACTTAGAAGAGTTGATACGCTTGTTGTTTTGTGCCTCCGAAGGCAGCATCGTGATGATGTTTTTGCCTTCCCAGATTTTGGCTAAGTCTGGATAAATTTATTGCAACTTGCCATGCTTGTTAAATTGTGTTCCAGCAAGTTTTTGGGTGTGTTCTAAGTTCATGCTTGTTAAGTATCAGGTCTTTTTCACATCCATGTCTCTTGTTATCATGTTTAGGTGCTGTAGCATATATTTACCTTGCTCCAAAGTTGCTATGTGGCTGTTAACTTCAGCTTTGCATTGTAACTTGTTTTGCTTGTATCTTTTAGCCCGTTGCTCCATTTTGAGCGTGCTCTATATGAAACTTGTGTGATTTTGCATGTAGAAACATAATATCATGTTGTTTACATGTTTGGAGTGTGTTTGCTTGTTGTTTGGATGCATATTGCATATTTGCCATGCTTGTCTTGTTTTGCTCATATCTTCTAGGTCGTAGCTCCGAATTAAACGAACTTTATATGAAACTTGACTAAAATTTCGTGTAGATCATCATGGCGCATGTTAACTTGCTGTTTAACAACTTTAATTTAAGATTTGTTCAGATCTGGACCAATTTCTAAATGTGCATATGAGGACTTACCGGAATTGCTACATGTTGATTCCGGCCTCATTTAAACTTGTTGGTTTGTGTTGTGATTGTGTGCTACATCCCTTGACATGTTTTGCATCATATAGACTTGTCTTGCATCTTACTTGGTTGAGCTTCTTGTCATGTTCTTGAGTGGTGTGTTTACCATGTTGTGTGCTTTCTTTCTCGCTAGTTCTTTTCCGTTGCGATCGTGAGGACTCGTTCGTCTACCCGTGGTTCGTGGCTTCGTCTTCGTCTTCTTCATGGATTCGTTCTTCTTCCTTGCGGGATCTCAGGCAAGATGACCATCACCTTGGATACCTTTACTATCATTGCTATGCTAGATGTCTCGATGCTATCGCTATATGTCGCGCTACCCATCTATTTGTCAGCCCCTCTCCTTGTTGCCATGAAACCTCTAACCTTGACACCTTCCGAGCAAACCGTTGTTTGGCTATGTTACCCTCTTGCTCAGCCCCTCTTATAGCATTGTTAGTTGCAGGTGAAGATGAAGATTGTTCCTTGTTGGAACTTGATGTTTTGGGAATATCACAATATCTACTATTATTGTTAACACACCTATATACTTGGCAATGGGTGGAAGGCTTGGCCTTTTGCTCGGTGTTTTGTTCCACTCATGCCACCTTAGGAGCCGATAAACCAGCGTTATGTTCCTTGATTTTGCGTTCCTTACACGGTTGGGTATATGGGGACACCATGACAGTTCGTCTTTGAATAAAACTCCTCCAGCAAGGCCCAACATTGGTTTTAATTTGCCTCATAATAAAAACTTAATTAATTAATTAAATTGCATAGGGGGTCGCGTCCCCGAGGATTCTTATACATAGCAGGGGGGCCAGTGCTGATGGTGTTGGTCCCAAATAGAGCACTGTGCGGGACCGCCCCTTGGCAACTTGGCGTATCTGGTTCCTGTACGCTTTGCTCATCCAGATGTGGCCTGAGACGAGATACGCGTGGCTACTATCAGGGTGTCGGCATGCCGGGAGGTCTTGCTGGACTTGTTTTACCATTGTCGAAATGTCTTGTACACCGGTAATTCCGAGTCTGATCGGGCCTTCTCTAAGATAAGGGGTAATATTATTATTATCTCTGCTGACCGTGAGAGCTTGTGATGGGCTAAGTTGGGACACCCCTGTAGCGTTATGATCTTTCGAAAGCCGTGCCCGCGGTTATGTGGAAGATTGGAATTTGTTAATGTCCGGTTGTAGAAAACTTGACAGAGGATCCGAAGTAAAATACACAAACCGTGTGAGTAACCGGGACTGTCTCTTTTCTCTTTGAGAAGAGAACACGGTGGGGTTATGTTTGACTCGTAGGTAGTTCAGGATCTTTAGCGATCATTTCTAGTTTGCGACCTTTGCGTAGATGCTCATATTATTCTTGTACGCGTAAGTTAGCCACCATATATTGCTTAGCCGCTGCTGCAACCTCACCAATTTACCTCGCCTTACCCATTAAGCTTTGCTAGTCTTGATACCCATGGTTATGGGATTGCTGAGTCCTCGTGGCTCACAGATTCTACAACAATAGTTGCAGGTGCAGGTTTCCGATGACTTGAGGTGAGAGCGATGTCCTTTGTGTTGGAGTTCTTTCTTCTTCTTCTTCATCAGTCTTGGGTTAGGTTCCAGGTCGGCAGCCTGGGATAGCAGATGGATGTCGTTGTGCTTTTCATGTTTGCATCCGTAGTCGGATGCCTTGTATTGATGATGTTGTATTCATGTGACTTGTATGAATTGTTGTATCCCCATGTATTTATGTAATGGTACGATGTAATGATCTCCATCTTGCTAAGTGCCTGAGATGCGGTTGTGCCCCAATCACGTATGAGTCACGTGATCGGGTTATAATTGCATTTTGGGCCTGACACCATCCTTGTTCCTCAAATGTAGTGAACTCTACCTATACTCCCGGCCTTAGTTCATGATTGGAAATCCTTTATGCACAACTCCTTTGAGTCCCATGCTTAACTTGGATTCCTTTAGTGTCCTTGAGAACTCAGTCTTAGATTGTAATGTCACGGCCATTGATACATCTCCAACGTATCTATAATTTTTGATTGTTCCATGCTATTATATTATCTGTTTTGGATGTTTTATATGCATTAATATGCTATTTTATATTATTCTTGGGACTAACCTATTAACCTAGAGCCCAGTGCCAGTTTCTATTTTTTCCTTATTTTTGAGTTTTGCAGAAAAGGAATATCAAACGGAGTCCAAATGAGCTGAAAATTTATGGTGATTTTTATGGACCAGAAGAAGCCCCTGAAGCAAAAGAGTTGGGCTAGAAGAGTCCTGAGTCAACGACAAGGGTGGGGGGGCACGCCCACCCCCTAGGGCGCACCTTCCTACCTTGTCGTCGACTCGTGGACCCCCCTGACTTGTTCTCGACGCCAAAAAATCCTATAAATACGGAAACTCCCAAAAAGAAACCTAGACCGGGAGTTCTGCTGCTTCAAGCCTCTGTAGCCACGAAAAACCAATCGAGAGCCCGTTCCGGCACCCTGCCGGAGGGGGAAACCATCACCGTTAGCCATATTCATCATCCCGACGGTATCCATGATGAGGATGGGGTAGTTCACCCTCGAGGCTGAGGGTATGTACCAGTAGCTATGTGTTTGATCTCTCTCTCTCTCTCTCTCGTGTTCTTGACTTGGCATGATTTTTGATGTACCGCCTTTGTTACTATAGGTGAATCACATGGTGTTTCTCCCCTCTCTACCTTGTGATAAATTGAGTCTTTTCCTTTGAGGTTTTGTTATGTCGGACTGAATCTTGGATGTGAGAGCACTTGATGTATGTCTTGCGATGGGATATCCATGGTGAAAATGGGATGTTCTGTTGATCCACTTGATGTATGTTTTGGTTATCAACGTGCGGATTCCCGTGGTGACATTGGGGTAATCTATGCATAGGGGTTGGAATGTGTTTTCATATTCCTTTCTCCGATAGAAATCTCTCAATGCTCTTGAAGTTCTTTGTGTTGGAATGAATATTATGAATCTTAAATTGTGGCACATCGTATAATTAGCCCATAGATACTTGTGGTGACATTGGAGTATCTAGGCGGCATTACGGTTGATTGATGCATGTCACGTGGTGTTATTGTAGTACGAACTCTAGGGCTGGTTGTGGCACTTATAGGAATAGCCCAATAGATTGATCAGAAAGAATAGCTTTGAGGTGGTTTCGTACCCTACAAGCGATTCCATCTTATGTTCTCCGCGATAGGAACTTTGGAGTGACTCTTTGTCGCATGTTGAGGAATAGTTATATAATCCAAGGATGTTATCATTGTTGAGAGAACTTGCACTATTGAAAGTATGTACCCTAGGACTTGTTTCCAAGCATTGCAATACCGTTTGTGCTCCGTTTTACTACTTGTTACCTTGCTGTTTTTATATTTTCAGATTTACAAAACCTATATCTACCATCCATATTACACTTGTATCACCATCTCTTCGCCGAACTATTGCACCTATACAATTTACCATTGTATTGGGTGTGTTGGGGACACTAGAGACTCTTTGTTGTTTAGTTGCAGGGTTGTTTGAGAGAGACCATATTCATCGTACGCCTCCCAAAGATCGATAAACCTTAGGTCATCCACTTGAGGGAAAATTGCTACTGTCCTACAAAACTTTGCGCCGGAGGCCCAACAGGAGTCTACAAGAAGAAGGTTGTGTAGTAGACATCAAGCTCTTTGTTGACGTCGTTGCCGGGGAGGTGAGTGCTTGAAGGTATATCTTTAGATCTTGCAATTGAATCTTTTAGTTTCTTGTTTTATCACTAGTTTGTTTTATAAAAAGAAAACTACAAACAATGGAATTGAGGTTGCCTCATATGCTTCATCTTTTTAATGTCTTTTGTGAAAATGATGGAATGGCAGATTGTGCTCAAGTGTTAGAAGAATAAGTTAATAAAATGTTTAGCACTAAATCTTGGAATGATGAGCATGATTGCAATGTTGTTAGTATGAATTCTTTGAATATCCATGATGCTAATGATATGCAAAGCTACAAGCTTGGGGATGCTATGTTTGATGTATTTTTAGCCCCCCCCCAAGTTTTGATGAGAAAATTTATTATGATGATAGCATGCCTCCTAGTTATGATGATTATGTTGATGAAAGTGGGATTCGAAGAGTGTCAACTCTAGGTAATGATCCCACTATTTTGCAGGGTGTTAAATCTTATTGTAAGAATAATGAAAGTGGATTTGGAGAGGTCATGACTTTATTTAGTGATGAATCCACTATTTTGGAAGAGGTTCCAATTGATTATGAGAACAAAGTTGCTATCTATGATGATTATTGCGATGACAGGTATGCTATAAAGAATAATTATAACCATGAAACTTGTCATCTTGATTTTAATTTTCAATCCCATGATAGTTATTTTGTTGAGTTTGCTCCCACTATTATGAATGAGAATAAATTTGCCTATGTGGAGAGTAATAAAATTTCTATGCTTATGGATCATGAAAAGAATGCTTTATGTGATGGTTATATTGTTGAATTCATTTATGATGCTACTGAAAATTATTATGAGAGAGGAACATATGCTTGTAGGTATTGCAATAATATCAGGTTTCCTCTCTATATGTTGAAAGTTTTGAAGTCATGCTTGTTTAGCCTTCCTATGCTAGTTGATTTTTGTTCCCATAAATAGTTTTCTCACAAAATCCCTATGCATAGGAAGTGGGTTAGACTGAAATGTTCTTTCCATGTGATTCATGATGCTCGTTTTGCATTTCAATTCTTTACTTCTATGTGAGCATCATTGAAAGCATCATGCCAAGCTAAAAAGGCGTTAAAGAAAAGCGCTTGTTGGGAGACAACCCAATACTTTTACCTACTGTTTTTGTGTGGTCACATGATTAAGCTATTGTAGTAATCATGTTTTATAGCTTTTGTTTCAATAAAGTGACAAGTAAAGCCTTTGGGATAGTGTGGTTGATAGTTGACTTGATTATGTCCAAAAACAGAAAGTTTTGCGTCCAGTGCAGAAAATTCAATAAATCACTGGAACGTGATAATTAGCTGAATTTTTTACACATGATTTATATGCAAATTTCCTACATTTTCCTAAGTTTTCAGAATTAGAGTTGCATAAGTATGGTGGTTCTCCATATCATTACAGATTGATCTGTTTTTGACAGATTCTGTTTTTAATGCATAGTCTGCTTGTTTTAGTGTTTCCATAGCTTATATTAAGTAATATAACTTATGGAAATTATAAGGTACATTAGGCAATGCGTGAGAAAAATTATGAATCTTGTCTTTGACAATACCCAAGTGAATGATTTTACTTTATTATACTAATTCATCTCACAAAGTTCCGTTAAGTTTTGTGTGATTAAAGTTTTCAAGTTTTGGGTGAGACATCGATATTTGGAGAATAAGGAGTGCCAAGACCCTAAGCTTGGTGATGCCCAAGGCACCCCAAGGTAATATTCAAGGAAGAACCAAGCAACTAAGCTTGGGGATGCCCCGGAAGACATCCCCTCTTTCGTCTTCGACATTATCGCTAACCTCACTTGGATCTATATTTTTATTCGTCACATGATATGAGTTTTGCTTGGAGCATCATTTTATTTTGTTTAGATTTGATTGCTGTTATTTAGAATAAGTTGGAGTATCTTTTATTTCAATATAAGTTTCAAGTATAGCCTTTACCATGCTTATTTTGCAAGTATGTATGTTGCTATTTGAAAACAGAAAGTTCTCTATCATTGTTTGAATTCTTATGGAAAATAAGAACGCGATAAAATCTTGAAATTTTTACAAAGTTAGCGTGAATAAGTTCTCTGTAACGTGGTAATTGTTTAGAATTTTTAGAGCTAGTAAAGTATGAGCACAATTCCACTCTTTACAGACTGTCCTGTTTAGACAAATTGCTGTTACGTTTGCATTGTTTGCATATGTTCGCTTGTTTAATGATTCTATTTGAGCAGAGGAGTATTAAATATCCATAGGAATTTAGTATGCAATGTTAAATTATAATTTTAGTGATTTGCTACAATAGAGAATGATAAGGTTTTGAGTTGATTTATACTAACTTATCTCACGAGTTCTTGTTGAATTTTGTGTGGATGAAGTTTTTGAGATTTAGGGAAACCGTGACATAAGAGGAATTAAGGAGACACAAGAGCTCAATCTTGGGGATGCCCAAGGCATCCCATGTTAATATTTCAAGAAGTCTCAAGCATCTAAGCTTGGGGATGCCCCGGTAGGCATCCCACCTTTCTTCATCAACAACTATGAGTTAGTATCGGTTTAACCAATTTTTTTGCTTCTTCACATGATATGTGCTATCCTTGCAATGTCATTTTGTTTTGTTTTGCTTGCTGTTTGAATAAAGTACTTAATATCTGAATTTTTTTATGAGAGAGAGTCTTCACATAGTTACATAATTATTCGACTACTCATTGATCTTCACTTATTTTTTTGGAGTAGTTTGTCATTTACTCTCATGCTTCACTTATATTATTTTGAGTCTCTAAAGAACATGGTAATTTGCTTGGGTTATGAATTTAGTCCTAATATGATAGGCATCCAAAGAAGGTATAATAAAAACTTTCATATAGAGCATTAAATCTAGGAGAAGTTTGAATCAATTCAATTGTTTTGAGATGCTAAGATGGTAATATTAGAGTCATGATAGTGGTTGTTTTTGAGGTTAAAGAAATAATTGTGTTAAGGTTTGTCATTCCCGTAGCATGCACGTATGGTCTCCTAACTATGTAACCAAATTGAAGTGCTTTGTATCTTCATTGTTTATCTTTGGGTGGAGGTCGGGTGCGCGCGATGGTTAACTCCTACCAACCTCCCCCCCTAGGAGCATGCGTAGTAGTATTTTGCTTCGAGGGCTAATAGATTTTTTGCAATAAGTATGTGAGTTCTTTGTGACTAATGTTGAGTCCATGGATTATACGCACTCTCACCCTTCCATCGTTGCTAGCCACTCTAGTATCGCGCAACTTTCACCGGTGCATCAAACCACCTTATACCTTTCCTCAAAAAACCCACCATACCTACCTATTATGGCATTTCCATAGCCATTCCGAGAAATATTGCCATGTAACTCCATCGTTCCATTTATTATGACACATACCATCATTGTCATATTGCTTTGCATGATCATGTAGTTGACATATTATTTGTGGCTTGGCCACCTTTCATTATTTTTTATACATGTCACTCTTGATCATTGCACATCCCGTTACATCGCCAAAGGCATCCATATAGAGTCATATCTTTGTTCTAGTATCGAGTTGTACTATCGAGTTGTAAGTAAATAAAAGTGTGTTGATCATCCTTACTAGAACATTGTCCCATGTGAGGCTATGAATAAAGAGGTCAAAGGGTCTCTAAAATAAAGAGGCCAAAAGAGTCTCCCCAAAAAAAGAGAAAAGGCTCTCCAAAAAAAAGAGGAGCCCAAAAAAACCAGAGAAAAAAGAGAGAAGGGACAATGTTACTATCCTTTTCCACACTTGTGCTTCAAAGTAGCACCATGTTCTTCATGATATAGAGTCTCCTATTTTGTCACTTTCATATACTACTAGTGGGAATTTTCGTTATAGAACTTGGCTTGTATATTCCAACGATGGGCTTCCTCAAATGTCCTAGGTCTTCATGAGCAAGCAAGTTGATGCACACCCACTAGTTTTATTTTGAGTTTTCATACACTTATAGTTCCAGTGTATCCATTACATGGCAATCCCTACTCACTCACATTGATATCAATTGATCGACATCTCCATAGTCCATTGATTTGCCTAGTTGATGTGAGACTTTCTCCCTTCCTTTGTCTATTACCACCTTCTATTCCACCCATAGTGCTATGTCCATGGCTCACGCTCATGTATTGCGTGAAGAGTTGAAAAAGTTTAAGAATGTAGAAGTATGAATACAATTGCTTGGCTCACACCAGGGTGGGCATGATTTATACTTTGTGTTGAGAAGAGGGAGCATAACAAGACTATATGATTTTGTAGGGACAACTTTATTTAGCCATGTTATTTTTGAAGCTTCATAGATTGCTTTTTAGTATGCTTGAAGTATTACTGTTTCCATATTGATAAACTTTTGGTTCGAGGCTTATGTATATGAACATTCATGCCACAATAAAGAAGAATTACACAATAAATATGTTAGGTAGCATTCCACATCCAAAATTCTGTTTTTATCATTTACCTACTCGAGGACGAGCAGGAATTAAGCTTGGGGATGCTTGATACGTTTCCAAATTATCTATTTTGGATGTTTTATATGCATTAATATGCTATTTTATATTATTTTTAGGACTAACCTATTAACCTAGTGTAATGCCCAGGATGGGACTATACCTCCTACGTGTCAAGGCACGACTTAAAGGTATAAGCCCATTCTGGAATGATCTCAAGTTCGGTATCTTTGCACATCTCATGTAAAATTAGGGATGAAAATAGCAAAAGAAGATAGTTGGCTTACACTCGCCACGTCACACAATTCATTACAAAGCCAAACATCATTCAAATAACATCACAACCCGTCTACGGGTGAAGATCCAAATGAAAGATACCAAACATACATAAAGCCACAGGACCGAAACGCCCCTAGTAGAAACCACTACTGATCATCGGGATAGTGCACATAGTAACGGCTACGTTCCTCATCGTACTCCCAGTATAGCTCGGTGCCGTCACCTGAGTAGCTCACCATGGTACCTGCATCTGGTGTGGTGTAGAATCTGTGAGCCACAGAGGACTCAGCAATCCCATTCCCGGGTAACACAACTATCTAAGCCTTGGGTGTGGAACAAGGCTGAAGAAAGAATAAGAGGTTGCAGCAGCACTAGCACTAACTTACATAAGAAGAGCGAGAAGAGAAGTGCCACGAGCGACAAGGTGATCACGAAGTGATCCTATCTAAACACATCAAACATAACCCCACCGTGTTCACTTCCCGAGCCCTTTTCGGAAAATGACCGTCACGGTACTCACGCTGGTAGTTTGTTCTGAACATGGTGTCAAGTTTTCTACAACCGGATATTAACAAATTCCCAACTGCCACATAACCGCGGGCACGGCTTTCGAAAGTTCAAAACCCTGCAGTTGTGTTCCAACTTGGCCCATGACAAGCCCACGATCCGCGGAGTCGCAACTCCAAGAAGGGAAGGCCCGAGTATTCTCGGAATCCCGTGCTCAAGATAATCCGACTAAGGTAAGACTAATCCAGCAAATCCTCCCGGTGTGCCGACACCCTGATAATAGCCGCGCGTATCTCGTCTCAGGCCACGACCGGATGGGACAAGCTACGGGTTTTTACCAGCCCTTGAGTTTCCTCGAGGTGGCCCCGCAGCACGCCCAATATGGGCCAACACTCATGTGGAGCACTGGCCCGGGTTGTTGATTAAGAAGAGGGTTAATTACTCCCTATGCAAGTTTTTAGTTGTTAGGCAAATGGAGTACCAATGTTGGGACTTGCTGGAAAAGACTTAGCGCTAAGCGGTTTATCGAGGGGGTCCCATAACCCCAACCGTGTGAGGAACGCATAATCAAGGAACATAACACCGGTTTATACGGTTCCTAGGGTGGCATGAGTGGAACAAAACACCAAGCAAGAGGCTTAGCCTTCCACCCATTACCAATATATAGATGATTTCATTAAGAGTTTATATAGTGTGATATCCCAACAAGCTTCAACATGAAGCAAGAATCTTCAAATCTTCTCCTGCATCTAGCAATGCTATAAGAGGGGCCGAACGAAGCCTACGTAGCCAATCAAAGGTTTGCATAGGTAGGGTGGTTAGACAGATTCATGGTTACAATAGGAGGCTGACAGACAAACATGGGCATAGAGGCAATAAGCTAAAGAGCGAGACTTCTAGCAATAGGCAAAGATAGTAATGATATCTGGGTGAGGTCATCTTGCCTGTCGAGTCGTCGATGGGATCGTAAGAGGGCTCCTCGTTCTCAACCTCGGTAGTAAGCTCGTTCTCGTACTCGGTCTCGGCTTCCGGCTCTACTCAACACAAGAACACGAGGCACGAAATCAAACAAGATGCAATGCGCAAACTACATGATGCATGGCTGATGCACTAAGGAAGCACTGCAGATGCACTTAGGATGCACAGTATCACAACATAGGAAGCACAGAGAAACATCACAAGAAACAAGACAATATGCTCAAGCAAGTAGGATGCAAGACAAGTCTATTTAGGATGCAAAACATGGCAAGGTAGGAAGCACAGAGAAACAACACAAGCAACAACAGGTTTACATGAGGCCGGAACTACTTAAGACAAATCCGGTAGTCCTCATGAGCATAGTTTGAAATTAGTTTAGATCTGAACAAACCTTAAGTTAAAGTTGTTAAACAGCAAGTTAACATGCACCATGACAATCTACACGAGATTCTAGTCAAATTTTATATAAAGTTTGTTTAAAACGGAGCTACGGTCTAGAAGATATGATCATGACAAGATAAGCATGGCAACGGTGCAAGATGCAACCAAACATCAAGCAACATACTCCAAAACATGTTAACAAGATGATATTATTAATCTACATGCAAAACCACACAAGTTTAATAAAGGACTTGCTCAAAACGGAGCAACGGACTAAAAGATACACCCGAAACAAGAAACAATGCCAAGCTGAAACTAACAGCCACATAGGAACTTCGGAGCAAGAAATATATACTCTACATCACTCAAACATGGTGACGAGAAGCATGGACATGAAGTAGACATATCCTACAGCAAACAACTCCATTGGAGCATCTCCATAGGAGGCATGGATCAACAGCAACAAGCTACAACATTTTGAACATGACAACAAAAACCTGACAGCAGTATTTTATAGCAACTTGGGAGCAAGAGTTAAATATGCTACATCCACCCAAATGAGCATGTGAGGGCATGAATGGATAGCCAACAACATATACAACAAGGAATGATCAATGGCCACCCCAAAACTATCATGGACTTGCCTAGAACAACAAGCAAACATAGCATCCGGATATTACAGATTCCAGACTTAGTGAAATTTCACTAAGTGTTAAAACAGCAATATTATCATGGCATATTTGTGAGCATGTTTAAGTCACCTCAAAGCATAACATGGCAAGTGGTTCGCACCACATCAAAGAACACATGATGGGGAATCCAAAACATATAAGAATGCAACATGGGGACAACCACATCAATAGCAACGAGCTCCTCAACTGGGCATCTCGTAACAAGTTTTAAAACCTAATAGCCACATACACTTTTGCAAAGCAGATAAACATGGCAATATGAATTCTAACATGCATCCTATAGCAACCAACATGTAGAGCATCTCATGATGAACATTTGGACATATCATTTGCTTCATTTGGATAAACATGCATCAAGTTATCACATATGAAACATGGCATGAAAACAACTAATAGCAGCAGTTTATAACAAGTAGCACTCTTCTCATGAAGATTAAGACATCTAGATAGACTCAAATATGCATGACACAATGGAACAAAATGTAGTACATGTCACCACGATCATTTTGACATATTATATGCACAATTCGGACAAGCACACCAAAAGTTATCCTCATCACAAAAATGCATCACACAATGAAAAACTAAAAGGACTTAGTAAAAATAAGACAAGGGTCAACCTCCTGGATCGGGTCAACCGGGTCGGGTTTGGTCAAACGGGTCGGAGCGGTCAACGGGTCGCGGGTCGGAACCCGTTAGGTCTCCCGCTGGACCGGGATCGTCTGGATCGACGAGGCCGGTGCCTCGAGAGCCTCGGCGGCGGCTGGACTGCTCCGGCCGGCGGGAGGCCGGAGGGACGGCGGGCGGTGACCGGCGGCCGAGGCCCGGCGGCGAGGGGCTCGGCGGCAGCCTAGGATCTTGAGGGCGCGGCGGCGGGGAGCTTCGAAGGGCGGCGGCGGCTCGATCTGGAAGCTCGGGCGGCGGTGATGGGAGCGGTGGCGGCGGGGTCGTGCGCCGTGACAGAGGAGATCGGCGAAGGGCGCGCGGGGCGAGCGGCCCGGGACGCGGCGGCGGCGGGATGCGGGCCGCGGGGGCCGGGGACGGGCCCGGCGGGCCCGCGCGGCGAGGACGCGGCGGTTGACTGACGCGGGCGGCGGACTGTCCCGCTCGGGTCGGACACGTCCGCCCGGCACGGATTTCGAGGCGGGGCTGGGGGAGGAAGAAGACTAGGGTTTGGACGAGAAAAAATGGAGGGGTGGATGTTTTTATAGGCACAAGGAGCTAGGAGACTCCAAATGGGGAACGGTTTTCGGCCACGCGATCACAATTCAACGACCGAGATGATGGTAAGGGTTGAGCTGGGTTGTTGGGCTGTTGTGGAGGGTGTCTTGGGCCTCAAAGAGGAGGTACTTTTAGCCCACGAGGTTAACTGTTGGAGTACCAAACGAACTCCAAACGCGACGAAACTTGACAGGCGGGTTACACGTATCAAAACAACATCACACGACAAGTCTCACGTCATTCCGGAAACGTCACACAGCCAAACACGAAAGAAGGACTTGGGGATGCCACAGGCACGTGTGAGAGCGTCGGAACTTGAAACGGACAACGGGAAGGGACGAGTGGGACCGGATGCAAACGACAACATAAATGCAATGCAATGCACATGACAACATGACAAGGATGAAATGCACACACGCACACGACATAACGACGAAACCCGAAAAGACAAAGAACCCGGAATGGAATTGATGAAGCCAAAGTTTATATATTGCCATATAGGGAAAGTGTTACATCCGGGGCATTACAAACTCTGCTCTACTACGAAAAGATCTCGTCCCGAGATCTAGGACTGGAAGAAGGAAGGGTACTCGGAACGAAGGTGATCTTCTCGTTCCCACGTAGCTTCTCAGTCGGTATGGTGTGACCACTTGACTTTCAAGAACTTGATTGACTTGTTGCGGGTCTTGCGCTCGGTTTCTTCGAGAATAGTAACGGGGTGCTCTCGGTAAGACAAGTCTTGTTGAAGATCAATCTCCTCAAACAGAATGGTGCGTTCAGGTGTCTTGAAGCACTTGCGGGGTTGAGACACGTGAAACACATCATGAACATTAGCGAAGTTGGAAGGGAGCTCAAGTTGATAGGCTAGATCGCCTCTTTTGCCAAGGATCTTGAAAGGGCCCACGTATCTAGGAGCAAGCTTTCCTTTGATACCAAATCTTTGGGTGCCTTTCATAGGAGAAACACGGAGATAGACATGATCCCCAATGTTGAAGGACAAATCACGATGCTTGCCGTCATAGTAGCTCTTCTGATGCGACTGAGCGGCCTTGAGATTCTCACGTATGACTTTGCACATTTCTTCAGCTTCTGAGATCAAGTCATTGCCTAGAAGTTGACGTTCACCAGTCTCGGACCAGTTGAGAGGGGTACGACACTTTCTGCCATAGAGGATTTCAAACGGAGCTTTGCCGGCACTTGCTTGGAAACTGTTGTTGTAAGAGAACTCGGCAAACGGAAGGCAATCTTCACACTTCATGCCAAAAGATATGACACAAGCTCTGAGCATGTCTTCTAGAATCTTATTCACTCTCTTGACTTGACCACTAGTTTGAGGGTGAAATGCAGTGCTGAAACGGATCTTAGTGCCCATGGCAGACTGAAAGGAGTCCCAGAACTTGGAAGTGAACAAACTTCCACGGTCTGAGGAGATAACTTGAGGAATGCCATGTAAGGACACAATTCTGGAAGTGTACAACTCTGCCAGTTGAGCTGCATTGATGGATTCTTTGACTGGAAGGAAGTGGGCTACTTTGGTAAGCTTGTCAATCACCACAAGGATAGAATCATTCCCTTTCTTGGACTTAGGAAAGCCAGTGACGAAATCCATTTCAATGTGGTCGAATTTCCACTCGGGAATAGGAAGAGGTTGGAGAAGACCGGCTGGACGTTGATGCTCTGCCTTCACTCTTCTGCAGACATCACATTCATTCACGAATTGGACAATCTCCCTTTTCATGCGAGTCCACCAGTAAGATTTCTTGAGGTCTTGGTACATCTTGGAACTTCTAGGATGAATCGAAAGGAGGGAATCATGTGCTTCGTTCATTATGAGCTTCCTGAGATCACCCTTGGGAACCACAAGTCTGTCCTCAAAGAACAAGGTATCTCTCTCATCAACACGATAGCACTTGTATTTGGGAGTACCCTTTGCAATACCATGTTTCACTTTCTGCACCATAGCATCACTGAGTTGGGCCTCACGGATCTGGTCTTCCAAGGTAGGAGCAACTTGAAGATTTGCAAGAAAGCCTTGCGGAACAACTTGGAGGTTGAGCTTCCTGAATGCTTCACAAAGCTCAGGCTGAAACGGCTTGATAAGGAGACTGTTGTAATATGCCTTTCTGCTCAAGGCATCTGCAATCACATTGTCCTTTCCAGGTGTGTATTCGATGCTTGGATCATACGCTTGGATCATTTCAACCCAACGAGTCTGGCGAAGGTTCAGGTTCGGCTGTGTGAAGATGTACTTCAAGCTCTTGTGATCGGTGAAGATGTCGACTTTTCTGCCCAACATAATGTGTCTCCACGTAATCAAGGCGTGTACCACAGCTGCTAGCTCGAGATCATGTGTGGGGTAGTTCTTCTCACTTGGCTTCAGTTGACGAGAAGTGTATGCCACAATCTTCTTGTCCTGCATTAGCACACCACCAAGTCCTTGAAGAGAAGCATCACAGAATACTTCGTAGGGCTTGGACTCATCTGGAGGGGTAAGAACTGGAGCAGAGATGAGCTTTTCTTTGAGAGTTTTAAATGCCACATCACAATCTGGAGACCAGTTGTACTTGACATTCTTCTGCAGCAAGTTGGAGAGATGCTTGGCAATCTTGGAGAAGTTCTCAACGAACCTTCTGCAATAGCTAGCAAGACCAAGGAAGCTTCGGAGTTGCTTGACGTTCTGAGGAGGTTCCCAGTTGACAATCGCTTCAACTTTCTCGGGGTTGACCGCAATACCGTCAGCAGAGATGATATGGCCCAGATACAAGACCTTATCGAGCCAGAATTCGTACTTGGAGAACTTGGCATAGAACTTATGTTCACGGAGTTTGTCGAGAACCAGACGGAGGTGGTTTTCGTGATCTTCTTCATTCTTGGAGAATACCAAGATGTCATCCAGATACACAAGCACAAACTCGTTGGTGTAGGGGTTGAAAATGTAGTGCATCATTCTCGAGAAGGTAGGTGGAACATTAGCGAGGCCAAATGACATGACTGTATACTCATAGGAGTCGTAGCTCGTTCTGAAGGCAGTCTTGTGGATATCTTCTTCACGAATGCGGATTTGGTGATAACCTATTCAGAGATCGAGCTTTGAGAACACTTTAGCTCCTTTGAGCTGCTCGAACAATTCATTGATGTTGGGGAGCGGATACTTGTTCTTTATTGTCTTCTTGTTCAATGGCCGGTAATCAACGCAAAGGCGCTCCGTGCCATCCTTCTTCTTGACAAATAAGACACCACAGCCCCAAGGAGACGTGCTAGGCCTGATTAGACCCATACGCTCTTGTTCATCAAGCTGTTTCTTCAACTCCTTCAACTCTTCAGGGGAGAGCTTGTACGGACGCCGGCATGCTGGCTCAGTACCAGGCTCGAGTTCAATGACAAATTCAACTTGACGATGCGGAGGCATGCCTGGAAGCTCTTCAGGGAAAACGTCTTCGTATTCATTGACCACCGGAATTTGAGAGATGGCATTAATCTCTCCCTTGTCATTGAGAGAGAATAGCTTGATTGTGTTATCTCGAGAGGCAAAGATAATCACGTCTTCGTTAGGATGAGTTATCTTGACTTCCTTATTTGCACAATCAATGTGAGCATCAAGCTAAGAAAGCCAATCCATCCCGAGAATAAGATCAATGTCGGAGTTGCCGAGAACAACCGGAGAAGCCAGAAAGCGGTAATCACCCATGCAAATAGATACATCCGGAGCATACAATCTAGAATTCATTTGCTTTCCCGGAGAAGTAATCGATAACTCCCTTGGTAAAGCCAGTGTGCCCACATTGTGCTTGAATGCAAATGGATATGACATGAAAGAATGTGATGCACCAGAATCAAACAAAACTTTAGCAGGTTTAAGATTGACTCGAAGGTTACCAAGTATCACATCTGAAGAATTCTCTGCTTGAGCTGCATTCATTAGATTCACTCTTGCAACCTTTGGATTGTGCTTGACAATAGCAGTGCTGACAGGTGGAGGAGGTGGAAGGCGCCTTGGGTTGGGGCACTTGTTAGCATAGTGACCCTTCTGAGTGCACTTGTTGCAAAGCACTTCTAAGAGAGGACGGTGATAAGGAGCACTTGACTTGGAAGCTTGAAACTAATTCTTTGACTGGTTGCTTGGGTAGGGTGGGTGGGAGAAAGCACGGCCACCAGAGTTCTTGTTGTTGTTGTAGGGAGCTCGGATCACTGGAGGATGTGGAAGCCAAAACTTCTGTTGCTTTGCGACCACTTGAGAAGAAGAGGAGGAGTGAACGGCATCTCTGACCCTCTTTTTGGAAGCTTCCATCTTGAGCTGGGCTGCCTCTTGCTTAAGTTCCATGTTATAGAATTTATCAAACTCATCAGGCTCGAACAAGGTGAGAGCTAGTTGGAGTTCATCCTTCAAACCACCACGGAACTAATAGATCTTGCTCTTGGCATCTGGGATGTCTTGCTTTGCATAGCGGGCAAGGTTCTGGAACTTGACATTATATTGGTAGACAGACATAGAGCCTTGCTTCAGGTTGCGGAATTGCTCACGCATACCCTCGATGACACTTGTTGGAATGTGGTGAGAAGGAAAGTCCTTGCAGAAGTCATCCCAGGAGATTTCACGCCCTGCTCTGGAGTCTTTGTACTGCGGCCACCAATCAGCTGCTTGGTCCTTGAGTTGGAAGGCTGCAAACTTCACATAGTCCTCGGGCCTGACGTTACTGCACTCGAAATGCTTCTTGATATCTGTTATCCAGTCTTCAGCATCGAGAGGGTCCACGCAGTAACTGAATGCCTTTGGTTGATTTGCCAAGAACTGGTTGAGCGTAGAAAGTGGGGTTGGTTGAAAAAATTGCCTTGGTTCCCATGAGCACCCTGATTTGCTTGATTTGCTTGAATATTCTGCATCATTTGCATAAGCATCTGGGTGTTCTGGTTCGTCACTTGCATAATTGCTCTCCAGGCCTCAGACGGAGGAGGAGGGGAAGGAGGACGATCAGGAACCTCTTCACCCTCTGGGTTAGCGTTGGGAATCCTTTTAGGAGCCATCCTGAAAGAGATGACCACTATTAGCCATTGATTGAAAGAAGATATAA
Source organism: Secale cereale (assembly GCA_902687465.1). Taxonomy (NCBI): domain Eukaryota; kingdom Viridiplantae; phylum Streptophyta; class Magnoliopsida; order Poales; family Poaceae; genus Secale; species Secale cereale. The sequence continues at coordinate 169,168,666 of LR738709.1, forward strand.
GCTGAATCAACGGCTAGAATTGCAACATAGTCTTCACAAGAACATTCGAACAAGAGGAACGAATGAAATACTCAGTTTAATAGTAACAACAATCTTCACGAGAAGCCACTTGGGAGACAAAAGGTAAATAAAACAAGAAGGTGCAGATAGAACAAATACAAGATAGAAGCTTCGTTCGACATATTCGTGCTGAACGTGTTACAAAAGGGTTTTGCAATCCCCGGATCAGCATAGCCAAGGACCCTTTAAGATGCAACTCCCGATCGGAACGACGACCATAAAACTACTTCACTCAATGTAGAACCCCGAACTCCATATCATGCATTCGATGGAAGAATGCCTACGATCTACTAGATGAACCCACCTATTAATTTCCGAAAGTTTCCAGTTATGCAATCAGGTGTTGGGGATACAGGGGAAGCATCGCACACTCAACTCTAATCCTACATCCAGCTGTATCCATCCTTAAACACATAACCAATTATTTCTGGAAACCGTCTTCCTCGGACCTTCGAAACGCATCCACTATACAAGCTATGGCAATACTCCCGAACTACCTCCCCAGTACTGGGTGATGTCGGGGTTATCTTACCACTAACCGCATAGGAGAGTTTTCGATGTCGGCCGTCTTAAGTATTCTAGAACTGCCGCGATATATTTGTGACGACAACACCTCGGAGCTCAACTCCCCGGGACACTGCCACAACCCCTAAGTGACAGGAGGCATCGAGAACAATGTTCTCGTCACAAAGACATCGGAACAATCCAAACAATACTCGCGAGATTCCTAAAAAAAATTTGGTGCAATTTTGAGAGTAGAAGAGGCAAGAGTAATCGTCAGGAGTCCTCACCAGAGTGGAAAGAGATGAGGAGCAAAAGAAATCCTACTCTCCGATATATATATAGGACTCAAAACATTTTAAGTGTGTGCCTAGACTCAACCGTCAACGATTCGATCAATCAGTGTGGGCTTCTAGGTCGGAGAAGGCTCTGAATACCAACTTGTAATGCCCAGGATGGGACTATACCTCCTACGTGTCGAGGCACGACTTAAAGGTATAAGCCCATTCTGGAATGATCTCAAGTTCGGTATCTTTGCACATCTCATGAAAAATTGGGGATGAAAATAGCAAAAAAAGATAGTTGGCTTACACTCGCCACGTCACACAATTCATTACAAAGCCAAACATCATTCAAATAACATCACAACCCGTCCACGGGTGAAGATCCAAATGAAAGTTACCAAACATACATAAAGCCACAGGACCGAAACGCCCCTAGTAGAAACCACTACTGATCATCGGGATAGTACACATAGTAACGGCTACGTTCCTCATCGTACTCCTAGTATAGCTCGGTGCCGTCACCTGAGTAGCTCACCATGGTACCTGCATCTGGTGTGGTGTAGAATCTGTGAGCCACAGAGGACTCAACAATCCCGTTTCCGGGTAACACAACTATCTAAGCCTTGGGCGTGGAACAAGGCTGAAGAAAGAATAAGAGGTTGCAGCAACACTAGCACTAACTTACGTAAGAAGAGCGAGAAGAGAAGTCCCACGAGCGACAAGGTGATCACGAAGTGATCCTATCTAAACACGTCAAACATAACCCCACCGTGTTCACTTCCCGAGCCTTTTCGGAAAATGACTGTCACGGTACTCACGCTGGTAGTGTGTTCTGAACATGGTGTCAAGTTTTCTACAACCGGATATTAACAAATTCCCATCTGCCACATAACCGCCGGCACGGCTTTCGAAAGTTCAAAACCCTGCAGGGGTGTTCCAACTTGGCCCATGACAAGCCCACGATCCGCGGAGTCGCAACTCCAAGGTGGGAAGGCCCGAGTATTCTCGGAATCCCGTGCTCAAGATACTCCGACTAAGGTAAGACTAATCCAGCAAATCCTCCCGGCGTGCCAACACCCTGATAAGAGCCGCCCGTATCTCGTCTCTGGCCACGACCGGATGGGACAAGCTACGGGTTTTTACCAGCCCTTGAGTTTCCTCGAGGTGGCCCCGCAGCACGCCCAATTTGGACCAACACTCATGTGGAGCACTGGCCCGGGTTGTTGATTAAGAAGAGGGTTAATTACTCCCTATGCAAGTTTTTAGTTGTTAGGAAAATGGAGTACCAATGTTGGGACTTGCTGGAAAAGACTTAGAGCTAAGCGGTTTATCGAGGGGGTCCCATAACCCCAACCGTGTGAGGAACGCATAATCAAGGAACATAACACCGGTTTATACGGTTCCTAGGGTAGCATGAGTGGAACAAAACACCAAGCAAGAGGCTTAGCCTTCCACGCATTACCAATATGTAGATGATTTCATTAAGAGTTTATATAGTGTGATATCCCAACAAGCTTCAACATGAAGCAAGAATCTTTAAATCTTCTCCTGCATCTAGCAATGCTATAAGAGGGGCTGAGCGAAGCCTACGTAGCCAATCAAAGGTTTGCATAGGTAGGGTGGCTAGACAGATTCATGGTTACATAGGAGGCTGACAGACAAACATGGGCATCGAGGCAATAAGCTAAAGAGCGAGACTTCTAGCAATATGCAAAGATAGTAATGATATCTGGGTGAGGTCATATTGCCTGTCGAGTCGTCGATGGGATCGTAAGAGGGCTCCTCGTTCTCAACCTCGGTAGTAACCTCGTTCTCGTACTCGGTCTAGGCTTCCGGCTCTACTCAACACAAGAACATGAGGCAAGAAATCAAACAAGATGCAATGCGCAAACTACAGGATGCATGGCTGATGCACTAAGGAAGCACTGCAGATGCACTTACGATGCACATTATCACAACATAGGAAGCACATAGAAATAGCACAAGAAACAAGACAATATGCTCAAGCAAGTAGGATGCAAGACAAGTCTATTTAGGATGCAAAACATGGCAAGGTAGGAAGCACAGAGAAACAACACAAGCAACAGCAGGTTTACATGAGGCCGGAACTACTTAAGACAAATCCGGTAGTCCTCATGAGCATAGTTTGAAATTAGTCTAGATCTGAACAAACCTTAAGTTAAAGTTGTTAAACAGCAAGCTAACATGCACCATGACAATCTACACGAAATTCTAGTCAAGTTTTATATAAAGTTTGTTTAAAACGGAGCTACGGCTAGAAGATATGATCAAGACAAGATAAGCATGGCAACGGTGCAAGATGCAACCAAACATCAAGCAACATACTCCAAAACATGTTAACAAGATGATATTATTAATCTACATGCCAAACCACACAAGTTTCATATAGTACTTGCTCAAAACGGAGCAACAGACTGAAAGATACACCCGAAACAAGAAACAATGCCAAGCTGAAACTAACAGCCACATAGAAACTTTGGAGCAAGAAATATATACTCTACAACACTCAAACATGGTGACGAGAAGCATGGACATGAAGTAGACATATCATAGAGCAAACAACTCCATTGGAGCATCTCTATAGGAGGCATGGATCAACAGCGACCAGCTACAACATTTTGAACATGACAACAAAAACCTGACAGCAGTATTTTATAGCAACTTGGGAGCAAGAGTTAAATATGCTACATCCACCCAAATGAGCATGTGAGGGCATGAATGGATAGCCAACAACATATACAACAAGGAATGATCAATGGCCACCCCAAAACTATCATGGACTTGCCTAGAACAACAAGCAAACATAGCATCCGGATATTACAGATTCCAGACTTAGTGAAATTTCACTAAGTGTTAAAACAGCAATATTATCATGGCATATTTGTGAGCATGTTTAAGTCACCTCAAAGCATAACATGTCAAGTGGTTCGCACCACATCAAAGAACACATGATGGGGAATCCAAAACATATAAGCATGCAACATGGGGACAACCACATCAATAGCAACGAGCTCCTCAACTGGGCATCTCGTAACAAGTGTAAAACCTAACAACCACATACACTTTTGCAAAGGAGATAAACATGGCAATATGAATTCTAACATGCATCCTATAGCAACCAACATGTAGAGCATCTCATGATGAACATTTGGACATATAATTTCCTTAATTTGGATAAACATGCATCAAGTTATCACATATCAAACATGACATGAAAACAACTAATAGCAGCAGTTTATAACAAGTAGCACTCTTCTCATGAAAATTAAGACATCTAGATGGACTCAAATATGCATGACACAATGGAACAAAATGTAGTACATGTCACCACGATCATTTTGACATATTATATGCACAATTCGGACAAGCACAGCAAAAATTATCCTCATCACAAAAATGCATCAGACAATGAAAAACTAAAAGGACTTAGTAAAAATAAGACAAGGGTCAACATCCTGGATCAGGTCAACTGGGTTGGGTCTGGTCAAACGGGTCGGAGCGGTCAACGGGTCGCGGGTCGGAACCCGTTAGGTCTCCCGCTGGATCGGGATCGGCTGGATCGACGAGGTCGGCGCCTCGAGAGCCTCGGCGGCGGCTGGACTGCTCCGGCCGGCGGGAGGCCGGAGGGACGGGTCCGGCGGGCCCGCACGGCGAGGACGCGGCGGTTGACTGGCGCGGGCGGCGGACTGTCCGGCTCGGGTCGGACACGTCCGCCCGGCACGTATTTCGAGGCGGGGCTGGTGGAGGAAGAAGACTAGGGTTTGGACGAGAAAAAATGGACGGGTGGACGTTTTTATAGGCACAAGGAGCTAGGAGACTCCAAATGAGGAACGGTTTTCGGCCACGCGATCACAATTCAATGACCGAGATGATGGGAATGGTTGAGCTGGGTTGTTGGGCTGTTGTGGAGGGGGTCTTGGGCCTCAAAGAGGAGGTACTTTTAGCCCACGAGGTTAACTGTTGGAGTACCAAACAAACTCCAAACGCGACGAAACTTGACAGGCAGGTTACACGTATCAAAACAACATCGCACGACAAGTCTCACATCATTCCGGAAACGTTACACGGCCAAACACGAAAGAAGGACTCGGGGATGCCACGGGCACGTGTGAGAGCGTCGGAACTCGAAACAGACAATGGGAAGGGACGAGTGGGACCAGATGCAAACAACAACACAAATGCAATGCAATGCACATGACAACATGACAAGGATGAAATGCACACACGCACACGACAAAACGACGAAACCCGAAAAGACGAAGAACCCGGAATGGAATTGATGAAGCCAAAGTTTATATATTGCCATATAGGGAAAGTGTTACATCCGGGGCATTACACCTAGAGCCCATTGCTAGTTTCTGTTTTTCCTTGTTTTTGAGTTTTGCCGAAAAGGAATATCAACGGACTCTAAATGAGCTGAAAATTTACGGAGATTTTTTATGAACCAGAAGAAGCCCCCAAAGCAAAAGAGTTGGGCCAGAAGAGTCCCGAGTCAATGACAAGGGTGGGGGCGCGCCCACCCCCTAGGGCGTGCCCCCTACCTTGTCATCGACTCGTGGACCCCCCTGACTTGTTCTCAACGCCAAAAAATCCTATAAATACCAACCCCCCCCCCCAGAAAGAAACCTAGATCGGGAGTTCCGCCACCGCAAGCCTCTGTAGCCACAAAAAACCAATTGGGAGCCCGTTCCTGCACCTTGCCGGAGGGGGAAACCATCACTGATGACCATCTTCATCATCCTGACGGTCTCCATGACGAGGAGGGAGTAGTTCACACTTGGGGCAGAGGGTATGTACCAGTAGCTATGTGTTTGATCTCTCTCTCTCTCTCATGTTCTTGATTTGGCACGATCTTGATGTGTCGTGAGCTTTGTTACTATAGTTGAATCATATGGTGTTTCTCCCCCTCTCTACCTTGTGATGAATTGAGTCTTTTCCTTTGAGGTTTTGTTATGTCGGATTGAATCCTGGATGTGAGAGCACTTGATGTATGTCTTATGATGGGATATCTATGGTGACAATGGGATGTTCTGTTGATCCACTTGATGCATGTTTTGGTTATGAACTTGCGGATTCCTGTGGTAACATTGGGGTAATCTATGCATAGGGGGTTGGAACGCGTTTTCATATTCCTTTCTCCGATAGAAAATTCTGGATGCTCTTGAAGTTCTTTGTGTTGGATTGAATATTATGAATTTGAAATTGTGTGATGCACATTGTATAATTAGCCCACAGATACTTGTGGTGACATTGGAGTATCTAGGTGACATTAGGGTTGATTGATGCGTGTCACATGGTGATATTTTAGTACGAACTCTAGGGTTGTTTGTGGCACTTATAGGAATTGCCCAATAGATTGATCAGAAAGAATAGCTTTGAGGTGGTTTCGTACCCTATAATCAATTTCATCTTATGTTCTCCGTGATAGGAACTTTGGAGTGACTCTTTGTCACCTGTTGAGGGATAGTTATATGATCCAATTATTTTATCATTGTTGAGAGAACTTGCACTAGTGAAAGTATTAACCCTAGGCCTTCTTTCCAAGCATGGCAATACCGTTCGTGCTCCATTTTACTACCTGTTACCTTGCTGTTTTTATATTTTCAGATTACAAAAACCTATATCTACCATTCATATTATTCTTGTATCACAATCTCTTCGCCGACCTAGTGCACCTATACAATTTACCATTGTATTGGGTTTGTTGGGGACATAAGAGACTATTTGTTGTTTGATTGCAGGGTTGTGTGAGAGAGACCATCTTCATCCCATGCCTCCCACGGATTGATAAACCTTTGGTCATCCACTTGAGGGAAAATTGCTACTGTCCTACAAAACTCTGTGCTTGGAGGCCCAACATGAGTCTACCAGAAGAAGGTTGTGTAGTAGACATCAGCCACCAATGATCCCTTCTGGCCGATTCTATAAGATTGGCCATCCAAGTTTAAAAAGAGAGGATAGGAAAGGCCAAGAGGTAAGAAGTATGAGATCAAGGCATAATAGGTACAAGGAGGTGTCAAGATAGATTATCATACTATGAGTTTTCCTAGTCTATTTCCTAGGGTCATGACCTGTAGACAACATGTACTCTGATATCATATGTGAAAGAACATGCAGTGCCCCCATATGTGAAAGAATATGCCAATGCCAACCATATGCGTGGTCTGGAGCGCTACAGTGCGCCCTTGCATTGCAGCCGCATCCTGCCCGAGGCTCCCGACCACCTAGAGCTTCTCCCGCATGCCAACAGGACCACCTCGATGTCCGCAACACACCAGCTAGTCGCCCCCCTTCTCCCTCTCTCTCTCTCCTGATCCACCCCGAGCATGCCCGAGCGCCTTCCGAGCTCGCCACTCCCTATTTGTGCACGGGACCCGTCCCAGCCTCGCTCCGGTCCTCCTCTCATGCCCCAACACCTTGCACCAGCCACACGAACACCGCAGAGCAGCCCTAGCTCCTCCCCACGGCCACCCGAGCCGATTTCACAGATGCCTGTGGATGACGTCCACGGTGAACCTCGCCATCGCTATAAAAGGGCCTCCCAACCCCTTCTCTCCATTCTAATCACTCTATCTCACTTCCAATCATCCTCCTCCGCCTCGTGTTCATCCCCAGAGCCGCCTGAGCTCGGGATCGAGCCCGAGCTCCGCCACTTTGGGCCGCTGTCGATCCCGTGGTACAGGCCTTCCCCGGCCCTCTTTCTTCTTCCTATGAATCACCCAGAGCACGCTGGCCAATTCCCCTCTCTCTCCCATGTCTTTTGCAGCCTGGGTCGAGCTGATCAACCTCGAGCCGAAGCTCTGCCGCGCTGCTCTTCGTCGCCGGCGAACCAGGTCCTCCCGACGGCCAACTCCAGCACCACATGAACGACGACTCCCTCCTGAGTCCAATAGTGCCCCCACTTGCCTCGCCGTGGCCCACGTCGCCACTAGTGAGCACGCCACCCTTCCCGTCGCGAGGATGGAAATGATAGGCGGGCCCCGCCTGTCATACTCACCTCTCTCTCTCACTAGCTGATGGGTGGGGGTCCACCCATCAGGTTTAAACATTCCGCCGCGCACGTACCATTTGGGCCGAAGGCGTATTTTGTCTTTACGCCTTTGACGTGGCCTTGCCGTGCTACGTTGTATGTCTGGGCCAGCTCAGCTGTGTCTGTTTAGGCCCAAATGCACAGTGCTCTTTTTCTTTTTCCTTTTACCAGAAACTTCTTGAAATTTCACAAAATAAAATATTTATTCAAATGCAATAATTCCCACTCCTAAATTCTTCTAAAAATCCCACCTATTTAATGGTATAACTTTCATACACGTCCATCACACTTCCATGTACTGTTCAAATTTAAATTTAAATTTGAACATATATATTGCTCTCTGAAAATCCATTAATCTTATTCTATAACTCCAAATCCAAAACTAGAAATTTTCACATTCTTAGTTTCCACCCTAATATTTAAAAAAAATAAGTGAACATTTTTCTGTTTTAATATTTCCTTATTGTGTGCCCGATACTTTGTGACGTTAGATTTGCGAAGTTGACGAAGGAGTTGGACGAGAAGGATTTGAAGACCTCAAAGACTTGGTTGAAGCGAGGCAAGCATCCCTTTGACCATGTTTAAGAAACTCTTTTTTATGCATGTCATATAGCACCTTATTATCGATGCATCAGGATCATGTTGAGGTGGTGACCACTTCGGTTGGTTGCCTTTGTTACTTACCTGTTGAAACTTGCATCCAGCATGAACCTACCTTCCTATGAGGGTTATGCGGTGGGAGTAGATAGGATGCTAAAGTAGTGGCTACCCAAATGGGTCGGGTATATGCATGGTGATGGAGACAAAGTATTTTCGAAAGGCTTTTCGAAAACCCCGTCGGGTGCCACTTATGCCCGAGGGAGATGTTGAGTTGGGTAACCACTTGATGACGAAGTGGTGTACTGATGCAGGCGTGTGTTGTTTTCATAAACGGATTGGTTTAAGTTACTATCGTTACTCCAACCTTACATGTACAACCACTCTACCCCTTATGGGACTGAGCATTATTAATTACCTAGTCCGATACTAGCATGGTGCCTGCATTACTAGTGACGGGGGTACATGAGGTCACTTCGGGACGAGGTCGTGCTTGGATAGGCGGCCATGACTGTTTTCACAGGGCACCAGACACATCGTTGGTCCCTGCGTGTATGTGTGATAATGAAAAGGGTAGAGTCCCAAGATCTCGATGCTTATACACAAAGGCCGTGTACCAACAAGTGGACTCCGTGTTAGTGTCGCCTAGCGAAAGATAGTGATCGGGTGCTTCCCTCGAGTACTTGAGGTACTGCGGGATCATGGATGGCACGAAAGCTTCATGATCTTGTGGGTAAAGTGTGCAACCTTCGCAGAGTGTAAAACTATTCGAATAGCAGTGTCCATGGTCAAGGACAGTTGGATAACTGCTCTGGGGCTACGTCCATTGTTTACAAACCCGGTGTGTCTGAGGAAAACAACACAGTTTGGTGATATTGATGATGTGATTCATGAGGAAGTCACGATGAGCTTTGATACGTCTCCATCGTATCTATAATTTTTTATTGTTCCATGCCAATATTATACAACTTTCATATACTTTTGGCAACTTTTAGACTATTTTTGGGACTAACATATTGATCCAGTGCCCAGTGCCAGTTCCTGTTTGTTGCATGTTTTTTGTTTAGCAGAATATCCATATCAAACGGGGTCCAAACGGGATAAAAACAGACGGAGTATTTTTTGGAATATATGTGAATTTTGGGAAGTGGAATCAACGTGAGACGATGCCCGAGTGGCCCATGAGGCAGGGGGCACGCCCCAGGGGGTGGGCACGCCCCTGGCCCTCGTGGCCACCCCGTAAGGCAGTAGGTGCCCTTCTTTCGCCGCAAGAAATCTAACATCCGGATAAAAATCGTGTCAAAAATTCAGCCCAATCAGAGTTACGGATCTCCGGGAATATAAGAAACGGTGAAAGGCCAGAATCTGGGAACGCATAAAGAGAGATAGACAGAGAGACAGATCCAATCTTGGAGGGGCTCTCGCCCCTCCGCCGCCATGGAGGCCATGGACCATAGGGGAAACCCTTCTCCCATCTAGGGAGAAGGTCAAGGAAGAAGAAGAAGGAGGGGGGCTCTCTCCCCTTCTCTGCCGGTGGCGCCGGAATGCCGCCGGGGCCATCATTGTGTGACGGCAATCTACACAAACACCTCCGTCATCTTCATTAACATCTCCATCACCTTCCCCATATATCTATAGCGGTCCACTCTCCCAGAACCCACTGTACCATCTACTTCAACATGGTGCTTTATGCTTCATATTATTATGCAATGATGTGTTGCCATCCTATGATGTCTGAGTAGATTTTTGTTGTCCTATCGATGATTGGTGAATTGCTATGATTGGTTTAAATTGCTTGTGGTTATGTTGCTGTCCTTTGGTGCCCATCATATGAGCGCACGCGTGGATCACACCATAGGGTTAGTTGTATGTTGATAGGACTATGTATTGGAGGGCAAGAGTGATAGAAGCTTCAACCTAGCGTAGAAATTGATGCATACAGGATTGAAGGGGGACCAATATATATCTTAATGCTATGGTTGCGTTTTACCTTAATGAACATTAGTAGTTGCGGATGCTTGCTAATAGTTCCAATCATTAGTGCATAGAATTCCAAGTCAGGGATGACATTCTAGCAGTGTCCCCTCCCACATAAAACTTGCTATCGGTCTAGTAACGTAGTCAATTGCTTAGGGACAATTTCGTAACTCCTACCACCACTTTTCCATACTCGCTATACTAACTTTATTACTTCCTTGGCTAAACAGCCCCTAGTTTATATTTACGTGCCCTTTATATTCTTGCAAACCTATCCCACAAAAACTACAAAATATTTCTAGTTTCATACTTGTTCTAGGTAAAGTAAACGTCAAGCGTGCGTAGAGTTGTATCGGTGGTTGATAGAACTTGAGGGAATATTTGTTATACCTTCAACTCCTCGTTGGGTTCGACACCCTTACTTATCGAAAGAGGCTACAACTGATCGATCCCCTACACTTGTGGGTTATCAAGACCTTTTTCTGGCGCCATTGCCGGGGAGCAATAGCGTGGGGTGAATATTCTCGTGTGTGCTTGTTTGCTTTATCACTAAGTAGATTTTATTTGCTGTTCTAAGTTGTTTTCTATCTTTAGTTATGGGTAGGAAACACATAATACCAAAAAAAATTAGTGGTACCTGCTGAACCAATGGTTGAAGAACCACTCAAAATCTATCACAGTCGTGAAGCTTTTTACTTGGATCATCTATGATCCCTATGTGCTCGTGCTGAAACCCCAACTAGCTTAGTTGAGGGAAAATATTTAGATGAGCATGCTTGTTATGTGCGACACCGCTTATCTCAAGAAGGGAAACTTTGACTGGATCAAATTCATCGTTTGCAATGCTATGCTTGGAATTTATGTGAAATATATGATTTTACTTGTTGTTCTGAAGACCCTAAGAAACACCTTCCCTACCAATGCGAGTTTAGTGATAATGGAATCATATCTTCGTATGCTAAGGGTTTTTATAGTTACTATGATGTTCAACAAATTGAAGAATCTGTTGCTTTTAAGGGTGCTTATGAAATTTCTTCTTTGATTGAAAAGTATGATGCTACTCTTTACAAATCTGAAATTTTTGCCATATTTAAATATTGTTATGATAATTATGCTTCTAATGCCTATGTTAAACCATATATTGAGGACTCCTCCGCTGTCCAAGAAGAGACTAATATTTTGCAGGAGTCTGTGGAAGAGGAAATTGATGACACTGTGAGCTCACTGGATGAAAAAGATGAGGAGGAGAGCGAAGAACAAAAGGAGGAAGAGCGGATTGATCACCCGTGCCCACCTTCTAATGAGAGTAAGTCTTTATCTCATCCATTGTTTAATTTCTCTTCATGCTTACCGAAGGATGAATGCTATGATGATTGTTATGATCCCGTTGATTCTTTTGAAATATTCCTTTTTGATGATACTTTCTATGCTTGTGGCCAAGATGCCAATATGAATTATGCCTATGGATATGAACTAGCTATAGTTCCTTATGTTAAACATGAGATAGTTGCTATTGCACCCACACATGATAGTCCTATTATCTTTTTGAATTCTCCCAACTACCCTATTTCGCAGAAGTTTGCTCTTATTAAGGATTATATTGATGGGTTGCATCTCACTACCACACATGATGATTTAGATATATATAATATGCATGTGATTGCTGCTCCTACTTGCAATTATTATGAGAGAGGAACTACATCTCCGCCTCTCTATGTTTCCAATATGATAAAATTGCAAGAAACTGCTTACACTATGCATTGGCCTTTACTTGATGTGCATGAATTGTTCTTGTATGATATGCCTATGCATAGGAAGAGAGTTATAATTCATTTTTGCATGACACATATCACCTTGTGCTCATTACTAAATGCCAAATCATTGTTAATTAAAATTGGATTTGATATACCTTGGGATCCGGGTGGATCCATTACTTGAGCACTATATGCCTAGCTTAATGGCTTTAAAGAAAGAGCTGCCAGGGAGACAACCCGGAAGTTTTAGAGAGTCATTTATTTCTATTGTGTGCTTTTATAAAGTTTAAAAACAAAATAAAATAAAGAGGGGAACCTAAAACTTTTTCAAAAAGAAGAGTGAAAGTAAGAAGGATGAGCACCATTGAAATGGGGGGGGGGGCTCCTTGAACTTTGTTCATTACCCATGGAAACTTTGCAAATCTTAATTACATAAACTTTTCAACAAAAATAATTATCCCCTTGTACAATTCCATTGTATTATAAAAATAATGTGCCAAGAGTTTCCTTTAGGATGATTAAACTGCTTGTTGGTTTGTGCGGTGCAAAAACAGAAACTTTGACTGTAGAGCGCGATTTTACATTTTTACTGGAATGTCAAACGGATATGAAACATTTTGCAAAGTCTTGATATTTTTTTTGATTTTTTCCTGAATTTTTAGAGTTACAGAAGTATGGTTAATGTTCAGATTACTACAGTCTGTCCTGTTTTCACCAATGTTGGGGATATCGCTTATCGGGAACTTATCGGTCGATCCATGATAAGGGGTAAATCAGCCAGTTTATCGCCATATCGGCCAATTTATCGCCATATCAGCTGATTTATCTTATCGGTGAGACAACGATAAGCGATAAATCGGCCGATTTATCGGCATATCGGAAGATATCTTGAACAGTGGTTTTCACAGATTGCTGTTATAGCTTCATTATTTGCATATGTTTGAATTCTTATTGAAGCCCCCTTGACTTGGGGCCATAGAATTGTGATAGCATACAGTGGGTAATGTTTTTTCATAATTATACAATAATGTTAGAGCAGTAGATGATGGGATTTCATTGATCATATGCACTAACCACGCCTCTAAGAGTTCGGTTAAGTTTTGTGTGGATGAAGCGTTCGAAGATCGAGGAGGTCTCGATGCAGAAGAAGGAGGAGAGGCAAGAGCACAAGCTTGGGGATACCCAAGGCACCCCAAGTAAATATTCAAGGAGACTCAAGCATCTAAGCTTGGGGATGCCCCGGAAGGCATCCCATCTTTTTTCAACAAGTATTAGTATGTTTTCGGATTCGTTTCGTTCACATGATGTGCGTAAACTCTTGGAGCGTCATGTGCTTTTTTATTTTAATAAATGCACCATGATGGTATGAGATACTCCTTGGTTGATTTATAGAATGCTTCTTGTGCTTCTCTTATATCATTTGAAGTTTGGATTGCCTGTTTCTCCTCACATAGAAAACCGCCATTTGTAGAATGCTCTTTTGCTTCACTTATATTTGTTAGAGCGTGGGCATATCTTTTGTAGAAATAATTAAAACTCTATTGCTTCACTTATATCTATTTAGAGAGTTGATAGGAATTGGTCATTCACATGGTTAGTCATAAAATCCTACATAAACTTGTAGATCGCTGAATATGATATGTTTTATTCCTTGCAATAGTTTTGCGATATAAAGATGGTGATATTAGAGTCATGCTAGTGGGTAGTTGTGGATTGTAGAAATACATGTGTTGAGGTTTGTGACTCCCGAAGCATGCACGTAAGGCGAACCGTTATGTGATGAAGTTGGAGCATGATTTATTTTTTGATTGCCATCCTTTGTGTGGAGGTCGGGATCGCGCGATGGTTAACTCCTACCAACCCTTCCCTAGGAGCATGCGTGTAGTACTTAGTTTCGATGGCTAACAATAAACATGTGAGTTCTTTATGACTAATGTTGAGTCCATGGATTATACGCACTCTCACCCTTCCACCTTGCTAGCCACTCTAGTACCGTGCAATTATCGCCGGTGCATTAAACCACCTTACACCCTTTCCTCAAAACAGCCACCATACCTACCTATTATGGAATTTCCATAGCCATCCCAAGATATATTGCCATGTAACTCCACCATTTCGTTTACTATGACACGCACCATCATTGTCATATTGCCTTGCATGATCGTAAGATAGCTAGCATGGTGTTTTCATGGCTTGTCCATGTTTTGATGTCATTGCTATGCTAGATCATTGCACATCCTGGTAGACCGCCGGAGGCATTCATATAGAGTCATATTTTTGTTCTAGTATCGAGTTGTAAGTAAATAAAAGTGTGATAATCATCATTATTAGAACATTGTCCCATGTGAGGTTATAAAAATAAAAGAGGCCAATGAAGCCCCCCAAAAAAAGAGGCCAAAGAAGCCCACCAGAAAAAAGAGAGGCCATAGAGCAAAAAAAATAAAAAATAAAAAAGGGAAAATAATAAAAAAATGAGAGAAAAAGAGAGAAGGGACAATGTTATTATCTTTTTTTCCACACTTGTGCTTCATCATAGGACCATGTTCATCATGATAGAGAGTGTCATATGTTGTCACTTCCATATACTAGTGGCAATTTTCATTATAGAACTTGGCTTGTATATTCCATGGGCTTCCTCAAATTCCCTAGGTCTTCATGAGCAAGGAAGTTGATGCACACCCACTAGTTTTCTTTTGAACTTTCATACAATTATAGCTCTAGTGCATCCGTTACATGGCAATCCCTACTCACTCACATTGATATCGATTGATGGACATCTCCATAGTCCATTGATTTGCCTAGTTGATGTGAGACTTTCTCCCTACTTTTGTCTATCACCACCTTCTATTCCACCCATAGTGCTATGTCCATGGCTCACGCTCATGTATCAACGTGAGACGATGCCCGAGTGACCCACGAGGCAGGGGGCGCGCCCCTGACCCTCTTGGCCACCTTGTAAGGCGGTTGGTACTCTTCTTTCGCCGCAAGAAAGCTAATATCCGGATAAAAATCATGTCAAAAATTCAGCCCAATCGGAGTTACGGATCTCCGAGAATATAAGAAACAGTGAAAGGCTAGAATTTGGGAACGCAGAAGCAGAGAGAGACAGATAGACAGATCCAATCTCGGAGGGGCTCTAGCCCCTTCGCTGCCATGGAGGCCATGGACCGGAGGGGAAACCCTTCACCCATCTAGGAAGAAGGTCAAGGAAGAAGAAGAAGGAGGGGGGCTCTCTCCCCCTCTCTCCCGATGGCGCCGGAATGCCGCCGGGGCCATCATCGTGTGACGACGATCTACACCAACACCTCCGTCATCTTCACCAACATCTCCATCACCTTCTCCATCTATCTACAATGGTCCACTCTCCCGCAACCCGCTGTACCCTCTACTTGAACATGGTGCTTTATGCTCCATATTATTATCCAGTGATGCGTTGCCATCCTAACATGTCTGAGTAGATTTTCGTTGTCCTATCGGTGATTGGTGAATTTCTATGATTGGTTCAAATTGCTTGTGGTTATGTTGCTATCCTTTGGTGCCCATCATATGAGCACGCGCGTGGATCAGACCATAGGGTTAGTTGTATGTTGATAGGACTATGTATTTGAGGGCAAGAGTGATAGAAGCTTCAACTTAGCATAGAAATTGATGCATACGGGATAGAAGGGGGACCAATATATATATTAATGCTATGGTTGGGTTTTACCTTAATGAACATTGGTAGTTGAGGATGCTTGATAATAGTTCCAATCATAAGTGCATAGAATTCCAAGTCAGGGTTGACATGCTAGCAGTGGCCTCTCCCACATAAAACTTGCTATCGGTCTAGTAACATAGTCAATTGCTTAGGGACAATTTTTCAACTTCTACCACCACTTTTCCACACTCGCTATACTAACTTTATTACTTCCTTATCTAAACAGCCCGTAGTTTATATTTACGTGCCCTTTATATTCTTGCAAACCTATCCCACAAAAACTACAAAATACGTCTAGTTTCATACTTGTTCTAGGTAAAGTAAACTTCAAGCGTGCGTAGAGTTGTATCGGTGGTCAATAGAACTTGAGGGAATATTTGTTCTACCTTCAGCCCCTCGTTGGGTTCGACACTCTTACCTATTGAAAGAGGCTACAACTGATCCCTACACTTGTGGGTTATCAAGCTTGAGCATGACTTGTTTATAACTCTTTCTCGATATTGATGTCTGTAACCTCCTGAAACTCGTTGTAGACGCATGTCTGTCCTTGATAAATGTTGATCATACTTGCATGTAAAAAAATTAGCCTTACGCAAAAATGCCAATTTAGCAGTAGAGCATTGCATAATTATTCTGTTATCACACTTAGGTTGCTTGCGAGTACATTCAAAGTACTGATTGGCTTGCCACTAGTTATTTTATTGACCATGCATGAAAGAACAGGAGTAAGATGAAGATTACTTTGGTGACGAACATGCGAGCTAGTACACTTCCCAGTCAGAATTCCTGTAGGGTTAAGGCAGATGGAATGGGTCCAAGTTGTCGAGGAAGATTTCCCCTGCGATGATATACTCAAGACTTGACCATAATGGTCCTACTTGTGTAAGATGATATGTATGTATGTAAGACTCTTGTTATTCAGCTTCTGTGTGTTCAATGAGCATTGAACTCTGGGATCACTGTACACGTGCATTTGGTGATCACGACTTATGAGTCGGGGTCCCCACAGAGCTGGTATCAGAGCCATCCTGACTATAGGAAGCCTTAGTTAGCATGGTCGTTAGTTAGGGTAAAACTATTTTCAAAACTATTACTAATTTTCAAAAACTATCTATACTTCTATTCCCTTCTCAAAAACTAAGCTATATTTTCCTTATCAACCTCTTCCCCTTCAAAAACCTTTGCAAACGGTCGCTAGCTCCCTCATGCCCCTGACCACGGGATTCCTTGAAATCCTCGTGGATAGCCTAGAAGGAATACACCTTGCCAGAAGTTCGCCCACGTCTTCTGAACACAAGTTAGACGACACCACGCCACTATGATGCCAACCGAAGATACCATCAAGATCCATAGGATGGTGACACCTCCGACATTACCCCAGGATGATGCAATTTTAGCCTACGATGATCAGGGCATAGGTGATGCAAGATCATGATATACATCGCTAATAGAGAAACCATGTCCTTATCGTTGTTGTATTGGCAACCACTTGTGGATGAGAACCTCGCCATTTGGTCCGCCTCACTATAGTGAGCAGGAAAACAGTTATCTTCATTCCCCGCTCTTGGTGTCGATGTTGTTATCAACAATATCGACATGTTGGACCTTGATAATCCAAAAGTATAGGGGATCGCAACAGTGTTCGAGGGTAGAGTATTCAACCCAAATTTACTGATTCGACACAAGGGGAGCTAAAGAATATTCTCAAGTATTAGCAACTGAGTTGTCAATTCAAACACACTTGGAAGACTTAATATACACAGCAAAGTATTTAGTATCAAAGCAGTATGAAAGCAACGGTAACAGTGACAAAAGTAACAGTAGCAGTTTTGTAGTGATGATGACAGCAACAGTAACGAAAGTAACGAAGCAAGTATCAATATTAGCTTGTAGGAAATGGATCAGTAATGATAGGTGTCGGATAATATTTGTCATGTAGCAGTTATAATCTAGGGTGACACAGAACTAGATCCAATTCATCAATGTAATGTAGGCATGTATTCCGTATATAGTCATACATGCTTATGGAAAAGAACTTGCATGACATCTTTTGTCCTACCCTCCCATGGCAGTGGGGTCCTAATGGAAACGAAGGGATATTAAGGCCTCCTTTTAATAGAGTACCGGACCAAAGCATTTGCACTTAGTGAATACATGAACTCCTCAAACTATGGTCATCACAGGGAAGTGTCTCGACTATTCTCACTCTGGGGTTGGCGGATCATAACGCATAGTAGGTGACTATTGACTTGCAAGATAGGATCAAGACCACAAATATATTCATGAAAACATAATAGGTTCAGATCATAAATCATGGCACTCGGGCACTAGTGACAAGCATTAAGCATAGCAAAGTCATAACAACAACAATCTCAGAACATAATGGATACTAGGGATCAAACCATAAAAAAACTAACTCGATTACATGATAAATCTCATCCAACCCATCACCGTCCAGCAAGCCTATGATGGAATTAATCACACACGGCGGTGAGCATCATGAAAGTGGTGATGGAGGAAGGTTGATGACAACGACTACGAAGATCTCCACTCTCCGGAGCCCCGAACGAACTTCAAATCTGGTCTCCCGAGGAAAAACAGGAGGTGGCGGCGGCTCCATATCGTAAAACACGATGAATCCTTCTTCCTTATTGTTCTCGCCCCGAACAAGATTATATGGAGTTGCAGTTGAGGTCGGTGGAGGTCCAGGGGGCCCACAAGGACAGAGGGCACACCCTTGGGGGCTGGGCGCCATCCACCCTTGTGGCTAGGGTGTGGGCCCCTCCGGTGATCTTTTCACCAGTATTTTTTATATTTTCTAAAGTACTCTCTATGAAATTTTAGGTCATTCCGAGAAATTTTAGGCAATTCCGCTGAAAACATCGTCAGTCCAGGTCAGTTCCATTCAAAATGCAAATTAGTGTCCAAAACAAGGGCAAAATAGTTTGGAAAAGTAGATACGACGGAGACGTATCAACTACTCCAAGGTTAACCCATTGCTTGTCCTCAAGCAATTCAGTTGATAACCTGAAAATGATAAAGAAAAACTTTTACAAACTCTGTTTGATCTTATTGTTGCAAATATGTAAAGCCAGCATTCAAGGTTTCAGCAAAGATTATGAACTAACCACATTCACAATAACATTTAGGTCTCACATTTACTCATATCAATAACACAATGAACTAGCGAGCAATAATAATAAATCTCGGATGACAACACTTTTTCAAAACAATCGTGACATAATAAGACAAAGTGTTATCTCGCTAGCCCTTTCCGAGACCGCAAAACGTAAATGCAGAGCACCTGAGAAGATCAAGGACTGACTAGACATTGTAATTCATGGTTAAAGAGATCCAATCACACTCATACTCAATATCAATTAATAACAAAGCATATAAATGACAGAGGTGCTTGATACGTCTCCAATGTATCTATATTTTTTGATTGTTCCATGCTATTATTTATGATGTTTTGGATGTTTAATGGGCTTTGTTATACACTTTTATATTATTTTTGGGACTAACCTACAAACCCAAAGGCCCAGTCCAGGTTGCTGTTTTTTGCCTGTTTTAGCATTTTACAGAAAAGCAATATCAAACGGAGTCCAAACGGAATGAAACCTTCGGGAGAGATATTTTTGGAGCAAAATACGCACGGGAGACTTGAGAACCACGGAGTAGGGCTGACGTGGCGTCCACGAGGGTGGGCGGCGCGCCCCCTGCCTCGTGGGCACCCTGTCTCGCCCCAATTGCCCTCCTTCCTCCTATATATACATGCGTACCCCAAACTATCAGAACAACAGAGAAAACCCTAGTTCCACTGCCGCAACCTTCTGTTCCCGTGAGATCCCATCTTCGGGCCTGTTCCGGAGCTCCACCGCAGGGGGGATCTTCCATGGAGTGATTCTACATCATCATCATCACCTCACCATGAGTTGTGAGTAGTTTACCACAGACCTTCGGGTCCATAGCTAGTATCTAGATGGCTTCTTCTCTCTCTTTGGATCTCAATACCAAGTTCTCCTCGGTCTTTGAGGAGATCTATTCGATGTAATATCTTTTTGTGGTGTGTTTGTCGAGATCCGATGAATTGTGGGTTTATGATCAAGATTATCTATGAGAAATATTTGGTTCTTTTCTGAACTCTTTATGTATGATTATAATATCCTTGCAAGTCTCTTCGAATTATTGGTTTGGTTTTGCCTACTAGATCTATAGTTCTTGCAATGGGAGAAGTGCTTGGCTTTGGGTTCAATCTTGCAGTGTCCTTTCCCAGTGACAGTAGGGGCAGCAAGGCACGTATTGTATTGTTGCCATCGAGGATAAAAAGATGGGGTTTATATCACTATGTTTGAGTTTATCCCTCTACATCATGTCATTTTGCTGAAGGCGGTACTCTGTTCTTATGAACTTAATACTCTAAATGCATGCTGGATAGCGGTCGATGTGTGGAGTAATTGTAGTAGATGCAGAATCGTTTCGGTCTACTTGCCTCGGATATGATGCCTATATATAATGATCATGCCTAGATAGTCTCATAATTATTCGCTTTTCTATCAATTGCTCGACAATAATTTGTTTACCCGCCGTAGAATATTGCTATCATGAGACAAGCTACTAGAGAACACTATGGCCCCCGGGTCTATTCTCAACATATCAATCTACAATCGACTTTACTTTTTCGCTTTTACTTTCTGTTCTTATATCCAAAAATATCAAACTATCATCTCTATCAGATCTCACTTTCGTAAGTGACCGTAAAGGGATTGACATCCCCTTATCACGTTGGCTGCGAAGTTCTTATTTGTTTGGGCAGGTGCGAGGGACTCACGCGTGGACTCCTACTGGATTGATACCTTGGTTCTCAAAAACTGAGGGAAATACTTACGCTACTGTGCTGCATCACCCTTTCCTCTTCGAGGGAATACAACGCAAGCTCGAGAAGTAGCAAGAAGAATTTCTGGCGCTGTTGCCGGGGAGGCTTACGCAAAAGTCATATACCAAGTACCTATCGCAAACCCTTATCCTTTGCATTACATTTTTTGCCTCTCGTTTTCCTCTCCCCCACTTCACCCTTGCCGTTTTATTCGCCCTTCTTTTCCGTCCGCCTTTGTGTTTGCTTGTGTTGCTATGTGCCATCCATTTGCTTGCATCTTCGCTTGCTAAATTATGGATCCTCATCCACTTGCTAATCTCTTTAAGAGATCCAATTATGTTGAACCTATTGCTAGTGAGCTGCGTGCACTAGATTATCTTTATGGGGCTTTGGTTGAAATTTATGAATCTAAAAATTGTGAGGAAATGTTAAAAGTGATTCATGATAGCTCCTTGAATGAAAAGCATGATTGCAATGATGTAGTTATAAATTCTATTAATTTCAATTGTGCTAATGATATGCAAAACCCTTTGCTTTGGGATGCTAGTATTGCTATGTCCACTACTTGTTGCAATGATCATGATTGGGGTGATGCTTCTTACGATCTTGAAAATTTATTTCAACCCCATTATGAATATGAGATTGATAATAATGTTTGCAATAATATTGAAAGTGGGTTTGGAAGAGTGTCAACTTTAGATCCCACATATTTGGAGAATGTTCAATCTTATGAAATTTTTGATCAAAGTGGGTTTGGAGAGGTCATGACTTTATTTAATGATAATCCCACTATTTTGGAAGAGTGTCAACTTTGCATGCTTACGGATCATGTAGAGAATATGTTATGTGATAGCTATATTGTTGAACTTGCTTATGATTGTACATGCAATTATTATGAGAGAGGAAAATATGGTGGTAGAAATTTTCATGTTACTAAATTACCTCTCATTATGTCGAGATTGCTATTGTTTCTTTCTTCTTCCTTGCATACGCTAGATCTTGCTTGTCTTGCTAATTTGTTTTCCTATAAAATGCCTATGCATAGGAAGTATGTTAGACTTAGATGTGTTTGTCACGTGCTATATGATGCTCTCTTTGTGCTTCAATTCTTATCTTTCATGTGAGCATCATTGAAACCTCAATGCCTAGCTAGGGGCGTTAAACGATAGCGTTTGTTGGGAGGCTACCCAATTTTATATTTTTTGTTTTTGCTTCTGTTTAGGAATAAATATTGCATCTAGCTTCTGTTTAGATGTGGTTTTGTGTTTTAATTAGTGTTTGTGCCAAGTTGAACCTTTGGGAAGACTTGTGTGAAGTTTATATGATCTTGCTGCGAAAAACAGAATCGTTAGCGCTCGCTAGAATGGTCACCAAATTGTACTGGAGCATGCTATTTAGTTGATTCTTTTTGCAGATGATTAGTAGCAAATTCCCAACGTTTGCGAATTTATTTCGAATTTTTTGGAGTTACAGAAGTATGCGAAAGTTACAGATTACTACAGACTGTTCTGTTTTTGACAGATTCTGTTTTTCGTGTGTTGTTTGCTTATTTTGATGCATCTATGAGTAGTATTGGAGGATATGAACCATAGAGAAGTTGGAATACATTAGGTTTAACACCAATAAAAACAAAGAATGAATTCATTGCAGTACCTTTGAGTAGTGGTTTGCTTTCTTATACTAACGGAGCTCACGAGATTTTTGTCTAAGTTTTGTGTTGTGAAGTTTTTAAGTTTTGAGTATTGTTTTGATGGACTATGGGACAAATAGTGGCAAGAGCCTAAGCTTGGGGATGACCAAGGCACCCCAAGGTAAAATTCAATGACAACCAAGAGCCTAAGCTTGGGGATGCCCCGGGAAGGCATCCCCTCTTTCGTCTTCATCCATCGGTAACTATACTCGGAGCTATATTTTTATTCACCACATGATATGCGTTTTACTTGGAGCGTGTTGTATAATTTGAGTCTTTGCTTGTTAGTTTGACACAATCATCCTTGCTAGACACACCTATTTTTGAGAGTTAAATATGGCCTAGGAATTGATAGAACACTCTATGTGCTTCACTTATATCTTTTGAGTTGAATAGTTTTTGCTCTAGTGCTTCACTTATATCTTTTACAGCACAATGGTAATTATATTTTGTAGAAATTGTTAACCTCTCATGCTTCACTTATATCCATTTGAGAGTCTATTAAAACAGCATGGTAATGTGCTTTGGCTATAAAACTAGCCTTCACATGATAGACATCCAATATCAATGTAGTAAAAACTTTCACACTAAGTGCATTGAATATGATGAAAAGTTGGATGCTTGATAATTGTTTTGAGATATGTGGATAGTGATATTAGAGTCATGCTAGTGGAGTTATTATGAAATTGAGAAATGCTTGTCTTAAAGTTAGTGATTCCCGTAGCATGCACGTATGGTGAACTGCTATGTGACGAAGTTAGAGCATGAGGTATTTGCAAAGTGCCAACCTTTGTGTGGAGGTCGGGGGCGCGCGATGGTTAGCTCCTACCAACCTCCCCCCTAGGAGCATGTGTTGATTGCTTTGTTTTGATGACTCGTAAATTTTTGCAATAAGTATATGAGTTCTTATGACTAATGTTGAGTCCATGGATTATACGCACTCTCACCCTTCCACCATTGCTAGCCTCTCTTGTACCGCGCAACTTTCGCGGGTACCATACACCCACTATATATCCTTCCTCAAAATAGCCACCATATATCTTCCTCAAAACAGCCACCATACCTACCTATCATGGCATTTCCATAGCCATTCGAAGATGTATTGCCATGCAACTTTCCACCGTTCCGTTCTTATGACACGCTTCATATTGTCATATTGCCATGCATGATCATGTAGCTGACATCGTATTTGTTGTAAAGCCACCATGCATAATTTTTCATACATGTCACTTTTGATTCATTGCACATCCCGGTACACCGCCGGAGGCATTCATATAGGTCATACTTTGTTCTAGTATCGAGTTGTAATTCAATGAAGGTGTGATGATCATCATTAGTAGAGCATTGTCCCATGTGAGGAAAGGCTAAATCAAGAAAGCCCCTCCAAAAAAAGAGAAAAGAAAGGCCAAAAAAAGGCCCAAAAAAGAAAATAAAAGAAAAGAAAAGGGACAATTGCTACTATGTTTTTCCACACTTGTGCTTCAAAGTAGCACCATGTTCTTCATGATAAAGAGTCTCATGTTTAGTCACTTTCATATACCAGTGGGGATTTTCATTATAGAACTTGGCTTGTATATTCCAACAATGGGCTTCCTCAAATGCCCTACGTCTTCATGAGCAAGCAAGTTGGATGCACACCCACTTAGTTTCTTTTGTTGAGCTTTCATACATTTTTAGCTCTAGTGCATCCGTTGCATGGCAATCCCTAGTCACTCACATTGATATCTATTGATGGGCATCTCCATAGCCCATTGATATGCCTAGTCGATGTGAGACTATCTCGCTCCTTTTGGTCTTCTCCACAACCACCACTCTATTCCACCCATAGTGCTATGTCCATGGCTCACGCTCATGTATTGCTTGTAAGTTGAAAGGTTTGAAAGGATAGAGTATGAAAACAAGTGCTTGGCTGAAATCGGGGTTGTGCATGATATGGATATTTTGTGTGATGAAGAGGGAGCATAGCCGGACTATATGATTTTGTAGGGATAACTTTCTTTAGCCATAGTATTTTGAGAAGACATGATTGCTTTGTTAGTATGCTTGAAGTATTATTATTTCTTATGTCAATATAGACTTTTGTCTTGAATCTTTCAGATATGAACATTCATGCCACAATTATGAGAACTACATTGAAAATTATGTTGGTTAGCATTCCACATCAAAAACTCTGTTTTTATCATTTACCTACTCGAGGACGAGCATGAATTAAGCTTGGGGATGCTTGATACATCTCCAACGTATCTATAATTTTTGATTGTTCCATGCTATTATTCATGATGTTTTGGATGTTTAATGGGCTTTGTTATACACTTTTATATTATTTTTGGGACTAACCTACTAACCCAAAGGCCTAGTCCAGATTGATGTTTTTTTCCCTGTTTTAGGGTTTTACAGAAAAGTATTATCAAACGGAGTCCAAACGGAATGAAACGTTAGGGAGAGATATTTTTGGAGCAAAATACGCACAGGAAACTTGAGAACCACGTAGTAGGGCTGACGTGGCGTCCACGAGGGTGGGTGGTGCGCCCCGCCTATAGGGCGTGCCCCTGCGTCGTGGGCACCCGGTATGGCCCCCGGTGCCCTCCTTCCTCCTATATATACATGTGTACCGCGAAACTATTAGAACAACAGAGAAAACCCTAGTTCCACCGCCGCAACCTTCTGTTCCCGTGAGATCCCATCTTGGGGCCTGTTTTGAAGCTCCGCCGGAGGGGGGATCTTCCACGGAGTGCTTCTACATTATCATCATCGCCTCACCATGAGTTGTGAGTAGTTTACCACAGACCTTCGGGTCCATAGCTAGTATCTAGATGGCTTCTTCTCTCTCTTAGGATCTCAATACCAAGTTCTCCTTGGTCTTTGAGGAGATCTATTCGATGTAATCTCTTTTTGCGGTGTGTTTGTCGGGATCCGATGAATTGTGGGTTTATGATCAAGATTATGTATGGGAAATATTTGGTTCTTTTCTGAACTCTTTATGTATGATTATAATATCCTTGCAAGTCTCTTCGAATTATTGGGTTGGTTCGGCCTACTAGATCTATAGTTCTTGCAACGGGAGAAGTGCTTGGCTTTGGGTTCAATCTTGTGGTGTCCTTTCCCAGTGACAGTAGGGGCAGCAAGGCACGTATTGTATTGTTGCCATCGAGGATAAAAAGGTGGGGTTTATATTACTATGTCATCTTGCTTAAGGCATTACTCTGTTCTTATGAACTTAATACTCTAGATGCATGCTGGATAGCGGTCGATGTGTGGAGTAATAGTAGTAGATGCAGAATCGTTTCGGTCTACTTGTCTCGGACGTGATGCCTATATATAATGATCAATCCTATATAGTCTCATAATTATTCGCTTTTTTATCAATTGCTCGACAGTAATTTGTTTACCCGCCGTAGAATATCGCTATCATGAGAGAAGCCACTAGAGAACAGTATGGCCCCCGGGTCTATTCTCAACATATCAATCTACAATCTACTTTACTTTTTCGCTTTTACTTTCTGTTCTTATATCCAAAAATATCAAACTATCATCTCTATCAGATCTCACTTTCATAAGTGAACGTAAAGGGATTGACAACCCCTTATCTCGTTGGGTGCGAAGTTCTTATTTGTTTGTGCAGGTGCGAGGGACTAGCGCGTGGTCTCCTATTGGATTGATACCTTGGTTCTCAAAAACTGAGGGAAATACTTATGCTATTGTGCTGCATCGCCCTTTCCTCTTCGAGGGAATACAACGCAAGCTCGAGAAGTAGCAGTGCTCTCTAACTGGTGCCTTTTATAAGAGGGTGATGACTCAACAATAAAAGTAAACAGATAGGCCCTTGGCATAGGGAAGCAGGGATTTGTAGAGGTGCCAGAGCTCGAGTTTCTAAATCGAAGGTGAATATAATTTTGAGCGGTATGCCTTCATTATCAATTCTACGACCAAGAGTTCTCAATATCTCCCATGCTACATACATTATTGGTGGTTCCCAAGCAGAATAGTAAAGTTTTACTCCCCCTCCACCATCAATCACACTCCACAACTTATCCGAAACAATGGGTACCATCCATACCAACAACAGTCCTGGGGGAGTTTTGTTTAATTATATTTTGATTTGATTTTGAGCATGGGACTGGGCATCTCGGTTACCAGCCATTTTCTCGTGAATGACGAGCGGAGTCCAGTCATCATGAGAATAACCAACCTAGCATGGAAGATAACGACAGCCCCCAGTTGCCACATGAGTGATTTGGGCATTGAAAAAAAAAATTTATTTGAAGGTTCAGAGTTTGGCACATGCAAATTTACTTGGAACGGCAGGTAAATACTTTGGGTTTATGGAACAACTTTGGGTTTATGGAAGTGGATGCACAAGCAGTATTCCCGCTTAGTACAGGTGAAGGCTAGAAAGAGACTGGGAAGTAACGAGCTAGAGAGCGACAACAGTCATAAACATGCATTGAGATTAACTAACATTGAGCGCAAGCTTGAGTAGGATATAAATTACCATGAACATAAATATCGTGAAGGCTATGTTGATTTTGTTTTAACTACATGTGTGAACATGTGCCAAGTCAAGCCACCCGAATCATTCAAAGGAGGATACCATCCTATCATACTACATCACAACCATTTTAAAAATATGTTGGCACGCAAGGTAAACCATTATAAACTCCTAGGTAAGTAAGCATGGCATGAGTAACTATAATCTATAATTGTCATTGCAAACATGCATCATTCATAATAAGCTATATCAAGAACGACAAGCTAATCATATTTACAAAAACAAAATAAGCCGAGTTTACTTTATCAGGGACGGGAAAGAAGCCCGTCCCGTCCGTGGCCACTCTTTCTGGTCGCGACACGCGTCCAGGCCAGCGAGGCAGGCGGCTGAGGTGGCGTCGCGGTAAGGTCTTCACGAAGATCTGCATGCCACCACGTAGGTGCTTGGATAGCTGGCCCAGGAACCATGTATCGCCACGTGGGTACCTGCCTAGGCCAGTGGGTCGACCACCGAGCTGGGGCGGCTACGGGGCGGCAAGAGCTTGACGCTAGCTTGTTACCGTTCCAGGCAAGGGTCTTGCCAGGGCCTCCGTGAGTGCCCTGCGACAAGAGGCTTGTCGGGCTTCGGGGTGTCTTCGGCAAGGAGCCTTGCCGTGGCCTCGCGGGAGTCCTCGGCAAGGAACCTCGCAATCGCCATGTCTTCTGGTTCTCATCTTGGGATTCATAGATCCTTGTCTTCACAAAGATCTGCATGCCATCACGTGGGCGCTTCCCGAGCTTTGGCTCTAATGTTGTTGGTATCATTGTCCCATAGGCTCCAAGGGTGGCCGTGATGGAGGCATCTGAATGGATCACCCCGGCAAGAGCCCTTGCCGGGTGGCGCGCAGGCCACCCCGGCAAGAGTACTTGCCGGGGGGCTGTCTCCTTGCTTGGTCTTCTCGTGCTGTCTGTCTTGGCGTTTGTCCTGGTAACTATGCATTCCTCGCTTCCTCCTTCTGCCCTGTTATGTTCGGCCTCAGGCATGGCTCTGACTGCCCGTGCACAAGTAAGGGGTAAAAAAAAGAGCGCCCCTACTTTTGTACACCGACAGGAGCCCCCGGGCCTGGGCCACTCATAAGCGCAACGTGTTTGTTGGGCTAGGCCCAGAACGGTGTGCGGGCAGTGAGGCTGGATTCCCTTTTTACCGCAGTAACTCCTCCAATGGTTGCGCTTCCCCACGATCTGCGCTGACGTGGGGGTCGTGCGTGGGGCGGTTTACTGCGTGCTGGTGTCATGTCGTAGTAAATGGTGTTGCGCCTTCCCCATAAAAAAGGAAAAACCGCAGGCACGTCTTCCATTTACCCACTGCGCCCCTCCAACATCGTGCTCGCCATTCTTCTCCTTCTTCCCCAAGCCAGAGCCTTTGCCTCCGCCTACCGCCGCCGCACTCCCTTCTGTCTCCGACCCCTTTCTCCCCCTTGTGGCTATAATGGTGCCCAAGTCGAGCAGGGGGAAGGCAGTGGCTGAGGTCGCGGGGGAGAAAGAGCTCCCAGAGAGTGAGCTAGCGGCGCTGCGGATGAAGCACGCCTATTTCCCTCCGAGGTCGACGTGGTCCAGCTCAGGGACTACTTCAAGCCCTTGTGGGGGTGTGAGGCGACGGGGCATCCAGCCACGCATGTCATCCCTACCCAATGCGCAGAGGCCGACCCAAATCGGTATCCTTTCTTTGTTGATTACTTCTACTGTGGCCTCTGTCCCCCATTCTCCGATTTCTTCAACGACATCATGCACACCTACGGCTTCCATCTCCTCGATTTCATGCCAAACGCCGTGGCGTGCATGGCTTTTTTCGCCCATCTCTGCAAGGGTTTTACCGGGTGGTTACAAGCATGGCGCTCTTCCGCCATTACTTCTTCCCTCGTATCCAAGGGTGGGAAGCCATCTCCGGCTGTGTCACCTGGATTTCACGGACCCATGAAAAGGGTATGTATCTGGATGGTGCGTAGAGGGAGAAGTGGGACGAGTGGAGGAGCCGGTGGTTGTGGATAGAGGAAGAAGACCAACCGGAGTTCTGTCGAGTCCGTCGGAGCCTGCCGGTTCGCATGGGAGACTGGGGACTTGTCTACGTACATGACAAAAAGCTCTCGATCGCCACCACCAGGATTCATCGTCTTGTCCAGGCCGGGCTCACCCTCGAGATGATCGGGGCTGATTTCATCCGCCACCGGATCGCCCCGCTGCACAACAAGGGGAGGCCGGCTTGGCTTTTCGAGAATGCGACCAACATCATGAGGCTTCGTCCCGTCCTGAAACACAACTTCACAGGGATGCAGCACGGCCACAACTTCCAGAAGCTCTTCCAGCTTGATGTGAACCGCGACGGCAGGGCCGAGAGGATCGGCAAGGCTGCCAAGGACGGCAAGGCCGTCAAGGGGCCCGTCTTTGGGTTGCCGACGGGAGTGGTCCTGCTAAGCAATAACTCCCGCGAGTCTGACATCATTGCCATGATGCCGGACTTCAATGCGCACGGCCTTGACCCATCTTGGGTCGAGCCGCCGGCGGATCAGGTGAAGAGTTCTTCGACACTCTATCGGAGAAACGCGTCAGCGACGAGCCGGTGCTCGTCCACGACACCACCTAGGCCGAGCTCGACTACATTGCCGCCAGGGCGACGGAGGCAGCCCTTGCCCTGGAGGCTGGCAGCGCTGGCCATGTGGAGGATGAGACCACTGTGGCCGCCGAAGAGGAGGAGTTTGCCGGGTGGATGAAGACCGCCGGTGAGGCCCGCCGCGCCAGCACCGATGCCGACGCCCCCTTGTCGAAGACGTGGTCGAGGAGTCGACCAACGAGGAGGCCGAGGCTGCTGACCCTCCTGCCGTGACAAGGCCGCGGGTCCTGCGGCGGGCCGGTTCTGATGAGCCGGTCCGGTCTGGCAGAGTCATGCGGCGGCAATCGCCCTTTGAGCCGCGGCGGCAACAGCCCCCGGAGCAGTTCGGGCGGGAGACAAGGTCGATGGCGGCCGCGGCGAGGAGAAAAACGGGGATGACCGTGGTGGCGAAGAGGACGGCGGCTGCCTCCTCTTCGTCCAGGCGTGGCCGGACTCCATCTCCTTCTCCCCCTCCCGCAGGCGCTTCCATGGACGTCGACTTCGATCTTGGGTCCCTTAGCCCAAGGAGGAAGAGGCGGATACCAGAGGATGACGAGGAAACAGAAGACGAGTAAGCATCTCGCCCCCCGTGTTATCTCCTGGTTTCACCCCTGTATTATCTCTCTTTGATCCAACACCGTCTCTGCAGGGATATGGAGACGCTAGCCCAGAGGGCGGCGAAGAGGGCCAGGGCATCGTCCGTCGACAAGCCCCCGGTGGGAACTTCAGGCACGCCGCTGGTGGTGGAGAGCAGCTCGGACAATAGCCCCGGTGTAAGTTTACCACTCATCATCATTTTTTATGGGCGGACACGGGGGCGTGAATTCTCCATGCCGACCTTGTCGGCTTTGTAGGTGGGGACCGACAACAAGAGGGCCCACAGGGGGCCACCCCAACATGTCGCCCCTTCAACTACACTGCCCCGGGGGCGTCCCCGGCAAGGGCACCGACCGCCGAGCACGCGCCCATGGAGGAGGAGGAGAGGGACTTGAACGTCGGTGGCTCCTCGCCGGCAAAGGTTGTTGGCGAGGAGAGCGCCGCTCCTTCCCAGCTTTGTATGGACGATTTGCTTTTGTTCTGCAAGTTGAGCCCTTGACCTTGGGCATCGTCTCACTTTTTCTTTTGGATTTTAGACCCACCCTTGATGGACCGGGCGGACGGCGAGCCTAGCGTCGAGGAAGTCATCACGGACGCTGAGGCTGAGGCCGTTAAGGCTGCTGGCGAGGAGACCGCCCAGGACACGACAGAGGAGGCGGCCCAAGGGTCTGCCGGAGGGATCGGCGGCGCTAGTGCTGAGGGGGATGGCGACGGGCCTGCCAAAGGAACCGGCGAGGCCGCTGCCGGGGAGGCCGGCAAGGCTGCTACCTTGGAGGCTAGCAAGGCTGCTGTCGAGGACCAGCCTTCCTCCTCCATCGCCTCTGGCTCGGGCTGCTACATGAAGGTGAGCGACGACTTGTTCGTTCACCTCCCCTGGATGGCAAGCAGCAGGGCGCCAACCGAGGGGGAGGTGTTTGATGACGAGGCGCTCGCTGCCGCTGGTTTTGAGGTCGTCGACGAGCCGGGCGCCGGCGGCGGTGGTTCTCAGGAGGAGCAGATTCTTCGGGCCATGAGCGCCAGCTTCCAGAAGCCCCAGGTGCTTTACCGTGCCCACCTGGACAAGGCAAAGTCCAGGTTAACAGTGGTGGACAAGGCGGAGGAGGACTTCCAGGCGCAGGTCGCCCAGACAAAAGTCTGGTTTAACGAGGTCCGGAATGAGCTGAGGGTTTCCTAGGAGAAGCTGGATGAGCATGCCAGAGACCTCATGCTGGCGCAGTCTGATTTTGAGAAAGCCTAGGAGGAGGCCAAGGAGCGAGCCGCCAATGATGAGGCCACCCACAACCAGCGCCAAGCCCAACTGGACTCGCAGGAGGAAGATCTCGTCGCCCGTGAGCAGGCACTCGCCGCCACCCTCCGCGGCAAGGATGAAGAGATCGACAGGCTTGTTGTGCGGCAAACACAGGGGCTGGAACAGAGGCACCTTGATGCTCTCAATGCTCAGGTTCGGGTCCACGCCGGCAAGGTGAAGGAGCTGGAGGTGGAGCGGGACGGCTTGAACAAGCGGGTCCTGGAGCTGACCACGGAGAGGGACATGATCCATGGCACTCTGATGGAGGCGCAGTCTGAGGTCCTTAACAAGGCCGAACAACTCTCCACGGCCCAGGATTCCATCAAGGATCTGAAGCTGGAGTTGGAGGGCCTCAAGGGGATGCTCACAGAGTCCAATGCACGGGCGGAGGCTCTGAACAAGGGCCTGGAGGAGGAGAAGCGGCTGTGGAAGGACGACGTCGCTGGCTATGTAGAGTACGCAAAGGGCGTGGACCTCTGGATCAGTTACCTTGTCGCCATCGCGGAGAAATTCATGGTGCAGCTGGCCACCATGGGCATGCCAAGCTTCAGGTTCTCCCGAGAGGTGAACATCTCCATCCATGCCAGCTTGACCGTGTTCTTCGAACGCGTTCTTGAGGCCCTGGGAAAGCTCCACTCCGACCGGGCGGCTTGTCTAGCCGATGAGTCCTGGAAGCTTTGACGGGGTGCCCTGACGAAGGTCCTCACCAAGATGGCCTACTGGAACCCCGACCTCAACTTCGACGCCGCGCTGGACAGCTTGCCGGATGATGTAGATCTCACGGCGCTCAAGGAGCGTATCAAGCCCATCATCGACTGCGTCGGCGGAGTTCTGAGGATAGCGGGCTAGCGTCGGGATTAGGCACCCCGTTTCTTGTTGCCGCTGCGGGTTCAGATCCGAGACAGTTTTTATCTTTAGTCAGAACCGCAGCAACAATTCATGTAACATTAATGGAGAATCATTTTCTGGCATGATCCCTGGCTGTCTGCCATCAATGGAGAATCATTGAGCAATTACTACCCCAGGTTATACTCTTATGTGATTGATGGTCATATTTCTGTTGCTCAAGTTATGGCTCAGGATCTTCTGGGATCTTTTCATATGCCTTTATCCACACATGCTTTTGATGAACTGCAGCACCTGCAGAATGCTTTGAGCTCTCAGAGTACTTCACAAGACACTGATAGCTGGATTTGGCCTATCAATAAAGGATCCTTTAGGCCCAAATCATACTACACTCAGGTTCATCAACAAATAGTTTCTGACCCTATCTTTTCTTGGATATGGAAGAGTGCATGCACAATGAAGATTAAAATGTTTGGTTGGCTACTCCTTAGAGACAGGCTAAATACCAGAGATATGCTTCAGCGCAGACATTGGCATGTGGATGACATAACCTGTGTTCTATGTCCTCATCTTATACATGAAGATGTCAGCCATCTTTTCTTCTCATGCATATTCAGCCAAAGAGTTTGGAACTATTTGCAAATCTCATGGGATCCTGCACCTGGTATGACTACCTACCAAATGGCTTGCAAAGCAAGGACTGAATTTGGTCAACCATTCTTTACTGAAGTGGTTTTTACTGCTGCGTGGAATATCTGGATTACCAGGAATGGAAAGGTCTTCAGAAACGAATCTCCTCTTTTCAGGCGATGGAGGCACAATTTTGTCCATGACATGACTCTCTTATCTCATAGGATAAAATGTAAATATAAGGATAGCTCTATGTATTGGTTAGCTAACTTACCTTAGGCCCTTCCCCTTCTGTTTCCTAAACCTTTGTAAGTATCTCTAACTTTGTTGTATTTTGATTCTTTTATAACTCAATAAAGTGGGCTGTGGGGCTTTTGCCCTGCAGTATATAGTAAAAAAAAACAATTCATGTAACATAACTCTGCAATATTTCATAGCAATGCATGTTATCTTCCTGTTTGATCCTTCTTGGTATGTCCACCCTATGTTTAATTGGGAGGGCTCGCCGGTGCGTAACCCAGGCCATGGCTGTCGGTGTATTTGGAACGACACCTATGGGATCAAAAGAATCCCAACTACGGTTGCAGGGCGCGGGGTTGAGAGAAGAGCGGATCCAACAGTTAGCACACGGTTCCATTACCCAGGTTCGGGCCGCAAAGATGCGTAAAACCTTACTCCTGCTTTGGTGGATTATATGTTTGTGTTCTTCAGCTAGCTATGGGGCGTCAGGAGCTCCAAAAGCCGAGTCGTGAGGAGTTATAAAAAGCCGAATCCTTCTCCTGGTCGCCTCGGGCCTCCTTTATAGGAAAAAGGGGTTGCCACAGTGGCACACAAGAGGTGGAAAGGGTACAGTGATGCGAGGTTATCCCTTGTATTACATGACAAGGTGCATTTAATGCGCCTTGCTTAGGTGTCCTTGCT
Source organism: Secale cereale (assembly GCA_902687465.1). Lineage (NCBI taxonomy): Eukaryota > Viridiplantae > Streptophyta > Magnoliopsida > Poales > Poaceae > Secale > Secale cereale. The sequence continues at coordinate 169,202,549 of LR738709.1, forward strand.
TTATCGGGGACGGGGGAGACATCCATCTTGTCCGTCGCCGCTCCTTCTTGTGTCGACACGCGCCGTGGCCAGCGGTGCCTGAGATGCCATGTAGGCAGGCAGGCAGCTGAGGTGGCGCAATGGTGGGTCTCCACGAAGATCTGCATGTCGCCATGCAGGTGCCTGCCCAGCTGGTTGGGTCGGCAGTTGCATGGGGCGGTGGAAGCTTAGTTGGTGCAGGCCTGATGGTGGTCCTGCGGGCGTCCTCGGCAAGGGCCTTGCCGGGGCCCCGGCAAGGGTCTTGCCGCGACGCCTGCTGTCATCCCCGACAAGGTGCTTGCCGGAGGTCTTGTGGTCCTCCTTGGCTGGGCTCCCGCCAAGGGTCGTCGTCTTCTTAGTGTGTGTATCTGATCTTGAATGTCTTCACAAAGAACTGCATGCCATCACGGGGATATCTCCCGAATCCTTGCCCTACGGGGGAAGTGGACTCAAGGGTGATCCGCTCCGTAGGCGTGGGGCGAGCTGCCGCGGCAAGGGTCTTGCTGGGGCTGCCAGAGCCGCCCCCGGCAAGGATCTTGCCAGGGCTGCTGAAACTGGCTCCCGGCAAGAATCTTGCCGGGGGAAGCCACTTCGTCCCTTTGCTATTTGTGGTCTTGGCTTTGGGCTTCAGTCTCCATCGAGCTTCGGTCTCACCTTGGCCCACCTCCCTTGCCATGCTTGGTGTGGTGGTGCCCGTGGCTCAGACTGCCCGTGCACAGTTATAGGGGTACAAAAAGTGTATCCATCTTTTTGTACACCAACAGGAGCCCCTTGGCCTGGGCCACACATAAGCGCGACACGTTGTTGGGCCACGCCCAGAACTGTGCGCGGGCAGGCGGGATGGTTTTCACCGCGGTAAGATTTTCCGCGCGCTGCGCCTCCCACGACCCGCGCGCATGGCGCGGGGCGGAGGGGCGGGCGTGACGTGGGCGGCATGCGTGGAGCGGTTTCCGCAGCCATGCGTCACGTCGTAGTAAATGCAAAAGGAGGCGGCCCGCGCCCCCCCATAAAAAGGAATAACCGTGAGCGCGCTGCTCACTTCCTCCATTTTCCTCGCGCCTCTTCCAATCTCAGAGCCGATGTTCCCTCTCTTCCTTCCTTCCGAAGCCTCCGCCGTCGCCTGCCGCCGTCGCTTTGCCATCCCTCTTCCTCAGCCCTCCAACTCAGCCGCCATGGCGTCCAAACCCGCCAAGGGCAAGGGGGTGACCAAGGGCGCCAGGTCTGTGGAGCCGCCGGAGGGCGCGTTTTGGGGGACCGGACGAAGGCTGCTTTCTTCATCCCGGCGACAGTCGATGTTTACGAGCTCCAGGCCGCCTTCAAGCCCCTTTGGGGGGTGAAGACATGGGGGAAGAACTTGGGGCATCTGGCGACGCGTGTCATTCTGGCCGCTTGCGCTGAACCTGGCCCAAATCGGTACCCCTTCTTCGTTGACTACTTTTCTTGTGGGTTATGTCCCCCCTTCTCCGATTTCTTCTGTGATGTCATGCACACTTTTGGCTTCCGCCTCTTGGATTTTACTCCAAATGCGGTGGCGTGCATGGCTTTCTTCGCGCACCTTTGCGAGGGCTTCGTCGGGGTGCAGACCAACACGACGCTCTTCCGCCACTATTTCACCCCTCGGATCCAGCCGGGAGGTGCCGTCTTTGGATGCATCACATGGATTCCGAGATACAAGGGAGCGTACCCGGAGGGCGCCGTGAAGGAGAGGTGGGATGAATGGCGCGGCCGGTGGTGCTGGATCGAAGAAGACAAGCCGCCAACATTCTGCAAGGTCCGCCGGGTGCTGCCGGCCCGTGGCAGCGACTGGGGTGACGTCGACGCCGCCGACGGGAGGCTCACCGTCGCCACCACCAGGATCCACCGGCTCGCCCAGGCCGGGCTCACCCTTGAGATGATCGGGGCGGACTTCATTCGCCGTCGGATCGCCCCGTTGCACAACAAGGGGAGCCCAGCCTGGCTCTTTAGGAACCCGGCTGACGTCATGCGGCTCCGCCCTGGCCTCGACCACAACCTCACAGTGATGGGACACGCCCATTTCTGCCAGCGGCTCTTCCAGCTTGATGTGGGTCGCGACGGCGAGGTCGAACGGACCGGCATGGCCGCGAAGTCTGCCGCAAAGGCCGGCAAGGCCATCAAGGGGTAGCTCTTCAAGCTGCCAGCGGGGGTGGTCCCGCTGTGCAACAATTCGCGCCAGTCCGAGATCGTCGCCATGATGCCGGAATGCAACGCGCACGGCCCCGTCCCGAGCCGGCAGGAGCCGGCGGACGAGGTCGTGCAGCAATTCTTTGACTCTCTGGTCGAGGTGTGCGTCAAGCCTGACGCTGAGCAGTGGCTTGTGAGGGACACCACCCAGGAAGAGCTAGACTACATCGTCGCTAGGGCGAGGGAGGCGCAGCTCGTCATGGAGGCCGGTAGCGCCGGGGGTGTGGAAGACAAAGATGCCATGGCTGCGGAGGAGGAGGAGCTCGCCCAGTGGGCGGCGGCCGCCGGAGAGGCTAGCAGCGCCGGCACCGGAGCTCCGCTGATCGAAGACGCGGCCGATGAGTCATCGTCGGAGAAGGACGTGGCGGCTGGCCCGGCGCCAGCCAGGGGAAGAGGGCGAGTCCTACGGCTGGCCTGTTCCGGCGAGTCGGTCCGGCCCGGCAAGACTGCGCAGCTTCAATTGGCCCTGGAGGGGTCCGAGCGCCACACGAGGGCCACGGCGACGAGGAGGTCGACGAAGGCCACCAGGAAGAAGAAAGCAACAGCCCCTTCTCCACCTGGGCACGCACCAACTCCGCCCCCTTCTCCGCCTCCCCTGGCAGACGTCGACTTGGATGTCGACGCGGAGTTCCCTTTTGATCTCGGGCCTCTTAGCCCGAAGAGGAAGAGGAAAGCGGCGGCACAGGAGGAGATGGACGACGAGTAAGTACTCCATTCCTTACTGCCATTTCCATCCTCCTGAACCATGCCACTCATCTTGATCCGTTCTTGTTTCTTCAGGGACGCAGAGACATTGGCCTAGAGGATAAAGAGGGCCAAGGCTTCGGCGGGCAGCCAGTCCCCGGATGGGGCTCCAGAGACACCACTGGTGGTATTGAGCAACCCAGATGGCAGCCCCCGGCACAGCCCCCAGTGTAAGTTCATCATCCTCTTCTCGCTCGACATGCAGTAGGCGTTTGACGCTATGGTGCTGACCTTGCCAGTTTTGTAGGACGGGAGCAGCAGCAGGAGGAGCCGCAGGGGGCTATCCCCAACACACCACCCCCATCGACTATGCTGCCGCGAGGGGCATCCCCGGCAACGGCACCAAGCATGGAGCCCACACGCATGGAGGAAGAGGGGAACTTGGGCGCTGGTGGCTCTGCCACGACGCCAGACGCCGGCGGGGAGGGGACTTCTGCTTCACAGCCCGACACTGGTGAGTTGCCTGTCTTCTGTCTTTGCTTTTCCCTTATCCTTTTCTTGGCTTCATCATCCCCATCACTGCCCAGGCCCTCCTTCAACAGATATGGAGGACGTGGACGCCGTCATCGGGGAAGTGGATGAGGAGGCCGCGGCGGAGGCCGATAAGATTGTCGCCGAGGAGGCCACCAAGGACACTGCCGGGGCCGCCGCGGATAAGGCCGCCGAGGATGCCACCAAGGGCGTCGCCGAGGGTGCCGGCGGTGGGCCTGCCGGGGAGGCCGGCAAGGCCACAACCGAGGAAGAGGCGATTGATGATCAGCCATCTTCCTCCACAACCTCGGGCCTTGGCAGGTATCTGAAGGTGGGCGACGACCTCTTCGTCCATCTTGCAGGGGCGTCAAGCTCCTGAGCGCCCGCCGGAGGGGAAGTCTTCGACGGCGAGGTGCTCGCCGCCACCGGGCTTGAGGTTGTTGATGAACCGGGCATCGGCGGCGATGGCTCTCCAGAAGGGCAGCTCTTCCAGGCCATGGGGGCCAATTTCCGGAAGCTCCAAGCGCTCTACCGTGCCCGTCTGGACAAGGTTAAGTCCAGGATGGCAACGGTGGATGAGGCGGAGGTGGACATCCAGGCGCACGTCGCTCAGGTGCAAACCTGGTTTCACCAGTCCCGGGAGGAGCAGAGGGCCTTCCAGGAAGAATTGGCCAAGCGTGACGCAGAGCTCATCATGAAGATGTCTGACGTCGAGAAGGCCCAGGAAGAGGCAGCGAACTTGGCTGCCGCGGCCGAGGCCGCCCGGAACCAGCATCAAGCTGCCCACGATTCCTAGGAGGAAGACCTCTCCGCGCGTGAGGCGAAGCTTGCCGCAACGCTCCGCGGCAAGGATGAGGAGCTCGAGGTCCTTGTCGAGCGGCGGACTCGTGAGCTAGGGCAGAGGCACAAAGAGGCACTCGATTCCCAAGCTCTGGCCCATGCCGACAAGGTGCAAGAGCTGGAGGTGGAGCGGGACGAGCTAAAGGAGCAGGCCCTCAAGCTGTCCGACGAAAAGAACAGGCTCAACCGCGCCTTGACAGAGGCGCATGGAGCGGTCATCAGCAGAGGTGGGGAGCTCTCCAAGGCGCAAGACTCCATCAGAGATCTCAAGCTGAGGCTGGAGAATCTCGAGAAGATGTTGTCGGAGAGCTCGGCTCGGGAGGAGGCCTTGACCAAGAGCCTGGAGGAGGAGAAGCAGCTGCGGGCGAACGAGGGCGCCTCCCACCAAGAATACGTGGCGGGTGAGAACATGTGGATCAGCCGGCTGGAGGACATCACCGGCAGGGTTACCTCGCAGTTGGCCCTCATGGGGATGCCAAACGTGAGGTATGCCCCTGGGTGGAGCGGGTCCGTCAACGCCAAGCTAACCCTATTCTTCGAGGGCGTCCTCGGTGCCTTGGCTGATCTTCACTCCAACAGAACAGCCACGCTCGCCGGGGAGGCCCGGCGGCTTTGCCGGGGGGTCATGACCAAGGTCCTCACCAAGATGGCGTTCTGGAACCCCGCCCTCGACTTCGAAGCCGTGATGGACAGCTTGACGGAGGACGCTGACCTCAGGGTGCTCAAGGAGCGCATCAAGCCCGTCATCAGCCGCATCGACGAAATCAAGAGGGTGGAGGGCCAGCGCCGGGATTAGGCATCCCGTTCTTCTTCGCCGCTGCGGGTTCATGACCAAGACAAATTTTATCTTTAGTTAGAACCGCAGCGATGACATGATGTAATATAACTTTGAAATATCTTTAGAATCATGCATGTTATTTCCCTGTTTTGCTGCCTCTTTGTATGTCCACCCTACGCTAGCTAGGTAGGCTTGCCGGCGCGAAAAACCCAAGGTGGCGTCTTGGGGACGGGTCCCCATTGGCCTGCCGGGCGAGCGTGCTGCCGGGTGAGCCACCTTGCCGCCCTTAACGCAGCCGCTCGAACTATCGAGTTTGACTCGAGTGAGAGTCGAGAGCCTTGCCAATTGCGGAAGGCTACCCTACCGTTTCCAACGCAGCCGTTTGAACTGTTGAGCGGACTCGAAACAGAGCAAAGGTGTTGCCGATCGGGAAGGGCCCCATTTGCGTGCAGGTTTCTCGTACAAAGAGTGACGACTCCGAGGGTAATAACCTTAAATAATAGGATAGAAATATCCAGGGTTCGATGTAACTTAGCTTCTATTTGTAGCCGCTCGAGTGCTGATCTTCCGGCCTCCTTCCTTCTCAAAGAGCCACGAGGACACAGGAGCGCTGGCCTAACTGTTAGAGCTAATTCTCACAACTGCGCCCCCTACCTGGCGCGCCAAAGATGTCGGTGTATTTGGAACGACACCTATGGGATCACAAGAATCCCTACTACGGTTGCGGGGCGCGGGGTTGAGAGAAGAGCGGATCCAATAGTTAGCACATGGTTCCTTTACCCAGGTTCGGGCCGCAAAGATGCGTAAAACCCTACTCCTGCTTTGGTAGATTATATGTTTGTGTTCTTCAGCTAGCTATGGGGCGTCAGGAGCTCCAAAAGGCGAGTCGTGAGGAGTTCTAAAAAGCTGAATCCTTCTCCTGGTCGCCTCGGGCCTCCTTTTATAGGAAAAAGGGGTTGCCACAGTGGCACACATGAGGTGGAAAGGGTACAGTGATGCGAGGTTATCCCTCGTATTACATGACAAGGTGCATTTAATGCGCCTTGCTTAGGTGTCCTTGCTTTATCAGGGACGGGGGAGACATCCGTCTTGTCCGTTGCCGCTCCTTCTTGTGTCGACACGCGCCCTGGCCAGCGGTGCCTGAGATGCCATGTAGGCAGGCAGGCAGCTGAGGTGGCGCAATGGTGGGTCTCCACGAAGATCTGCATGCCGCCACGCAGGTGCCTGTCTAGCTGGTTGGGTCGGCAGCTGCATGGGGCGGCGGAAGCTCAGTTGGTGCGGGCCTGATGGTGGCCCTGCAGGCGTCCTCGGCAAGGGCCTTGCCGCGGCGCCTGCTGTCATCCCCGGCAAGGTGCTTGGCGGAGGTCTTGTGGTCCTCCTTGGCTGGGCTCCGCCAAGGGTCATCGTATTCTTAGTGTGTGTATCTGATCTTGAATGTCTTCACAAAGATCTGCATGCCATCATAGGGATATCTCCCAAATCCTTGTCCCACGGGGGTAGTGGACTCAAGGGTGATCCGCTCCGTAGGCGTGGGGCGAGCTGCAGCGGCAAGGGTCTTGCCGGGGCTGCCAGAGCCGCCCCCGGCAAGGATCTTGCCAGGGCTGCTGAAACTGGCTCCCGGCAAGGATCTTGCCCGGGGAAGCCGCTACGTCCCTTTGCTCTTTGTGGTCTTGGCTTTGGGCTTCAGTCTCCATCGAGCTTCGGTCTCACCTTGGCTCACCTCCCTTGCCATGCTTGGTGTGGTGGTGCCCGTGGCTCAGACTGCCCGTGCACAGTTATAGGGGTACAAAAAGTGTACCCCTCTTTTTGTACACCGACAATGGCATTTTGGGGATGGACCCTCAATAGCTTGCCGGGTATGCTTGCTTCCGGGCAAACCACCTGACCGCTCTCAGCGCGGCCGTTTGAGCTGTCGAGTGGACTCGAAACAGGACAAAAGCGTTGACAGTAACCGAAAGGCTCCCTTGCCGTTCTTGACGCGGCCAGCGGACTCGAAACAGAGCGAGGGCCTTGCCAATAGTGGAAGGGCCCATTGCATACATGTTTATCATACAGAGGGAAAGATCTCCAAGGAAAATAACCTTTAAGTCAAAATGGAATTACTCAAAGACTTGCATGACTTATCTTTTTTATTCGTCATCGCGTGGACGTCCACTGAATTTGCTGATGACGCCCCGCACTTGGCCATTTCCTTCTCGGGAAATTATGGCCATGAAGAACTGCCACGCTAACTGCCAGATCAGATTTTCACAACCGACCCCCCTACCTGGCGCGCCAAAGATGTCAGTGCGAAACGACACCTATGGGATCACTGGAATCCCTTCTACGGTTGGCGGGCGCAGACTTGTGCAAAGAGCAGGTCTAAGAGTCAGCACAATGATCGTTTACCCAGGTTTGGGCCGCGAGGACGCGTAATACCCTAGTCCTGCTTTTGTGTATATTTGAGTGTTCTTGAGTTCTTCAGCTAGCTATCATGCCTATCCAGCTTTACATTATCCGAATCCTCCTCCAGTATGCCCCGGGCCTCCTTTTATAGTCTGAAGGGGCTGCCACAGTGGCACACATGAGGTGGAAAGGTGTACAATGTATAAGCTTACCCCATGCCATTACGGGACAAGGCACATTCAATGCGCTGCTTAGGTGTCTGTTTACTTTATCGGGGACGTGAAAGAAGCGGAGTTAGAATAATGACCCTGACAGCGTCGGTACATGCTGAAGCGGAGTTGTATTCAAATGGGGTGGCTCCGTCGTGCGTGGCTGAACCGGCGCGCCAGTCCCAGGTGCTTCGACCTGGTTTATCTCCAGCGGGTTACTGGTCCCTGCTCCAGGTGTGTTGAAGAGGTTCCTTGCATCATAAACCGGGGGTAGACGGCTCTGGTGTCTCCTTATCATGACTTCATTTGACGCGTTTTGATCCAAGGTGAGCCAAAAAGAATCTGCCTGAATCCATTGTGTCTGAGCATCCAAAACGGCTCGCTCCGCGGCCATCCTAGCGTTCTCAGCTGCCAGGTCTTCCTTGGCCTTCTCTATCTCATCTCTTAGCTTTGCAACATCCACTTTATGCTGCTCTTGATTATCTGGGGTAATCTCCACCCCCATTAAAGTCGCCAAAGCTTCCAGCAACTCAGTCTGGACTTAAGCCGACGGGCGCACAGAGCCGACAACGCCAGATGTTGCCGCGGCCATAGAATCAGAGGTCATAGCAGCAGCAGTTGCAGATCTAAGCGCCGGTTGAGTACCAGCCATGAAGATCGCCACCTTGCTCGACGGCTCATAGGGGTAAGAAATATTGTCGCCATCGGAATAGCCCCAAGCCGACCGTCTTGCAATTGATACATTGAATTTGTTGAACCAAACGATGATTCGCCATCAGAGTACACGACCGCTCCACCAGATGTAGATCCTACCTCAAATTCCTCCCCATTGATATATCCAATAAAGGCGTGCTTCACGGCAGATCGAACCCGAGCGGGTCGTGCACGCTGAGCCACCTCGATGATGTCGGTGCAGGTGTCCGGCTCAAGGCCCGGTTCGCTGATCTTGCCGATGAAGACGTGGATTCCGCCGAAGGGGACCCGGTACCTGTACTAAATTGAGCCGGCCTCGGGGCCCAGCCTACGTCATCGATGTAGAGCTTGCCGCAATGACTCTTGGTCATCCGGCCCACAACGTATCCCTTGATCCCTTCGAAGTTGCCCTTCAAGAACTCGAAACCACCATGCGCAGTCCCCACGGTGGGCGCCAACTGTTGTGGGGTTGTCACGACAGATGTCCTAGTGCAAGGACTTAGTTATGGAGCCATCACGCCTAGGTTAGCTTAAAGGGGTTAAACAGGACATAGGACACAGAGAGTTTATACTGGTTCGGCCCCTTGCAGTGAAGGTAAAAGCCTAATCCAGTTTGAGGTGGTATTGCGTAGGTTTCGATTGCCATGGAGCGAATACGCTTGACCTAGCTTTTGATCTCTTGTTTCTTGTCCTAAACCGCCGCCGGGTGGTCCCTTTATATACACAGGTTGACGCCCGGCGGTTCACGGAGTCCCGACCGGCTCATACACAACGTGTCCGGCTTGGTGCTAACTATTCTTGCCTTACATTACAAGTCATACATACATGGCGATTCATCCTCCTTGGCCTTAAGTTTTCTCCGGGTCTTGGGCCGTTAATAGGCTTGCATGATCCGCCATCTTTATTGTTAAGCTGCCAGGGACATGACTCGGCCCCTCTTGTGCGGTTCACATCCTGTAGTTATATCCCCAACAACCACCTATGGGATGGAGGTTCCTTTTGGTTCGGCAAGGGGATGGACACATTGCACAAAGAGTGGAGAAGCGCCAAGCAGTGCGTCGGGGATCACAAGGGTAGTTTTTACCTAGGTTCGGGCCGCCACGAGGCGTAAAACCCTACTCTTGCTTTGGTGGATAGATGGTGGAATGGTGGAAAATGGATGCATCACTCTTGCCCGGCAGGGTTGCCTTGGGGTGAGAGTGGTCGCGCATATGAGTGTGTACGGATTCAAATGGACGAATCCTTTCTACGATTGCCATGTGCCTCCTTTTATAGGTTAAGGGTCACCACAGTGGCAAATCAGTCTTTCCAAGCTGATTAGATAGAAAATAGTGCTATCATACGTAACTCTACAGCTGACAGTGTGCATTAAATGCACTGGTTAGTGTCACATCACAGCTCGTCCGGCAAGCCTTGCCGGGCTGTTTCACTAGCTGTGTTCCTTCTTGCTTGACACGTCTCTGGACGTGTGTCATTTGGTGGTTCTTGTGGTAGGAGATGGCTGCCACGTAGCAAGAGGCGTCCACTAAGCCACATTGGAGCTTGACACCGCACTGATCAGTGATGGGCGTCGCTGTGAGGTGGAGTTTTACCTTCGTTTGCTACTGAAGGCCTGCCGGGGCAATCTTGGTGCCTTGCTATCAGGGGAATCCGGTTCCTCGCCAGGCGCGCATGCCCGACAAGGATGGTTTTCCTTCTAGTGGTGTCTTGCATCTTGGTTTTCTTGATCTCCTTGATCAGCCCTTTGATTCCTCAAAGATCTGATCTCTCCGTGCCTTGATCTGGTGTTCGAAGCTGTAACTTGCCCTTGAGCCTGTGCACAGTTTGGGGCAATGGACCCAAAGTCCGTTGCATCGACAGAAGCCCCCGGGCCTGGCACGGTCGCGCCACTAGGCATTTCCGGGGTAGGCTCTAACCAGTGCACACGCAAGGGCGAGTGCTTCCTTTACTTCTTTATTAACTTGAGTTTGGCCAGTTTCCACTTCCTCCGCGCATCGCATAACACCAATGTTGGTGAGATCATCCTTGTAATGGATCGTGAATGACTTTAATGCATGGGCTGGTAACTGCCAATTCACTCTTCCCACCAAGCCCTTATCCTTAGCCACGTATGTTGCATGCATTGAGTGGGGTAGGTAACGGAGGCACGCGGTGTGGAAGAGCGTCAAGGCGGTGGCCTGGATTTTTTAGATTGGTGGAGGAGGGCAGCAGTTATCCGTCGGAGAATCAACCCCACTCCCAGGTCACCTATAAAAAGGAGAAGCAGAGGAGGAGCGAAGGCATTCATCCATACCCTTCTCTTCTTCCATTGCTTGCCCTTCTGTTTATGTTGAAGGAGAGAGCTCGGGCCAGGCCTCAGGCAGTCGTTTGTGTTTGACGGGGCTGAATGACCGTACTAGAGCTCGGGGAGTGAGTCTGGTCCGAAATGTAGCAAGACGCAGCGACTGGTATGCCCAGGGCATGGGAGGTGGTGAGTGCTGCTCGGATGGCGAGGCACCTGCTCCCCTTGCCCGGGCTGGTCGCTTGAGGACGGGTGCTGGCCTTTTCTATGGACTGTTGGAGTCCACCGTCTCATCACTGAGGTCTCCGCGGTTGCAGGTGCCATCTTGGGGTGCAGTGCTCGGGGCTATGAGTATCCCCATCATTGCTCCTTCTAGTGGAGCCAGGGTTGTTGCTGAAGAAGAGAGCACCCCTGCCCACCGAGATGGGTAGCGGTGTTCCGGAGGTGCTCCGAGTGACGCCGCTACCGTTTCTGGCTTCTTCGAGGGAGGCGTCGGGCCATACCCATCGCCCTGTGCAGCTCTTGAGTACACGCCACCCGCATGCCGTAGTGGGCGCTCAACTTCCGGCGTGTCCCCTTGTCACGGTGGTGACGGGAAGATGGCGAGGCAGGATGGATGAGGCGGGCGGAAGACCATTGAGTCGGAATACGATGTCACTGACGCCCTCGCCCCGTGTCGGTGGTCCGCTGCCTCATCTTCCACTCTTCCCCTCCCCCTTGGTGTTTTTTCGTCTTCCAGCAGTCTTTCGCTGGTGTCCCCGGTAGGCCTCCTCGTTGCTTCCGGCTTTGTTTGTCCTGCCACGTTCCACTGGCCCTGGTGACGGTGATCATGGAATCGCTTCTGCTGCTCCCTTTACCCCCACCTTTGCCTAGGCACTCCTTTTGTCCTCTTCCCCTCTCGCTGCAGTGCCTGGGAAATGAGGGACAAAGAAAAGGATTACATCAAACTTATCTTTTTTCAATCTTAAACTGTAGGCATTTGCCAAACTTTGGCTCAAATAAATGTAATTCCTATTATGCATGTAATGTTTTGTAAGATTTGTACTTGTTGATCAACATATTAATGGAAAAGATAAACCTTGCCAGCGACTCATGCATGTTATACGACCACGCAGAGGTGGAATGCCTCTTCACGTTCAAGTAAACAAGTTTTCCCGATAGTCTACCTTGCCGGTACCCTCAAACTTGCTGCCGGGGATTAATCCTACCGGGCATAAGCTGTAGAGAGGTACTAGCCCCCCGCCAACCTTTTCTCGCCAAAGGCCACTTCAACCACCTTGACCGAAGCATTGTTTGAATCAAAGGATGGGATCACCTAAGTCTCTAAAAGGTAGGGAGGTTTCCTTATGCACAAGTACTTACAGAACATGTATAGATAATGGAGAGAACTTATCTGCCTGGCTTGCCGAAGATTGCAGGGTTGGCTTCTCTTTTCATCTCTTCTCGGGGAACCAAGTCCACGACAAGAACCTGTGGTTTATGCAGATGAAATGTTGCCAAATGCAATCTAATCTATATGAATATGCAATGCTCATGATATGCTTATGCATGCGTGCAATCTTATTGGGGCCCCCCCTCTACAGCGCTTCGATCATTTATCTATTGCTCAGGGTCTGCGCCTAGCTTTGTACAAGGGGTTGCATGCAATTGAGGCAAGGCCTGTACAAAAGGGTGGCTGCCGGGTAAGGCCCGACAGCCGCGCCTTACAGGTAGTACTTGCGGAGATTCTCAATGTTCCATGTGTTTTGCAATTGATGCCATCTTCGGTCTCCAGACAGACTGCACCAGGTTTGGTGACTCGTACCACCCGGGAAGGGCCTTCCCACTTTGGCGCTAGCTTTTTTGCACCCTTGGCCAACTGAACACGTTGAAGGACAAGCTTGCCTTCCTCAAAACACCGGGCATGGACCCCGTGACTATGATAGCGACACAGGGCTTGCTCATAGCGTGCAACACGTGTAGCGGCCCGGAGATGGTTCTCCTCGAGTAGCACAACGTCATCACGCCCACTACTAGGAAAAGGGCTATAGATGGAATTGACACTAATGGCGCACCAGACTTGCGGTGCGCCATTAGTATATACTAATGGCGCACCATGTGTTGGTGCGCCATTAGTATCCAAATACTAATGGCCCACCGTTGATGTGGTGCGCCATTAGTAACAATTTTTTTTTTCATATTTTTCTCAAAACTACTAATGGCGCACCAGTGGGTAGTGCGCCATTAGTAGTTCAACTACTAATGGCGCACCACATCCACGGTGCGCCATTAGTAATTTTTTTTCAAATTTTGTTTTTATTTTGTTTTTAATTTTATTTTCAAAAAATACTACTGGCGCACCGTGGTAGTGGTGCGCCATTAGTAAGTTGAACTTACTAATGGCGCACCACTACCACGGTGCGCCATTAGTATTTTTTTTCTTCATATTTTGTTTTTATTTTATTTATTTTATTTTCAAAAAATACTAATGGCGCACCACTCCCACGGTGCGCCATTAGTATTTTTTTTTCATATTTTGTTTTTAATTATTTTATTTTATTTTTCAAAAAATACTAATGGCGCACCTTGGTGGTGGTGCGCCATTAGTAGTTCAACTACTAATGGCGCACTACCACCACGGTGCGCCATTAGTAACTTGGCCATTACTGCCCCCCCCCCCCTGTGGACCGCCTTTTTCAGTTAATAAATAAATAAAAGAAAATGATGTAAATGTCAAAAAAATAAAAGAAAATAAGTTTCCCATGTGATATGTGGTCTACTTGTTGGGAAAATTTACAAATATGAATTTTGACTTTATTTGCAAAATATCTCTGATATTTAGTAAAACGGGTATAACTTTTGCATACGAACTCGGATTAAAAAGTTTATTATATGAAAAATCATCTACTCGAAAAGTTACATCCAAATTTAAAGGGGGAACCCAGTTAAACATTTTCTAAATCCCCAAAAACCTAACAGAAAAAAAGTTACGGGGCTTTTAAGATCTACAGGCAAAAAAATTCAAAAAATTTCAAACTTACTAGTGGCGCACCGTTTGCTAGGTGCGCCACTAGTAACAGAAAAGAAAAGAAAAAAATTTCGAAAAAAAATTTATAATTTTTTTTCCAAAATATGATACGTAATATGACCGGGAAGTTTGAAATATATTTTCAAAATTTCATCATACTCATGAACATTAACAAACTCGTAGACATCAAGAAGGGTTAATAGGATTGATATGATAGATATATCAACAAGTGCGTGTGAAGTGAGCTGGTGCTGGGGTTTGATAGAACTACAAAGTTAAGCGTGCTCGGGCTGTAGTAGTGTGAGGATGGGTGACCTTATGGGAAGTTTGACCACAGAGTGCAATTTGACTTGAGATTAAGCAAATTGACCCCATAGTGCAATTTGACTTGAGATTAAGCAAATTGACCCCAGATTAAGCCATAATGATCTGAGATTAAGGAAAAAAATAAAAAAAAGGAAAAAAAATTGAATAAAAAACTGAAAAAAAAATTTGAAAATTTTTTGAAAAAAAATACTAATGGCGCACTTCTACGTAGTGTGCCATTAGTATCCAACTACTAATGGCGTGCTAGTAATGGCGCACCGGTAGTGCGCCATTAATGGGCAAAACCGGTGCGCCATTAACAGCCCTTTTTGTAGTAGTGGCCGGTGCTGATCTTGCACTACTTCATTGTAGGCAAGCACCCGAGGAGACCGGTAAATGAGTTCCGTGGGGATAACTGCTTCTGCCCCATAGACTAGGGAGAAGGGAGTCTGCCCGGTAGCTCGGTTTGGTGTCGTTCTGAGGGACCAGAGAATTACCGGGAGCTCGTCAATCCATCACCCACCGCACTTCTACAGCTTATCAAAGGTTCTTGCATTGTCTTTAGACCTCGTAGCACTTCAGTGTTTGCCCTCTTAGCTTGTCCATTGCTTCTAGGATGTGCAACCTAAGCAAATGAGATCTTGCTTCCGAGGGCATGAACATATTGCATGAAGGCTCGGCTCGTGAATTGGGTGCCGTAGTCGGTGATGATCCGTGCCGGGACCCCGAAGGGAAACACCAATCATTTCAAGAACTTGATAGCTTACTGAGCAGTCACCTTTCTCACGGCATCTACTGTCGGCCACTTTGTAAACTTGTCGGTGGCAACGAACAAGAATTCAAAGACCCGAGAGCTTGGGGGAAAGGGCCAAGGATATCGAGCCCCCAGACCGAAAACGGCCATGACAAAGGGATTGTTTGAAGATCTTGGGCATGCAGATGGATGTTCGTGGAATGGAACTGACAGGCATCACATTTCGTGACGAGCTCGACCGCATCTTGGAAGTCTGTGGGCCAATAGAATCCTTGTCGGAATGCTTTCCCAACCAACTCCCTTGATCCAATGTGGGAGCCACACATGCCTTTGTGAATATCTACCAGTAGTTCCTTTCCTCCATCCCGACAAATGCACTTCAATTTCACACCGCCGGGCATCCTTCTGTACATAGTGTCCTCGACAAACTGGTACATACTGGCCAACTAGAAAATATATTCTTCTTTGCCGGTGCGAACCCTTCTTTTTAATAACAAACGTTGGCAAGACCAGGGAAATCCAAATACTAATCCCAGGAAAGCCCATCCCTACTTCCCTTTGCTGGTGTTCCTCGAAATCCTCTACTAGTCATTGGTTTCGAAGCAAAGGTATCTAGTATAGGGGGTCGTGGGCAGGTTAGTGTTTCATTTCGGTAGGTGATAGTGGTATACCCGAACAAGATTTCTTCACTTGCTTGGGCTTAAGCGGTACCAGTACCCGGAGAATAGTTCAATTCTTTTTCTCCATATGACACCCTTGTGTTGTCAAACTAATGAATCCCTCTCCGCCACTGCTCCAACAAAGCAATAAGCACTAGGGTATCCACCCACTTGCTAGTTCGAATAGCCGGTTTCCTCCCCTTCCACTCAAGCTAAAGGTTCTGGGCTACGGCTTCCGGTTCCGTATTACGATTCATCTTCGGATAGCATTAGAAAATCCCTTTCATGTCTTGCCAATACAACTATTATTTTTCTTAGCCAAGGAGCCTTTGGAAGTACCGTTGTTGGATCAGATTGAGCCATTACATGATCGCATAAAGATTCACTCTTTGCCAATGCCTGCTTCCTTGGTTTCCTACTTTCTGCATCGAAAGTGACTTTTTTCTCAGTATCGAGAACCACTTCTTCTCCTTTTCAAGGCATAGATCGCCCGTCATCTGATTTGTTTCATTAAAGTGGATAGCATTATGGAATTGATTATATTCGTAGAAAAAAAACCCTATTTAATAAGTCATCGGAAATGATCTCATCCAGTACTTCTCTTAGCCTATTTGCCAAGACATTGGAGCATATCTTGTAAATGACATTGCACAAAGATATCGGCCTATACTGTGATATTTCTTGGGGGTTTTACTGTCAGCAAGTGCACTAGTATTTATTTCACTGCGTACTTAAAGAATTGTTGGTAGCAAAGAATAGCACCTGATAGAAAGGATGCTAACCAAGCCTCTTATTTTTAAGTAAGGCTAAGCCAGAATAAGGGGTACAGTAGAATGGTGACCCTAACGATAGCACTAAGACTGCCACGGGAATCTCCTCAATCGTTGAACAGTGCCTCGGGAATCAAATAAAAGCACTGATATCCATATAATCCTACATTTATGTTCTATTCTCTTGAAGAGAAGACACTTGAACTTCGTAATGTGCTATTAATCCATTTGAAACTAAATTCACATTGGCTCTTTTTGGCATACATATTTTGTTTTTTTGAAAGTCCTCCTTCCTCTAGACAAAGACTACATTAGAGGCGCCTCGACCCGAAAGAGCATGATACAATCAATTAGGACGTAGATTTGCTACAAGAAAGGATATGACTTTTGCCAAGTCTAGAGTTCGACTTCTAAAAATAAAAAGCCACTAACAAAAAGAAAGAAAAGACGAGGAAGCTGGACTTACCTCTGTCCGAGATACAATGAATCGAATAAATAAGTCTTATGGATGAATGTTGAAGACGGGCGATACAACCCTACTAAATGTCAGAAAGCTCACTTCGCTATCAGGCCTAGAAGCTGCTTCATAATATATGTGAGATACATTAATTGCTTCCTAATATAGGCAAGATAGATTAATTGGTTTTTCCTTTTTTTTTTGTTATAGAATTCTAAATCGAGCATTAGTTTGAATGACATAGAAAACTCTTTTCCAACTAAGCACTCTTGAGCATCAAGCAATTATTGAAGGAAATATGCCCTAGAGACAATAATAAAGTTGTTATTTATATTTCCTTATACATTATGATAAATATCTTTTATTCATGCCAGAATTGTATTAACTGGAAACTTGATACATGTGTGAATACATAGACGAAACAAAGTGTCCCTAGTATGCCTCTACTAGACTAGCTCGTTAATCAAAGATGGCTATGTTTCCTAATCATAGACATGAGTTTTCATTTGATAAATGGGATCACATCATTAGGAGAATGATGTGATGGACAAGACCCATCCATTAGCTTAGCAATATGATCGTTTAGTTTTTCTGCTATTGCTTTCTTCATGACTTATACATGTTCCTATGACTATGAGATTATGCAACTCCCGAATACCGGAGGAACACCTTGTGTGCTATCAAACGTCACAACGTAACTGTGTGATTATAAATATGCTCTACAGGTATCTCCGAAGGTTTCTGCGGTGTTTGCATAGATCTAGAACAGGATTTGTCACTCCAAGTGTCGGAGAGGTCTCTGGGCCCTCTCGGTAATACACATCATAGTAAGCCTTGCAAGCAAATTACTAATGAGTAAGTCACGAGATGATGTATTACGGAACGAGTAAAGAGACTTGCCGGTAGCGAGATTAAACTAGGTATGATGATGCCGACAATCGAATCTCGGGCAAGTAACATACCGATGACAAAGGGAACAACGTATGTTGTTATGCGGTTTGACCGATAAAGATCTTCGTAGAATATGTAGGAACCAATATGAGCATCTAGGTTCCGCTATTCGTTATTGATCGGAGATGAGTATTGGTCATGTCTACATAGTTCTCGAACCCGTAGGGTCCGCACGCTTAACGTTCGATGACGATCGGTATATGAGTTTATGTGTTTTGATGTACCGAAGGTTGTTCGGAGTCCCGGATGTGATCACGGACATGACGAGGAATATCTAAATGCTCGATACATAAAGATTGATATATTGGAAGGTTACATTTGGACACCAGAAGGGTTCCGGGGTCACCGGATAAATACTGAAGTATCGAGGGGTTACCGGAACCCCCCGGGGAGTATATGGGTCTTAATGGGCTTTAGGGGAGAGAGAGGGCTAGCTAGGGCTGGGCCGCCCCCCCCCCCCAAAGCCTAGTCCGAATTGGACTAAGGGGGAGGGGCGGCGCCCCCTCCTTTCCTTCTCCTTCTCTCCTTCCCTTTCCCCTCTCATAATCCTACTAGGAAAAGGAAAGTCCTACTCCTAGTGGGAGTAGGACTCCCCCCTTGGTGAACCTCCCCTTGGCCGGCCTCCTCCTCCCTCCCTCCTTTATATACGTGGGGAGGGGCACCCCATAGACACACAAGTTGATTTGCCAGCCGTGTGTAGTGCCCCCTCCACAGTTACACACTTCGGTCATATTGTTGCAGTTCTTAGGCGAAGCCCTGCGCCGGTAACTTCATCATCTTCGCCACCACGCCATCGTGCCGACGAAACTCTCCCGTGACACTCAACTGGAGCAAGAGTTCATGGGACGTCATCGAGCTGAACATGTGCTGAACGTGGAGGTGCCGTACGTTCGGTGCTTGGATCGGTTGGATCGCAAAGACGTTCAACTACATCAACCGCGTTACTAAACGCTTCCACTTTCGGTCTACGAGGGTATGTGGACACACTCTCCCCACTCGTTGCTATGCTTATCCTAGATAGATCTTGCGTGATCGTAGGTAATTTTTTTTAAATACTACATTCCCCAACAGTGGCATCAGAGCCAGGTCTATGCGTAGATGATATGCAGGAGTAGAACACAATGAGTTGTGGCCGATAATAGTCATACTACTTACCAGCATGTCATACTTTGATTCGGCGGTATTGTGAGATGAAGCAGCCCGGACCGACATTACGCGTATGCTTACGCGAGACTGGTTTCACCATTACGAGCACTCGTTGCTTAAAGGTGACCGGCGGGTGTCTGTCTCTCTCACTTTAGTTGAATGGAGTGTGGCTACACCCGGTCCTTGTGAAGGTTAAAACAACACACTTGACGAGTGGTTTTGTATGCGTAGGTATGAACGGTTCTTGCTAAGTCCGTAGCAGCCACATAAAACTTGCAACAACAAAGTAGAGGACGTCTAACTTGTTTTTGTAGGGCATGTTGTGATGTGATATGGTCAAGACGTGATGGGTTATACGTTATTGTATGAGATGATCATGTTTTGTAAATTATCGGCAACCGGCGGGAGCCTTATGGTTGTCTCTTTATTGTATGAATTGCGAAGGCCATGTAATTGCTTTACTTTATCACCATGAGTTAGCGATAGTAGTAGTAGCAATAGTTGGCGAGACGACCACGACGCTACGATGAAGATCATGGTGTCTAGCCGGTGACGATGGAGATCACGAAGATGCTTTGGAGATGGAGATCAAAAGCACAAGATGATGATGGCCATATCATGTCACATATTTTGATTGCATGTGATGTTTATCTTATTATGCTTCTTATTTTGCTAAGTACGGCAGTAGCATTATAAGATGATCCCTTACAAAATTTCAAGGTGCAAGTGTTCTCCCCGAGTATGCACCATTGCGAAAGTTCGTCGTGCCAAGACACCACATGATGATCGGGTATGATAAGCTCTACGTTCAAATACAACGGGTGTAAGACAGTTTTGCATATGCAGAATACTCGGGTCAAACTTGATGAGCCTAGCATGTACAGACATGGCCTCGGAACACTGGAGACCGAAAGGTCGAGCGTGAATCATATAGTAGTTATGATCAACTTAAGATGTTCACCATTTAAAACTACTCCATCTCACATGATGATCGGACATGGTTTAGTTGATTTGGATATCGTGATCATTTAGATGACTAAAGGGATGTCTATCTAAGTGGGAGTTCTTTAGTAATATGATTAATTGAACTTTAATTTATCATGAACTTAGTCCTGCTAGTTTTTGCATATCTATGTTCTTGTAGATCAATGGCCCGTGCTACCATTCCCTTGAATTTTAATGTGTTCCTAGAGAAAGCTAAGTTGAAAGATGATGGTAGCAACTACAGGACTAGGTCCATAACTTGAGGATTATCCTCATTGCTGCACAGAAGAATTATGTCCTGGATGCACCGCTAGGTAACATGCCTGCTGCAGGATCAACTCCGGACGTTATGAACATCTGGCAAGCTCATTTTGATGACTACTTGATAGTTCAGTGTGCCCTACTTTATGGCTTAGAATTGGGACTCCAAAGACGTTTAGAACGTCATGGAACATATGAGATGTTCCAAGAGTTGAAGTTAATATTTCAAGAAAATGCCCAAACTGAGAGATATGAAGTCTCCAATAAGTTCCATAGCTGCAAGATGGAGGAGAACAGTTCTATCCGTGATCACTTGCTCAGAATGTCTGGGTACTACAATCACATGACTCAACTTGGTTGCAAAGTTGACGAAGATAGTGTTATTGATAGAGTTCTTCAATCGCTGCCACCAAGCTATAAAGGCTTCGTGATGAACTATAATATGCATGGGATGCAGAAGACAATTCCCGAGCTCTTCGCTATGCTCAAAGCTGCGAAGGTAGAAATAAAAAAGGACCATCAAGTGTTGATGGTTAACAAGACCACTAGTTTCAAGAAAAAGGGCAAGGGAAAGAAGGGGAACTTCAAGAAGAATAGCAAGCCAGTTGCTAATCCCGCGAAGAAACCCAAGTCTGGAGCCAAGCCTTAAACTGAGTGCTTCTACTACAAAGGAACTGGACACTGGAAGCGGAACTGCCCCAAGTATTTGGCGGATAAAAAGGATGGCAAAGTAAACAAAGGTATATTTGATATACATGTTATTGATGTGTACCTTACTAATGCTCGTAGTAGCACGTGGGTATTTGATACTGGTTCGGTTGCCAATATTTGTAACTCGAAACAGGGGCTATGGATTAAATGAAGATTAGCTAAGGACGAGGTGATGATGCGCGTGGGAAATGATTCCAAAGTTGATGTGATCGTCGTCGGCACGCTACCTCTACATCTACCTCCGGGATTAGTTTTAGACCTAAATAATTGTTATTTAGTGCAAACGTTGAGCATGAACGTTATAGCTGGATCTTGTTTATTGCGAGATGGTTATTCATTTAAATCATAGAATAATGGTTGTTCTATTTATATGAGTAATATCTTTTATGATCATGCACCCTTGAAAAGTGATCTTTTCTTGTTGGATCTCGATCGTAGTGATACACATATTCATAATATTGAAGCCAAAAGATGCAAAGTTGATAATGATAGTGCAACTTATTTGTGGCACTGCCGTTTAGGTCATATTGGTGTAAAGCCATGAAGAAACTCCATGCTGATGGAATTTTGGAATCACTTGATTATGAATCACTTGGTGCTCGCGAACCATGCCTCATGGGCAAGATGACCGAATCTCCGTTCTCCGGAAAAATGGAGCGAGCAACTGATTTGTTGGAAATCATACCTACTGATGTATGTGGACCGATGAGTGTTGAGGCTCGTGCCAGGTATCATTATTTTCTGACCTTCACTGATGATTTGAGTAGCTATGGGTGTATCTACTTAATGAAGCACAAGTCTGAAACATTTGAAAAGTTCAAAGAATTTCAGAGTGAAGTAGAGAATCATCGTAACAAGAAAATAAAGTATCTACGATCTGATCGCGGAGGCGAATATTTTAGTTACGAGTTTGGTCTTCATTTGAAACAATGTGGAATAGTTTCACAGCTCACGCCACCCGAAACAATGGTATGTCCGAATGTCGTAACCGTACTTTATTAGATATGATGTGATCTATGATGTTTCTTACCAATTTACCACTATTGTTTTGGGGTTATGCTTTGGAGACAACTGCATTCACATTAAATAGGGCACCATCTAAATCCGTTGAGACGACACCTTATGAACTGTGGTTTGGCAAGAAACCAAAGTTGTCGTTTCTTACAGTTTGGGGTTGCGATGCTTATGTGAAAAAGCTTCAACCTGATAAGCTCAAACCCAAGTTGGAGAAATGTGTCTTCATAGGATACCCAAAGGAAACTGTGGGTACACCTTCTATCACGGATCCGGAGGCAAGATATTCGTTGCTAAGAATGGATCCTTTCTAGAGAAGGAGTTTCTCTCGAAAGAAGTGAGTGGGAGGAAAGTGGAATTTGATGAGGTAATTGTACCTTATCCCCAATTGTAAAGTAGTACATCACAGAAACTAGTTCCAGTGATGCCTACACCAATCAGCGAGGAAGCTAATGCTAATGATGATGATCATAAAACTTCAGATCAAGTTACTACTAAACCTCGTAGGTCAACCAGAGTGCGTTCCGTGCCAGAGTGGTACGGTAACCCGGTTCTGGAAGTCATGTTACTAGTCCATGATGAACCTACGAACTATGAGGAAGCGATGATGAGCCCAGATTCCACAAAATGGCTTGAGGCCATGAAATCTGGGATGGGATCCATGTATGAGAACAAAGTGTGGACTTTGGTTGACTTGTCCGATGATCGACAAGCCATTGAAAATAAATGGATTTTTTAGAGGAAGACTGACGCCGATGGTAATGTTACTGTCTACAAAGCTCGACTTGTTGCGAAAGGTTTTCGACAAGTTCAAGGAGTTGACTACGATGAGACTTTCTCACCCGTAGCGATGCTTAAGTCTGTCCGAATCATGTTAGCAATTGCCACATTTTATGATTATGAAATTTGGCAAATGGATGTCAAAGCTGCATTCCTTAATGGATACCTCAAAGAGGAGTTGTATATGATGCAACTAGAAGGTTTTGTCGATCCTAAAGGTGCTAACAAAGTGTGCAAGCTCCAGCGATCCATCTATGGACTGGTGCAAGCATCTCGGAGTTAGAATATACGCTTTGATGAGGTGATCAAAGCATATGGTTTTATACATACTTTTGGAGAAGCCTGTATTTACAAGAAAGTGAGTGGGAGCTCTGTAACATTTCTGATATTATATGTCGATGACATATTGTTGATTGGAAATGATATATAATTTATGGATGGCATAAAAGGATAATTGAATAAGATTATTTTCAACGAAAGACCTCAGTGAAGCTGCTTATATATTGGGCATGAAGATCTATAGAGATAGATCAAGACGCTTAGTTCGACTTTCACAAAGCACATACCTTGATAAAGTTTTGAAGAAGTTCAAAATGGATCAGTCAAAGAAAGGGTTCTTGCCTGTGTTACATGGTGTGAAGTTGAGTAAGACTCAATGCCCGACCGCTGCAGAAGATAGCGAGAAAATGAAAGTCATTCCCTATGCCTCAGCCATAGGATCTATCATGTATGTAATGTTGTGTACCAGACCTGATGTGTGCCTTGCTATAAGTTTAACAGGGAGGTACCAAAGTAATCCAGGAGTGGATCACTGGATAGCGGTCAAGAACATCCCGAAGTACTTGAAAAGGACAAATGATATGTTTCTCGTTTATGGAGATGACAAAGAGCTCGTCGTAAACGGTTACGTCGATTCTATCTTTGAGACTGATCCGGTTGACTCTAAGTCACAAAGCGGATATGTATTTTTGTAGAACGGTGGAGCTGTCTGTTGGTGCAGTTCCAAGCAGAGCGTCGTGGCGGGATCTACGTGTGAAGCGGAGTACATAACTGCTTCGAAAGCAGCAAATGAAGGAGTCTGGATGAAGGAGTTCATATTCGATCTAGGTGTAATACCTAGTGCATCGGGTCCAATGAAAATCTTTTGTGACAACACTAGATCAATAGTCTTGGCAAAGGAATCCAGGTTTCACAAGAGAACCCATCACATCAAGAGATGCTTCAATTCCATCCGTTATCAAGTCAAGGAGGGATACATATAAATTTGCACGATACATACGGATCCGAATAACATAGACCCGTGGACTAAACCTCTTCCACAAGCAAAACATGATCAACACCAAGACTCCATGGGTGTTACAATCATTACTATGTAATATAGATTATTGACTCTAGTGCAAGTGGGAGACTGAAGGAAATATGCCCTAGAGTCAATAATAAAGTTGTTATTTATATTTCCTTATACATCATGATAAATGTCTTTTATTCATGCTGGAATTGTATTAACCGGAAACTTGATACATGTTTGAATACATAGACGAAATAGAGTGTCCCTAGTATGCCTCTACTAGACTAGCTCATTAATCAAAGATGGTTATGTTTCCTAACCATAGACATGAGTTGTCATTTGATCAACGGGATCATATCATTATGAGAATGATGTGATGGACCAGAACCATCCATTAGCTTAGCAATATGATATTTTAGTTTTTCAGCTATTGCTTTCTTCATGACCTATGACTATGAGATTATGCAACTCCCGAATACGAGAGGAACACCTTGTGTGCTATCAAACGTCACAACATAACTGGGTGATTGTAAAGATTCTCTACAGGTGTCTCCGAAGGTGTTTGTGGTGTTGGCATAGATTGAGAATATGATTTGTCACTTCGAGTGTCGGAGATGTATCTCTGGGCCCTCTCGGTAATACACATCGTAATAAGCCTTGCAAGCAAATGACTAATTAGTTAGTCAAGAGATGATGTATTATGGAATGTGTAAAGAGACTTGCCGGTAGCAAGATTGAACAAGGTATGATGATGCTGACGATCGAATCACGGGCAAGTAACATACCGATGACAAAGGGAACAACGTATGTTGTTATGCAGTTTGACCGATAAAGATCTTCGTAGAATGTGTAGGAACCAATATGAGCATCCAGGTTCCGCTAATGGTTATTGACCTGAGATGAGTCTTGGGCATGTCAACATAGTTCTCAAACCCGTAGGGTCCGCACACTTAATGTTCAATGACGATCGATATTATGAGTTTATGTGTTTTGATGTACCGAAGGTTGTTTGGAGTCCCGGATGTGATCACAGACATGACGAGGAGTCTCTAAATGGTCAAGACATAAAGATTGAAATGTTGGAAGGTTATATTCGGACACCGGAAGGGTTCCGGGGTCACTAGATAAATACCAGAGTACCGGGACCCCCAGGGGAGTCTATGGGCCTTAATGGGCTTTACGGGAGAGAGAGAAGGCTAGCTAAGACTGGGCCGTGCGCCGCCCCAAGCCTAGTCCGAATTGGACTAAGGGAGAGGGGCGGCGCTCCCTTGTTTCCTTCTCCTCCTCTCCTTACCTTCCCCCTCTCCTACTCCTACTAGGAAAGGGGGAGTCCTACTCCTAGTGGGAGTAGGACTCCCCCCTTGGCGCACCCTCCGCTTGGCCGACCTCCTCCTCCCTCCCTCCTTTATATACGTGGGGAGGGGGCACCCCATAGACACACAAGTTGATTTGCCAGCCGTGTGCGGTGCCCCCCTCCATAGTTACACACCTCGGTCATATTGTTGTAGTGCTTAGGCGAAGCCCTATGCCGGTAACTTCATCATCATCATCACCACGCCATCGTGCTGACGAAACTCCCCCGCGACACTCAACTTGATCAAGAGTTTGTGGGACATCATCAAGCTGAACATGTGATGAACGTGGAGGTGCCATACATTCGGTGCTTGGATCAGTTGGATCGCGAAGACGTTCGACTACATCAACCGCGTTACTAAACG
This sequence comes from Secale cereale, assembly GCA_902687465.1. NCBI lineage: Eukaryota > Viridiplantae > Streptophyta > Magnoliopsida > Poales > Poaceae > Secale > Secale cereale. Next base: position 169,227,976 of record LR738709.1, read on the forward strand.
CTTCCACTTTCGGTCTACGAGGGTACATGGACACACTCTCCCCACTCGTTGCTATGCTTCTCCTGGATAGATCTTGCGTGATCGTAGGTAAATTTTTTGAAACATTATGTTCCCCAAGAATTATATGCCTTGGATTCGGAATTGTCACATCCCTTTCATGGCTGGATATGCACACCTACAGTTCATTAATGGAAATTCACATTTCTTAGCGCCCTAGTGTTTCAAAGCACCGGAGATATCTGTGGAACTGTTGTTTTTCATAGGGCACACTAGCAGATAGAAGTAATCTATCTGGTTAGCCAGGCAAAGCATTTAGGGTTTAGTGCCTGGTTTCAAGTGTTCTTCTTCATCGTTTGGCACTTTACTTTTTGTTGAGTAATCCAATGGCCTAATGACACATGCACATCTTTTTGTGATGTCGCCGTACTTAGTGACTAGCTCAAGTGCATTTGATCGCAAAAAATACTGGCATTGGCTTCGGGGTCAAATCTATAGGGGGCATGCAAATCAAATGTGAAAAAAGGAAAACATTTCTATTTCTTCTGCTTCAATGCCGTGATACACTGACGATGTTTACGATACCTACCCATTAATTGCTCTAACTTCTCATGGTTCACCCCTAGCTATGCCCGCTTCTATGAAATTCCAAATTATGCTTGCAAGCTCATCGGAGCTAGACAGCTCTTTGTAAGTAATTTCATGCCTACCAAGCAGCTACACTCAAATGTATACACCCTTTAAGAAAAGAAATCCTTCTCATATTCTGCTGCTTTTTTGATTCATTTTATCCCAATAATAGCATATACATCATATATTTATTCTTGCAAGCTCAAGTGCTTGATTGTTGAAAAATTCTTCTCTCAGCAGGGCACCTGATGTACGTGTATATAGTTTCCTGTCTTGAAGGGGGCGACACAGCTATTTTCTTTAACAACACATCATTCAACGAAGTGTTTTTATTATTTGGTCATCACTAAAAACTTTATAGTGATAAAGTGAGCCTATTATATTAAGTTTACAGGATTCTCCTAACGTGATGAGTTTAGTTTATCACTTTTAAAGATCACTGGTGGCAATGGTACTTCCTTTTATGCAACAACTCCTGTATGTACCATTTGGTAATTGGAGTTTGATAAGACCGTGGATCCTTATATACAAAACATACTTGGACAACTAAGGCCCTGCAGTCCAATGTTCGATATATTATCGTCAGCTGAGGAGGTGTTTGGCAAGGGTGTGACCATTTTTTGGGGGACAATTTTCAAGTAGGAGGCCATGAATCTCTCTAGTCTCGCCATGGGGGGGGGTGAGTTTATCTCATTGCTCCTTCCTGGTGTAAAGACGATCACTGAGGTTTATGTCTATCAAACCGAGCTTTTGAAGCCAATATTTGGAACATCAACGTCCCTCTCTAGTCGTAATCAGGATTTGATCTATCATGAAGTTTTAGTGCCACATAAGATCTATGACATGTTATCTGTCGGTGCAGCGGCTTTGAGTTGTCTGAAAAAAAGGCAGGAGCTTAAGTAATTCCTCAGTTTAGTATAGGGTGTCCACGGAGAGCTTCTGAAGGAAAGGTGGGTGAACCCACATGATTGAAAACCCTACTTTATTAGTCATCAATGCGATTTCTTGCACTTTTTGATACCTCTGAGGGGGTACACTTTAAAGGCATGCAAAACGTGCCTTACAGTCATGTTGGACGAGGCTAGGTGGTGAATGCAACGCTGGGAAGTTTTGTCCCGGTTCAAGAGGTTGAGTGAGCAAACCAATTCGATGCTTTGAATGGCCAAAGAATAGGTGTTTACTCCTCTTATCAATTGAGGTTTCACACAACTTTTTGACTAGGGCTTCAAAAAGGTTGTAGTTTCACGAGGAGCCCATAAAGCGACTTGTTTTACCTATGGGATGTGAAGATTGGCTCTGTACCTAACACAGATTCATTTAAGAACAGTGATGAAAGAAATCTATTTATGAGAGACCATATTTTTGTTGTTTCGGTACAACTCAAGATTAGTTAAGGAAATAGGGAATAACAATAGTGAGAAGAATAGAAATAGCATGACCCTTGCTTGGGACTTCTTCCGCCTATCTCTATAGAGATGACCAGGAAGCAAATGAGAGAGGGACTTCTTTTTTACTTTGGTCAAACTATGATCAAACTATCTAATCTTACTTCCGTGTGAAAGACCGTCCTAGGCGTGAGTACAAATGTGTCGATGCGTTCTAAGTGTCGTAGACGAATGCTTCTTGGCGGAATAAATGGTATGACACGACCTCTTTTTTCTCCATATAAATGAATTTGAAAAAGGAAGAAGGCTTTAGCTCAATTCCATTGTCTTGGGTTGAAGATCAAGCGTGAACTTCTCCCTCATCTAATGTTGGGTTATGGATAACAGACTTCCCATTGGGCCGGATCTTCCCAAGTATAACACGATCCATGAGCGATATCAATGTAGTGACAGTCCTTACTATTGAGTCCTATGCTGGTAAGATGACAACGCTCTAAAATTTTTGTGTAAGAAAGCAATCATATCCCGTCCCCAAGTGCGGTATGGACCCCAAAGAGTTATATAAGTAGGAAAATGGGAAGAATTGAGGCACCTACAGAAGTAATGGGCCAGCTTACGATTTTAGGCATGGTTACTAGAGGGATCGTCCCTACCTATGTGCGCAAGATTGGATCAGTATGGTTTCGAGAGGAAGGATGGTGGCATACGAAGAGAGGGTGACTGAACATCTACATTCCCTTTATTTGATTGAGAGAAGGATAAAGCAGAAAAAAAGACTTGAATGAAATTCCATTCGCTTTTTTTCCTTCCCGAGATATGGAATGTCATTAAATTAAGTAGATGAGATGCCAAATATAGGCAGGAGTTATTTCGCCAAGCGAACCTTTTGTGTTCTGAAGGTAACGAAAGACGGTAAATCCCATTAAAAAGAGTGCCACACAGAAGCACCTCATGGTCACTCGATTCAAACCCGACACATCTTTCTTTCTATACGAAATGAGTTCGACCATTTTTTGTAAATAGAAACATAAAAGAAATTTAGGAATATTGTGGGTGCGATAGAATGAATCAAGTGAAACGAGTCCCCCTTATGACATTTTTTCGTCCAGGCAAGGGCGCGTTGCACGAGATTCATTAACAAAGGGATAGGGATAAGGGGTCGCACGTCCAAGACAACATTTCATCTTAGTGCGCCATGGAACCCCCATCTTCCAATTCCTCTTATAGAGATCGTTGACTCACTTGCCTTATTTTGAGGAGACTTCCAATCCAAAACAAGACAATGGGCAGTCACCAGATCTTCTTTATGGAGGTGGGACCGGGGACCTCCTCAACAAGATCGCGGTACAGAATGCTTGCGCACTGTGGCCACACACACTTCTCCCTGACCTCCAAAAGCTCCCTATGACCCTTTGTACGGAGCATTCAAAGTTCCTCATGCTATCAAGGAAGACTTTGATCTCGATTTGGGAGATCAAACACAGCTTCGCCATCCAGCTAAGTATCTTTATTGAATTGTGACCCTATCTGGCGCTTAAAAATCTTTCTTCTTTCTCCGTCACTAGATTCCGGTTAAAACGCTTGGTCCACCCATGCTTTTCCTCTCCATTTTTCATATGGAAAGGGAACTCAGTGTCAACTTATTGGAATTCTGCATGGCATATATCCAACCTTCATTCCTGCTATTCCAGGCTCTAGTGCTCAATCATAAACCTATTACCCACTCCGCTTTCCCATTCCTATTGCTTTCCGTATCTGAATCTTCCTGAATTCAAGTAGAGAATACCAGGGCTTTCTTCTTTTTTGATTTTCCTTCGGGCAGAGGATAAAAAAATGGATTTCTGACATAGCACATGCGGCATTAGGATTCTAAGATTTAGGAGGGGAAGGCTGAGGAGAGGGATCACATGCACTGAAGCAATCTCAAGATTCGGAAACGATCAAAATAATGGTACGGGGAGAAGAAAGAGAGGAGAGTCACGAAAATAGGGTAAACGCAAAGAAATGATGAAAAGCAATCAGTGAGGAGAGGGAAGAATGACAATGGAAATCATGAAGCTCAGTGAGGACCACATTACTATGAATAATAATGGAGAGGGACATTAAAGGGGAAAACTGAGCAAAGAGATATATAAATATATTAGAAAAGCTTTTCACTTATACTTCGTTTTCTTGTTTAGATTCATTACTTCGGTGATTGAACATGGGTAGATACCTATAAGGACCCCAATTCATTAACCTTCACCCTTTTATATCCCTCGTTAAGATATGTTATCCGGACCAACTCCCACGTAGAAAACCAAGAGCAGTTAGAATTGCATAGCTGTGTGCCCCCTTCTCTGACTAGCTTCTTGTGAAAAGCATTTCAGGCACGAGCACACCTGATGAACTCAGAAACCTACTATGGAATCAATCAACCCATCGCATTCGAGTGCTCTGCTCTCCAAGCTCTGCGCATGTGTTTTTACATTAAAATCCCCGAACGATTTTATGGTATCAAAGTAGGTCATGCTCACTAAACCTACTATTGAACGGGATCATACATAGATCTTAGATGATCTCGATCTTGAAGAAAGCATAACTAATGTCATTTTAAGAGAAATATGGCACTATGGGTTGAAGGTAGCTTTTTCTCCATATGGGAAATCAACACTTCATTTGATAGAGCGCTATAAGTTAAGTTGGTTGGTTAGTGTATCACGACCGGGGACATCTGGCACTGACTCCTTCCCGTCTTCTTTAAAACCGAAAGGGATAGATTGTCTTAAAGATCATTTCTATAGCGAGAAGGAGGAACTTTCTTACTAAGGCAACTCGTAGATTTTAAACGCATTCATCTTTCATTTTTCTTGAACAGCTTAGTCAAAACAAGCACTGAACAAAGGTAGTGCAAATGTGGCCATGTAGGTGATGGAGTAGAGCAACTTGATATTGCGATCCAGATCCACCAAGAAGTAATGTTTCACTATGACTCAATCCATTTTGGAAGAATAAGCTTATATATCCCAATCCATCGAATGTAAGTCCCCTTCCAATCAGATTCATAAAGACCTAACATAACAGCAGCCCACAAGGCCTTGTTGAGGATGATCTCCTGCGTGCAATTCAAGAAATTCCATTCCATTTATATGAGAAGTGTCGATTCCTTTTTTAGAATAAAGGGGGTTTGTGGGTGTCCCAGCCGGATCCCATGGCCACAAAAAGCTAGCGGTTCGACACCTGCTTGAGTTTGATAGGTTAGATATTTATTTAAGGAGGTACATTCTATTTCTTTTCCTTTGTTTTATTCTGGCTGGATGTTGTACTAGCTTGGTTTGGTTGGCACTATTGGGTATCGTGGGCATCTCATCCCTTGGAGGTTAGGGTATTGAAAACACATTGAATAGAAATCCGAATCGAATACAAAAGATCGGAAATGTCCGTTCGTTCTTCTCCACCTGATGACGAAGTGACCGGTCTCAAATGTAAGTGCTTTCTGGCTAATATAGATAGCCGCCTAAAAAGCACACAAGGAAATCAAAGAAATGGATATTTAGAGCCACTTTACAGCTCTGGCACCACTCTGGTGGACCTATCATCTCCCCAATGCTTAACCGGACAGACTGATTCTATAATTTTGTTTTAGTAGAAACTTGATTGATTCGTTCCTATATAAACAGCTAAATGAAAGGCTTCTGATCACACACTTGTCCTCTGGGGACCACACACATTCATTCATTTCATTCATTAACTGTTCTGCTATGGATTCGAACCACTAGCACAAATTTGATTTCGAGTAAAAGGGCGCTTTTTTTAGGATTTCCAGTCCTTTTACCTTTCAGAACCTCTCTTTCCAAGTTCTGTTTTTTATTGTTGTCAATTTCCATTCGTTTAGTATGAGATCACTTCACACCTCGCGGTTCTTACACCTCTCTCCTATTGAAGTTCTGTTCAAAAACCTCGTATGAGAACTTGTATAGAGAAGGATTTTCCGATGCGCAACAGTTCTTCCATACCAAATTAGTTGCCCAACACTGCTATTGTCATAACAACCAGTACACCATAGGTTGACCCAGCCCAGTCCTCTCACACTAGGGCTGGCTCCTCACAGTTCTCCCTTTAACACCAACTGTAGATAGGAACCGAACTGTCTCATGACGTTCTAAACCCAACTCACTTACCACTTTCATCCGCAAACAACCGAACCCTTGGGACCTTCTTCAACCCCAGGATGTGATGAGTCGACATCGAGGTGCCAAATGACTGTGTCGATAAGAGCTCTTGGGAGTCATCAGCCTGTTATCCCCGGCGTACCTTTGATCCGTTGAGCGAGAGCCCTTTCACACGGGACTCCCAAATCACTATGGCCGAGTTTCGTCTCAGTTTGACCAGTCGGTCTCACAATCAGGCAGGCTTATACCATTATGCTCACGAGCAGAATCAATGCTTGAGCCTACCTTCGCACACCTCCGTTAATCTTTAGGAGGCATTCTCCCTAGATAAACTGTGACACCCCGAGACCGGTGCGCCAGGTGTCAGCCAGTTATTCGTTGTCGTTGCCATGTCATCTGCTTGTGTGTTGCATCTTGCCATGTCATCATGTGTGTTGCATCAGTATGTTTTCAAAACTTTCATCCGCCCGAGTCCGCTCGTCCTTTCCGTTGTCCGTTCTGAGCCCAAACACACTTGCACATGCCCGCGGCACCTCTGAATATTTATTTTATGAGTGGCCGAAAAAAATTATCGGAATGGGTTGAAACTTGGCGTGTGGTCCTATTATAGCATAGGTAGACCGCCTGTCAAGTTTCGTCGCATTCGGAGCTCGTTTGATAGCCCAACGGTTAACCGTGTTAACCGCCGGAGGCCTTTTCTATTTTGGCCCAGCACCCCCTTTCACACAGCCCACCAAGCCCATTCTAACCCCTTCATGCTCTTCGCTGTTCGATCACGATCGCGTGGCCATGAACGGCTCCTCATTTGGACACTCCTAGATCCCTCTACCTATATATATGTGTCTCGCCCCGTATTTTTCGCAGCTGAACCATAACCTCCTCCCTCTCGCGCCGCCGAACATGTCCGTCCGCGCTGGACATGTCCGCCGGACACGTCGCCCGGGCCAATCCCGAGCTGCCACGTCATCTCTCCGCCGCCCGCAGCCAGTCCCCTCGTGACACGTGGCCACAGCCACCTCCCACCCCCGCCGCGGCCCGTGCGACCCGGATCGGGCCCGCACGAGCCCGCTCCGCCTCCGAACTATCGCTCCTCCTGCGCCCCGCGCCTCGCGCTAGCCGGCAACCGCCGCGCCGCCGCCTCGCGCCCCCACATCCTCCCATCGCCGCTGCCCTGGGCTCCATCACCGCCACCTCGGCCATAGGCCGCCGCCGCCCTGGAAGTCCGCCGCCCGGCTTCCCTCCGGCCGGATCTGCCCGCCGCCACCTGCCCGGCCCCGTCGGGGCTCCTTCGCCGCCGGTTGCCCAAGCACCGCCGCGCCATGGCTCGGGATCGAGCTGAGCGGATGCCGATCCAGCGCCCATGCCTCCTGGGCCTCCTCCTCCTCGCGTGGGCCGCATCCCTCCTCGTGGGCCCCGCAAGGCTCAACAGCAGCAGCCCCGCGCCGGCCTGGGCCCGTCTCCCCGTCGGCCGACCTCCTCTTCTCCCTGGGCCAAGCCCACTCGGTGAGCACACCCCCTTTAAACCCCGCTCGGTGCACGTTATAGTTAACATGCGCTCACTTTTCCTCTGTATTTTTGCTAAGTCCCAGAAAATTGCATAATAATGTTGCATCTTTGCATGCATGTTGCTTTTTGTGTATAGATCCAAACTGAGTGTATGATATGTCAAAATGATCGTGATGATGTGCTCTACACTTTGTTCCATTGTGCCATGCTTGTTTGACTTCATCTAGATGCTCTAATCTCTGTTGCAAGAGTGCTACTTGTTATAAACTGATGTTACTTGTTAATTTGATGCCATATTTGAGATATGATAACTTGGTGCATGTTTATCCAAATGATGCATATGATATGTCAAAATGTTCATTATGAAGTGTACTACATGATGGTTGGTGTAGCATGCTTGTTTGAGTTCATATTGCCATGTTAATCTCTGTTGCAAAAGTGCATGTGCCTGTTAAGTTCTGAAACTTGTGATGAGATGCTGATTTCAATTGCTCTTTGCTATTGATGTGTTTGTCCTCATGCCACATGTCTAGAGGTTTTAGAAGCACAATCACATGGTCTTTGCTGTGGTGCAATCCACTTTTCATGATATGCTTTGAGGTGACTTAAATAAGCTTGTAAAATCCATGCTTAGTGCAATTTCTGTTTTATACTTAGTGCAATTTTTGCTAAGTCTGGAATCTGTCATAACCTGATGCTATGTTTGCTTGATGCCCTAGTCAAATCCATGCTTGTTTTGGAGTGGCCAATGATCATGTCTTGTTGTCCATGTTATTGTCTATCCATTCATGCCCTTACTTGCTCATATGACCTGCTGTAGCTTATTTATTTCTTGCTCTCAAGTTGCTATAAATTATACCTGTCAGGATTTTATCAGCATGTTCAATTTGGTGTAGCTTGCTGCTATTGATCCATGCCTCCTATGGAGTTGCTCCAATGGAGGTTTTTGCTGTAGGATATGTCTACTACATGTCCATGCTCTTTATATGCTTAGTTGAGTTGATATGCATGTTGTTTTGTGCCTTCAGAGGCAGCATCGTGATGATGTTTTTGCCTTCCCAGATTTTGGCTAAGTCTGGATAATTTTATTGCAACTTGCCATGCTTGTTTAAATGTGTTTTAGCAAGCTTTTCGGTGTGTTCTAAGTTCATGCTTGTAGAGTAACATGTCTATTTCACATCCATGCTTCTTGTTATCATGTTTGAGTGCTGTAGCATATATTTACATTGTTCCGAAATTGCTATGTGGTTGTTAACTTCAGCTTGTTGTTATATCTTGTTTCATGTGTATCTTTTAGGCCGTTGCTCCGTTTTGAGTGTGCCCTATATGAAACTTGTGTGATTTTGCATGTAGAATCATAATATAATATTGTTTACTTGTTTGGAGTGTGTTTGCTTGATGTTTGGGTGCATCTTGCACCGTTGCCATGTTTGACTTGTTTTGCTCATATCTTCTAGGCCGTAGCTCCGAATTAAACAAACTTTATATGAAACTTGACTAGAATTTCGTGTAGATCATCATGGTGCATGTTAAATTGCTGTTTAACAACTTTAACTTAAGGTTTGTTTAGATCTGGACTAATTTCAAATTATGCATATGAGGACTTACCAGATTTGTTATATGTAGTTTCCGGCCTCATTTAAACTTTTTGGCTTGTGTTGTTCTTTTGTGCTTCCTGCCTTGCCAAGTTTTGCATCATATATAAACTTGTCTTGCATCCTACTTGGTTGAGCATATTGTCATGTTCTTGTGTTGTGTGTTTACCGTATTGCTTGCTTCTTCTCGTTAGTGTTTGTTCCGTTGCGATCGTGAGGATTCGTTCGGCTTCACGTGGTTCGTCTTCAAGGCTTCTTCTTCGTCTTCTTCATGGATCCGTTCTTCTACCTTGCGGGATCTCAGGCAAGATGACCATCAGCTTGGATACCTTTACTATCATTGCAATGCTTAGTTGTCTCGATGCTACCGTTACATGTCGCGCTACCCATCAATATTGTCAACCCCTCTCCTTGTTGCCATGAAACCTCTAACCTTTTGACACCTTCCCAGCAAACCATTGTTTGGCTATGTTACCCGCTTGCTCAGCCCCTCTTATAGCATTGTTAGTTGCAGGTGAAGATGAAGATCGTTCCTTGTTGGAACTTGTTGTTGGAATATCACAATATGTCTTATTTATATTAACACACCTATATACTGGGCATGGGTGGCAGGCTTGGCCTTTTGCTCGGTGTTTTGTTCCACTCATGCCACCTTAGGAGCCGATAAACCGGCATTATATTCCTTGATTTTGCCTTACACGGTTGGGTATATGGGGACCCCTTGACACTTCGTCTTTGAATAAAACTCCTCCAGCAAGGCCCAACATTGGTTTTAATTTGCTTCATAATAATAACTTAATTAATTAATTAAAATTGCATAGGGGGTCGCGCCCTCGTGTTTCTTTTCTACATAGCAGGGGGGGCCAGTGCTGATGGTGTTGGTCCCAAATGGGGGTTCTGCGGGGCCGCCACGGGGAAACTCGAGGTATCTGGTATCACCTGTAGAATCGCCCATCCGGTCGTGGCCTGAGACGAGATACGCGCGGCTACTATCAGGGTGTCGACACACCGGGAGGTCTTGCTGGACTTGTTTTACCATTGTCGAAATGTCTTGTGCACCGGGATACCAAGCCTGATTGGATTTTCCTAAGATAAGGGGTAATAATTATTATTACTTCAGCTGATCGTGAGAGCTTGTGATGGGCTAAGTTAGGACACCCCTGCAGGGTTATGTGGCAGATTGGAATTTGTTAATGTCCGGTTATAAAAAACTTGACAGAGGATCCGAAGTAAAACACACAGCTGTGTGAGTAACCATGACTGTCTCTTTTCACTTTGAGAAGAGAACACGATGGGGTTATGTTTGACTCGTAGGTAGTTCAGGATCTTCAGCGATCACTACTTGTTTGCGACCGGTTGCGTAGATGCTCATCTTATTCTTGTACCCATGGTTAGCCACCATATTTTGCTTAGCCGCTGCTGCAACCTCACCACTTTACCTCTTCCTACCCATTGAGCTTTGCTAGTCTTGTTACCCATGGTTATGGGATTGCTGAGTCCTCGTGGCTCACAGATAGTACAACAACAGTTGCAGGTGCAGGTTTCCGATGTCTTGACGTGAGAGCGATGATCGTTGTTTGGAGTTCTTTCTTCTTCTTCTTCTTTAGTCTTGGGTTAGGTTCCGGGTCGGCAGCCTGGGATAGCAGATGGATGTCATTGTTATTTTCATGTTTGCATCTGTAGTCGGATGCCTTCTAATGATGTTGTTGTATTCATGTGACTTGTCTGCATTGTTTTATCCCCCATGTATGTATGTAATGGTACGATGTAATGATATCCATCTTGCTAAGCGCCCGAAATCCGGTTGTGCCCCAATCACGTAAGTGTCACATGATCGGGATAGAATCGCATCTTGGGCCTGACATAAACTACCCACCTCGTAGTGTCCCGCCCACCCGAATGATCGGTGCGGCGGTTACGCATCCTTAAACGAAAGAGTGGTCTTTCAAGATTGGTCATTGTGTGTCACCTCCTCCCACCTATCCTACACATTTGATCAAGGTTGTCACTGCGAAGCTATATTCAAGGTGCACGGGGTCTTACCGTCTAGCCGTTGGTACTCCGCATCTTCACGGAGAATTCAATTTCATCGGGTCCATGTCGGAGACTGAGGGGTAGTCGTTGCACCTTTCGTGCAGGTCGCTACTTATGCGACAAGGAATTTCACTACCTTAGGACAGTTAGAGTTACTGCCGCCGTTTACCAGGGCTTCCATTCAAAGATTATCACACTTCTCCTTCCGACCTTCCAGCACTGGGCAGGTGTCAGACTCTACACATCGTGTTACACTTAGCAGAGTCCTGTGTTTTAAATAAATAGTTGCTACCCCCTGGTATGTGCCGCTTTCCTAATCAAAAGATAGGAGAGCACCCCTTCTCCTGAAGTTACGGGGTCATTTTGCTGAGTTCCTTCGACATGGTTCTCTCGAAGCACCCTAGTATACTCTACTTGTTCACCTGTGTCGGTTTGGGGTACGGTCAGTTCACAGGGAGGATCGCCCTCCAAATTCAAAGTTTTTCCTGGAAGTTTCAACCGTCGTTGACTATGACAATAGCCACGACCGACTATTAAGATCCTCGCGACTATGGCAGGGCGGTACGCTCTGCTCTCTCGCGGCCTCCACTCTAATCAAAAGACTAAAGGCCCCTACGGAACATGAAAAAGGCGAGGACTGAAATGAGAAAGGAAGGAGTTCGGCAAGACGACTTCGGTTCACACGTGAAAGTGTTTCGAAAGGTGTCAGCAGGTGCGCGGAACCGGAGCCGGCATGTTCGCCCGCTTGGCCGAGTGTTAGCCTACTTCTTTTTCTTCGCCTTTAGAGAGAAATCCGTGTCCGCCCCAGCAAGAAAACGTATGCGTTTTATGGAAGCGCAACGGCTTTCACGCTCATCCCTTTCTTCAAAACTACATGTTTTAGCCCTCCGTTTGCTGGTCGCCAAAGACGAGAGCTTCGCCTTTGGAATCGCCAGTAGCGTAAGGTGACCGGGCCAGCCGAGTCCCTCTGAATTAGTTGATGACTTTGATGACTCGTTGGTGAATATTAAGGAAAGGAGAGCGAGGGGAAGAGGGGGCAACCCTCGGCCCGACCATCCAATTCGGTCCGACGATCCAGGCATGGTTCAGTAGTCAAAGCAACTTTGTCAGTTTCGTGTACCCATCGGACGGCACCCCTTTCGCGGGTTCCTTAGGGACCGATTCACTCTGCGTAGATTGACTGAACATAGAAAGCCTTCCACTGGTAGGCGGTCGTGTTTTTCACAGGATTTCTCGTTACTCATGTCAGCATTCTCACTTCTGATATCTCCATGTCTTGTCACCAAAACCCTTCCCTGATTGACAGAACGTCCCAATACTGACACTTGAAAAAGCTGCTTTCAAGGTCTCGTCGCTTCGGTGAATCACTTGAGCCCTGAGACATTTTTGATGCTATGGAGCTAGACCAGTGAGCTATTACGCTTTCTTCAAAGGATGGCTGGTTCCAAGCCCACCACCTGGTTGTCATCGTTGGATCACTTCCTTTTCCACTAAGTGATTGCTTAGGGACCTTAGCGTATGTTCTGGGCTGTTCCGTCTCGACTTTGGATCTTAGCGCCCAATCAGTCTGTCTGTAGTAAGGATGGCGGCCTGTATTCAGAGTTTCCCTGGGGTTGGTAAAGCGAAATGGGGGCCACCCTAGCCCATTGAGTGCTCTACCTCGGGCCATCAACATCATATGCTCTACTGAAAAAGATTTCACGGAAAACCAACTATATCCGATCTTGGTTGGCCTTTCACCCCTAGCCACAACTCATCCCCGTATTTTGCCACATACGTGGGTTCGGTCCTCCAAGGCCTGTTAGAGCTCTCTTCAACATGCTCATGGCTAGATCGATCGGTTTTAGGTCAAATAGGAAGAACATAAATCTTCCACCTCTGGAAAGCGCCTACACCTAATGGCTTGAGCCGCTGTTCCCATTTCCTCGCTGACCCATCATGCGAAAGATACGCCGTTAGAGTGAGTACGCTCGCACTCCGCTCCTTCGACTAATTGTTCGCATCGGATCTCAGGTTCACTATTGCACTCCCCGATTGGGGTTCTTTTCACCTTTCCCTCATGGTACTTCTACGCTATTGTTCAATGAGGAATACTTAGGCTTAGAGGGTGGTCCCCCTTTCTCGCGTAAAAGCGATCATCATTCGAACACCCCGCGTTTTATTGGGAAGGATTGAACCATAGGAACGAATGAACAGGGCTATCACCTTCTTTGGCCGGATCATCCAATATTTTTAGAAAACCAGTTCACTGCGTGCCCCACCCCGTCATCAGTCCTGTGTTGCCTATGCTTGCGCCCCAAAATAGTTGCTGACTTTGTACAACTCCGTAGGGCGCGCTACGACAACTTTTCAAACTAAGCTTGCTGCTTGCTTGTTTTTCCATCATCCAATCCACAACAAATCGAATGAAACCGCTTCAGATTTATTTTGATGAAAACCCTTGTTCCGGTCTAGCTCGCCGCTACTAACGGGGTCTCGTTTGATTTTTCTTCCTTTAGCTACTCAGATGTTTCAGTTCGCTAAGTTTGAAAAGTCCAAAGAGCGCAGACTAGCCATGGAGCTTGGATACGGTTTCTCGATCGGAGATCCATGGATCACAGAAAAATCTCTCCCCATGGCCTTTCACCTCTGAAAGCGTCCTTCCTTCTCAATGCCCGGGCATCCATCCAATGCATGATTTTCGATAGCGTCGAACATGAGCGGACACCCACACAATCTCGATTTGACACAGCAACACTTTCCACCTCTCTTCCTTCCCTTGGATCAGATAAGAAATCTTCACTTTTCCAAGACAGAAGAGAAGCAAGCAACGGATTGAGCAACTAGCACAAAAGCCATTGCGCGTTAGCGCATCCATTTTCTTGCTTCATTTTTATACAATTTTTTGAGCAACTAGCATGAAAGCCGTTGAGCGTTAGCGCATCCATTTTCTTGCTTGATTTTTGTATGATTTTATGAAGTGATCTGTCCAACTAAGTAGAAAAGGACACTAGAGTTAGGCTACACATGGTATAGGGATGCACGTCCCCCTGGTGTTGAGGGAGCTATAGTGGAACTCTCACATACATGTTCCTTAAGTTTTGAGCTCGTTAAATGATACAATCCTCGCTGATGGATCGGCAAGTACTCCACTGTCAGCGGCTATCAGCTAATGTTATGGGCCGTTAGTGGTGGTTCATTGCCTATAGTGTTGTAATCCGAAATCCAAGTTTTGTGATAACCGTGTTGTTTACTTTCAGTGTTGTTTATTATTCATAGCAGGATTGAGCTCAGTTGAGAGTGCCATGCTATGTCAATATCTGTTGCAGGAGTTGTCATTCTCTGTTACTAGAGTTGTCAATCTCAGTTGCAGGAGTTGTCAGTTGCAGCCATTCTTGTTGTGTCAAGCTTGTGACTTGTGTTGTATCAGGTTGGTAACATCTTGTATCTCGATAGGACTGAATGTAGCCAGGAGTTGTCTTAGGTTAGTCTAATGTGCCAAAACGTTTGTCAAATGACCTAGGTTGTGTTTGTTCTGTAGAGTTCAACTACTCCGAGTTATATGGGTTATGCTACGTTTTATCCCTGCTTTGATCTTTTTTCGACTATAGGGGTTTTGTAGCAGCCCAACAGCATCCGTGTGATAAAGAGTCATATTATGGACATAATAATTCTTCCCCCTTGAACCCCTTGCAGAAAAAGTAGGAAAATGGACTGAAATTGTTGGATAAGTGGATTTGCAGTATCTCAACAACTGCGAATATTCCATCATCCAAACTAAGCTTCCTCAGATCCTAACCCATTGGTCATTATCGAGTCTCGTGACTCTGGCTGTGTTGATATCTTCATATTACCTATTATCATTCTATCTATCTGGATATTGCTTTATGTGGTGGTTGTTATTTCACTCATTTTTTTTAAGTAGAAGTGATTTCTTCCTCATTAGCACCATTTTGATTATCATTTGCATCTTGTGATGAATGAAGTGAACTTGAGCTCTCTAGTGCTTCTATTTTCTCTTAGAAAGCATTTACTAGTATTCGATGAGATTCTGAAAGACCAGAAAGACAAGTGATATGAACTGATTTTGTATCCGCCCACTTTCCTTCGTTATCTTCAACTCTTTCTCTTTTGGTAGAGGAAGGCATTCCCAGTATAAATGATGATTCTTGCTTTCGTATTTTTAATGTTTTCAATTTTACACGGAAGGGGTTTGTGACCACTACCATTTTACTAAGGGATTTATCCTCATATTGTTGGAGAAACCATTCTTTGCTAACATGGCTCAGCCTAGCAATGGCTAGGAATTTCTTTTCCCAGAATGCAAAAAAATGTCCGCCACTTTGTTGCTTTTAGCATGTTTTCTAATGAAGTCAAGCCCCTTCTGGATGTCCGCTGCTGCACTATGTTGTGTCTTACCATAGACAATAGGCATATACACCTTCTTCACCAACTTTCAGTTAAGGTGATGGCTAACGGCTTCCTTGACACTAGCTTCCAGAGATTCTGATGGAATGTCCTCTTTGATGTCCTCTAATAGTGAGGAATATAGGTCATATACTTGATCCTCACCATCAAGCCGTCAAAAGTTAGTACGCACTGCTAGATCCTGGAAATAGCTCATTATCTGGTAAGCAGACGAGGATGCATCACATATATATGTGACATCCGCCACCTCAGATTTGGGTTTAGCATTTACCTGTTTCCTTCCATCCAACCCGGGAAGGGATCCCTCCATGTGCTCTCTATGACACTTGGCATGATTGTTACCACCGATATCTCTCCTCGCATGCAGTTGATGACCATCTCGCACATGGCCTTTGTGAACTCATAAGTGTCTTGCCAACCATAGAGTTTGGCCCTATGAATAAATAAATTGCATAAATCAAATACTTCATGTGTGTATTTGTATCTATAGACATGAGAAAGTAAGAGGGAAATACTAGAATACCTCGACTACCTAACTCTTTCATTTCTTGAGTAACAGAAGCAAAGGTAGAAGAATACCTTATGGAGTCAAAAACCAACTTGATCTCAGCCTCGATATCCAACACGGTATTCTGATGTGCCGAAAACTGAGGAACCTATCCCCTTTGTTATGGTATCCCCTAAGCAAAATGGCTTCTCTAGTATCAAACCTTACCTCTGCCCATTCACATATGATGTTTGACCAAAAACATGACATGCAAACATACTGCTAAAGCTTGTTTGTAAGCTTTTGAGATTAATAGAAACAAGTTACCATTTGATTTCGACCACAAGAAACTCTTATTTGGCATTCTGACCTATTGATACTTGCAATAAGTGCTTCAGTCTTCGAAACCGTTGTGCGAAACTCATTATCTAGAATGGCCCCATGGTGTTGATGTCTAGTGCTACATCATACCTGCAAGTTGCAATACTTTTATTGCTATGGAATGTGAACTTACACATTTAGTAATGGAAGCAATCCTTGGTGCAAGACTAGTATAGCTTCACGAACCTCTCATCAAAAGTGGTATTTGCTGCAGAGTTTACTATAACATCAAATTCTTCCGTGGTCTCTTTGGCTAACTGAGGAGCAATGCCAATGTTGGCTTCCCTGAAATTACTAACAACTGGAACCTTCTTTCTTAATACAAAACTGTGGTAGTTTTTCCCATGGATTTCCTTTAAACATCTGAACAACTCAGTATCTTCTACCTGTATTGCAAACGGAAAATATGGTCATTTGAATGAAGAACAGAAGGTAGTCTGAAGTATCATCATACATCGTTCTTGAATCTTTTCATGGCTGCTTCATTGTCCTTGGCCTTGATCAACACGCATATTTTACCAACATCGGGATTTGTTCTTAAAATGGGATAGATAAGAACTGATGATCAGAATCCGACAAAGTAGAATGGAAGAACAAAGGTAGGTAGTCAGGTAGCTTAGAGCAAGACAAAGGCAGAATGGAAGAACAACCTAAAAGTGGGGGGGCCAGACAGAAACTGTCTCACTCAAACTAGCATTTGAAAATGCTACCCGCCCTTTCCCTATTTCTGCATTTCATTCTTCTATTCCTTCTGCTTGCTTTTCTAGTTAAGCTGCTCATAAACTAGATCCATAAAACTCACTCAGCTACTGTCTTCTTTCTATAATTGGTCTCTAAGTCCAAGTACTCGATAAAGTATAATCCTCTTCCCTGCTCCGCCACCTCCTTTCTACTGAGTATGCTCTACTTGAAAGAACATATTTATCAATAAATAAGTGCATTACTATATTCACAACTACAAACTAAGCCTAATTTCCAATATGTCATATGTATCACTTTGATGTTGTGGGATCACTGGCTTCTTGCTCAACGAATTTTGCTTCTGCACTTGACTTGAGAAGGGCGAAGCCTTCATGAATGGTACCGGTATCTGTTCAAGAAGTCAGTACTTATGCGGCACTGAACAAAGGGTGAGATCGATGAAATGCAACACATGTTTGAATATTTCCTATCTTCTTCCAGCCAGCAAACTTGTTCAATTCATTTTCTTGAGATATGTGGAATAGTGATATCATACTTGAATGCACATTCCCAGTATTTGAGGAAGAAATAGAATCTTAGTCCTTTCTAATTTCTAAGTTAGGAATTTTATATCAACTAAATCTAGAAACTCGATTTCACTATGATATGACCACTGAACCCTTTGATGCAACATTTCTTGTTTCCAGAAGATCTCGGATGGTTTCTGAAGCTTCCATGATGTTGTAAAATAAAGAAACCCTTTCTATAAGTCATGAAGACGTGGACCAACAGACTAAGAAAATACACAATCTATTGATTGACTGAAAATCTCAAGCTGAATAACTTGCTTGAATGATCACTCTGGCTTTGGGCCGTCTAATCTTCGAGATGCAGAATAGGACCAATGAAAACTCACGCTTGGTGAAGGCGCAGTTCAGTTTGGAGATCTAAAAATTCCTTATGTCGTGTATCCTCGATCGAGGCAACCTCAGATGCTTCAATTATAGATTTGAGTATTGAGCGAAAGGTTACACCACCTATAGGTTATGTATTACAGGCCAATCCTACTCCACTAATACAAATAGGCGGCATAGGGAAAAAATCACAACACCTAGGAATAGGAATCAACGACACAAAAACTTTCTGAGAAATTACACAGCAAGAAAACGTATGCGCGTGGGTGCAACGGATTTCAGTCTCGTGCGCTCATCCCTTGCTTGTTCTTTCAGACTAGCACTCTTTCCCTCTCTTTGAAGTAGATTTCTCAGCTTCACAAGTCAAACGAAATATGGCGAAAGGCCCACTACTTCTTCATTCATGGCTTATTGATTTGATTTATCCCATGTTGTATTCATTCGACCTGAGGTGAGGTTGGAACAAGAGTTTTCATAAAAAGAATGGTTCTTTTATGCAATTATGAATGGGCAGGCCTCTTGTGGATTCCTCCAACTCTATGAATGAAGGGGGGAGTATGGGGAAGGCCAATTTTCTTTCTATATGAAGATGAAAAAAGGATCGGGGTCAAACATTTCTTACTTTTGTTTAGTATAACGGAATGAGGAAGAGCTCCTTATGTGGTATCACTTTACCACCATCTGAAATGCGTGAAACTCCGATTGGTGGAAACCAGTCCATGAAGATTCTCCCTTCTCTTATGTGAAATTTCCCTCTTTTGGTAAGCATCCAGTATCTCAGCAAATGAACATTTCTCTATGCTTATCATGTAGCTTATATGTTGTTTGAAAGCTGCTCCATGGATCCGACGAATAGCTAAGGTTTGTTGACGATCTCTGGCTACAATCCCAGGAACATCATAAATAGTAGATGCGACTCCTACTTTGACCACTTCACATATTGGCTTTATATTATCTACGACGTCAACCATAAGTTTTATTACATCGCGTTCAGTTCAAGCTAGGCGGTGAAAACTTTTATAAACAATACCGCGAACTCTCGTTCTTTTACCATCGAACATGCGAAAGTTTACCAATTTCTTGATCAATTCTTTTTGCTCACCATCAATGTCCCCCATATAGCTAAGGATTTTTGAGCAATTGGAAGCCGCTTTCGATGACGAGGCCGATAAATTGATATTACACGATCGTTAATGTCCATCTTTTTTAGCTCAGCTCCTGAAAAGATAAAGGAGACTGATCTTGATGTCAGCGTTGGTTTTTCTAACGAAAAACAAGAACATTCTTTCACGAACTTCCATGACAAAATGCTAGTTGCCTACAGTGTGGCAACTGCTAATTCATTTAAAAATAAGACAAAGTACTTACTTTGTATGCCATGGTTAATTAAATCCAAATATATTTCATTCAATGATAGAATTTGTTCTTCTATGGACCCCCTAGGAAAAATCATTTTATTAAAGATATCCTGGGGTGAGAGTCCCTCCGGTAATTGGACATTACCCGGAGTTTTCTCCAAAAGTCTCCATAGCATAGATTCCATTTTCTGTTTTAGGCTTCCAAATCCAATTCATGGTTGGGTCCTCTAAGTCCAGCCAGTTTCCCCGCCTTAAAAGCGGAAAAATGATTCCGACAACCATATAAAAAATGAATTGGTTATCCATAATAATAATAAAGAAAGCTTTATTTTGGTTCCACTTCTTGCTCTAAGCAGAAAGACTTGTCGGAAATCGCCGTTTGGGTTGGTTCAACCAAGAAAAACGGAGGATAAAATAGAATTACCAACCTAATTCAGAAAGAGCACACCAACGGAGAACCTACTATACTACAGGGAACATTTCAGAATGGAAAATGAAAATGAAGAAACCTATCCAAATGCCTTTCTTTTTTAACCTAATATACCCAAAACTAGACTATTGTTGAGTTTATGTGCACGATTACATCGACACTTGTAGCCGAGCAACGATATCACAAACAAGTTCTTATACAATAAATTCATTGCCAGAAACTTCTGGAAAGCAGCAATCCATCATCGGATAGTCGAACCAAAGAAACAAACCGAAATAATACTTACGAGTTTATGTGACGAGGCAATTTCTAAATTGAAGTGTAAAAGCGACACTCACCGTCTTGGTTTAGGAATCAATAGCCTACACAAGATATAAAAGCAAAGGAAAAGTGTTTAGCTCAAGTCTCGAATAAACTCAAGGACATATTCGAAGAAATTTTGACCGTCGATCAGGATGGTTTGTGGATTACGAACAGCTATGATAACTGAACCCAGCAAGATAGTAATTACGACCCAAGAAGTGATGAGTACTTGGGCATGAATTTGGAAACCTCCTATTTGCCAATAAAAGTGTTAGCCTACTTCTACACCTTATATATCGTATAAAAACAAACACAAACTAGATACATAATCGTAACGTTTCTTTCTATATGATAATATGCACCGAGGAGAGAAGTTGTTTCAAATAGAAGTCAAGTAAACTGATTCAAGTTAGCCCAGTTTGGTTCCTTGGAAAAGCAGTACAAAGCAAAGGGTTGACGGGTGGTGGAGTCCCATCCCAGGTTTAGTATATAGCCCCTGTTTTCCAATCCGTAAATGATGGACCCACTTGCTCTTTACCAAATCCACATTAAAAAGGGGTTTTGTCATTCAATGCTTTGATCCGCGCACCTTATTTCTGATTGAACCACTTCCTCGAAAGGACATCGGATCGGTGCCAGAATATGGGCTAGCGGTACACCAACCTCCCCACCAACTGCTACGCCCTGCGGGCTTCTTCCTAATGCTATTGAAATGATATTCCTATTATTGGTCCTACCAATATCCCTGGACCAGGGCACGGCACCTATACAACTACGTCTTGTTTCGGTTTCCGGATCCGAATCTTTTGTTATACTTATGTATGGATGATTGTACACAACAGGTGTGGAAAGTGCGATAGAGCTCGAAAATGGATGCCCCTATTTCAATTTAATAAGTGCTTGTGCAACGGCTTGAAAGCTACAGACTGAGTCAAGTGACCTATTTTTGTCACATGATCCAGAATTGCACGAGAACCTACAAGTCCTGTTACCATTCTTAATTCGATAGCCACGGGACAGCCATTTCCTCATCTCTGCCTTTCTTATACCTACACTGACCTCAACGGTATCCAACCTGATAAAAATATCTATACCCATTAGCTCATCACGCCAATAGTTCTCTTGGGTTGACTGAACCTACCTATATGAAATCCCTGTTGCCAACTTCTTACTGCACAAAAGCAATGGAACAATATCATAAAGTGAAGTGAAGCAAACAAACCACTACTTTGGAATTGATGGACTTGACACACAGCCAATGACTGAGATGTGCCATTGTCATCGTCAAGATCGTCCATCACGAGTACCTTCTTTTCTGCATCTGTCAGTTCCAGTTTTCCCAGCATGTTTTATTACTTGCCTCGATCGATACCATCCACTTATTTCTCTTTCTCACGGGACACATAAAGATACCAGTGCTTGTGCGAACAGTTGATGCTTGTTGAGCCATAGCTATCACTCCTCGTGCGAAAGCGCTTCCACCAACTAAATAATACCTTATAGGAGGGGCCCTTCTCTTCAGCTGAAAAGAACCAGATATTGCCTTAAGCAGGAGATAGAAAAGCCCACGATCCATAACTTACTCACTTAGATATTTACTAGAACTTGGTAGTGAATGAAGGAGACTCCGAATCCTATTCATATTGCACGACGGGCTTGGAAAGAGGCCTCTCATGTAAGATAAGATTACTTTCCTTCCTATCAAAAGGCTTCAGTAGTAGAGCTCAATTTGGAATGTTGATATAAAAAAGGGCAGATACAGAGAGTTAAGAAACAGATGTTGTTGATGAAGTCTTTGGAACGTAGTTAGTCCCATCCCTTCCATCCGACCACTAGTGTAGTTCGGTCTCTTCAAGGAGAGAAATTCTTTCTCGAGGAGTCCAAGTATTGGATATATTGGTGGAGGAGATAGTCAGTAAAAATATACCACTACACGGTAGACAGCTTCCCTTCCTTACTTTCCTTAATAAGCCTATGATCGAGTAGTTCATCTGAAAGCATTTGATCCATCAGATCAATGCTTGATCATATATGGTTCAAGATCTAGGAATGAAAACAGATGCAAGATACGCTTACTTCTTTCTCTTAGTCAGCTTTATCTCATATTGCCTACGAAGCCGTGGATCCAAGCACTACTTGATATATTAATTCTACCTGGCTGCTGCCCATAGGAGCCTAAGGGAAGACGTACAAAGGAATGGGCTTGGGGCATTTGTGACTACCAGCCCATTTATGACCATACTTATCACCACACTCTTCTTTGGGCGCTGCTTCTCTGTCTGGATCTGAAATACGCTGCTTTGGTGGTCCACAACTAGAACTACTTGAGCCGTCGACCTATGCTGAAACAGCTGACCCACAGGACCCGTACCTTTGGCTTTCGATAGGATCAGCTTCCCGTATTCTTCCCCTACTTAATAAGAACCTCTTCCTTATTATGTTCATAAACATAGTATTTGTTGGCGATAAAACTTAGATTAATAGCAGAGAGTGAAAAATAGACCCCCGATTGGTATCTTAGTGAGAGATCTTCTCATGACCCTATAGGTCTGGTTATTCAATACGCCTTCATGGTGTGCCTTTTGATTATAGTGACTTCAATTCAAAGAAAGAGTGAAAAAATTCGTAGAGCCAGGATAATGGAATTTCAGAACGGAGCTGGGCTAGAAGGACACCAAAATCCTGAAACAAGTTGTCCTACGCAAGGATCCTATCCTTACCTCGCCCTGGCACAAAGCTAGATCAGACTTTTGGTCAACTAGTAGAGATCTGAACTGACATAAATGAACAGTCATGCAACCATCGAAATAAATCATTTTATCTCTCAGATACAACTTTTGCACTTAATCATAATGGTGTTTTTATTCTTATTTTCTTGTGGCGGAGATCAAGGTTGATCATTTCAAAGCAAAAGAAAGGGCTATAGATAGAGTGAGTAGGCACATCAATCACTATATAACGCATTGCACTTAGCTTGACTTCACAGAAACAAAAGACAAGTTAGGCATACGGGAAAGATACCTTCGGCCAAGACGGAGATAACCCTCCATTTGATAACAAGCAAATTACCGTTTCTATTGAGCAGGAACTTGAACTGGATCCAATCCATCGAGCGGAATCATTTGATTCATTTTCACATTATGCAAAGCTTGAGCCATCACTCATGTATGCTATATCGGTTGTCGTCCGTTCTTCACTTTTGTGCTCCATCGCTCCATTTACAAGAGAAAGATGAAACAAAGGAGAAAATAAGGCCAATTTAACCGGGCGGATACGAGGCAGCTCTACATAGAGCCAACCAACTCCGGTCTTTATTAAGTCAAAAGAACGCTAAAAAAGGGCAGGACAGACACAAGCGGAAAGGTCGGAGAAAACGACCTATGAAGAGAGTGCCTATGTTGTCTCCGCGGATTTACACTTGAGGGTGTTACTTTCCCACTGATATGCATAAAAACAAGTAACTTGACTCAGTTGATGATAAAGAAGGCTACTCTACAAGGCTACCTATAGCATAGGAGATCTGCGCGTATGTTTTCTCTCTCCTTCTGGTTCAACGATGGAGTAAAAGCAGGTTTGTTACATAGCTCTTTGTCGGCGGGCAAAGCTTTCTAGGGGTGTGACCCGAGTAGGGAGGGAAGGATAAGGATTCAGTAAGAAGGAGAGTCTACTTATGGAAATGCCATCCTCTTTTTCCTCGGTAACGGAGTGACTAGCTACCTCGACTTTTTATTCCAGTTCCATTATGTGATAGCCTGGCTTAATAGGGATGATAGACTACTCATATCAATAAGGAATTCCTTCTTTTCCGAGAGCCCATTCGGATAGAACGCAAAAGTTAAGCATGCTCAGCTTGGAGTAGTTTCAGGATGGGTGACCGATCGGGAAGTTGGTCCCGGGTGCGCATGAGTGAGGACAAAGTGCACAGAAAAGACTAGTATTGATCTGTGGGGCCAGTCTAGATCCCGCCAGGAGTAACGACCACCGGCGGGTGTGTCCGGGGCGTTACAAGTTGGTATCGGATTCGACCCTCATGGTTACACGGATGTTTGCGGACAGTTTGTGGTCATGTTTTGCATCAGGTTTGTGACCTGTCGTGGCACACGTCATGGCACATGTGTTGTACTGTAAGCACCGATGTATGTACCAAGAGGGAACGTTCCATTGGCCTGACGAGGACATTGGTTACTCTGAGTGGTGGTGTATGTGATAGCTTGGCTTAATAGGGATTATAGACTACTCATATCAATAAGGAATTCCTTCTTTTCCGGGAGCCCATTCGGATAGAACTCCAAAGTTAAGCGTGCTCAGCTTGGAGTAGTTTCAGGATGGGCGACCGACCGGGAAGTTGGTCCCGGGTGCGCATGAGTGAGGACAAAGTGCACAGAAAAGACTAGTATTGATCTGTGGGGCCAGTCTAGATCCCGCCAGGAGTAACGACCACCGGCGGGTGTGTCCGGGGCGTTACACATTCTTACTGGTGCAGGAGTCCAAAGTACATCTTCCAACTCCCTAACTTTGTCTTCCACGAAGTTCGGGAGACCCCTCACGTGCCGCTGCCCGCAAGACTCGCATTTGTACACTTTGCGTACCGCTTCGACTAGACCCCACTACTACCTCGTATCCAAATACCTGTGATCTAGCTCTTTCTTTTTTAAGCCCTGCAAGCCTAATAGAACCTTGCTTCCTACGCCAAGTCAGCCTATAAGTAAGTAGGGATGAAGACAATTTGTTTGTTAGTTTTTCAATCTTCTTCCTTCTATGCTTAGAGTTAGTGGAAATGACCTCCTTGATCAGCAAGTAAGCGAGCGGTAGTTCAGTCTCCGACAAGTGAGGCCGAATAGCCCCGGTGTCCTTTTCCTTCTAAACTAGCTGCTCTCGCTTGACTCTTCTAGTGAGCAAGCAGACTGGTCGGGGAACAGGGTCAGATCAAAGTAAGGAATAGGAATAGCACTCACTCATTGAAGCTAAGCCAGAAACAGGGGTTGTCCTCTCCCTTACTTAAGTCCCAGTCCATCTTTCCGTGCCCCAAAGGGGAAGTGAAGCAGTAATGAGGGAACTTGACCCACACCTGACGAAAGAGTTTGGTAGCTCGAAGGAAGCAGAAGCAAAACCTGCTTTCTTGCTGTTCCAACCTCCAAGGGTTCCTCCCTGTATGACATAGTACATTGGATTGGGGCAATGGTACACGCCTATGTTTGGTGTCCCCTCTCTCACTTCCTCGTCAGATCCTGGTCCCAAAGGGCAATACATTGAGTCAGAAAGACGGGGGGCTTTCGTAAATTCCATTATGTAGCCACACTAGCCCCTGGATCAGCTCTCATAGTGGGAGAATTAGAGTCAAGTTACGCGCAAAAGTGGGGGTTGACATCATTCGTCGTGATTGGATCAATCAGACTCCCCCACAGGAAATGCCAAGCGGCGCCCTTTATCATTATCATCTACCGCCCATTTCTTCATCATTTGTTGCTGCCTTAAGTGCGTAAAGTAGGCTCAGCTTCTTAGGTTTCTAAATATCTTGTAGTAGCCGAAGGTAGTCTAGTCTGCTTGTTAGGTTGAATTGAATCTTATATAACCTACGTAGCTAAAGAGAAAATAATAATAGCCTAAGTGCACCTCTCAAAGGTATAAATAAGTAGACATCAGTCTTACTGGTTCGGTCTTTTTTTTATGATGCCCACATTCATACTTCTCAATTTTTATTTATTCAAGGGTTCGTATGTACTGAGTGACTCTAGGTCTATTCAGATGCAGCTTCAAGAGAGATTTATTTGGCCTTTGTATGACCGTTGTCCCTTCCTGTCTATCTCCTTCGGTCAGGTAGTTCTGCTTCCGATGCCGGAGGAGCAAGGTGGGATAGAAGGGTAGTTTCTGAATTCGAGATGTCTAAGCTTGGACGTTCGCTTCTCTAATGTGATAATAAAGCAACAAGCAATGCCGCTCCCATGCGCTCATCCCTTGGTTGTTCTTGAGCGCTAGTCATTCATCCCTAGCTGGGTTCTTGGGATATCTTCATTCTCTTTATGATGATGTAAGGGTCAACAACAATAAATAAGGAATCGATCGGAAGTTCACGCCAATCGATCTTCTGTAGGAGTAGGAGGTAGCGTGAATCCCCTCTTTCTTCGTTTAGAAGAGTGCTGAACCTCCACAACGTCAAACCATAGAACACAGCTCCTTTCGGTCGAACCCTAGGAAAGACGACTTTACCTTTTTCGTAGACTGAGTTCGAGCTATTGTAGTCTCCCCCGTTGACCTTCTTTTTTAGATAGAATCCTCAATGAGTGGAAAGGACTCCCGGACTTGCTCCACAGTACTATACCATACAGAGCCGCGACCTTGTGATATGACAAGAAGAAAAGGCGCCATGCCGCCCTCTTTTCTTTTTCGCACCAAGCCTTCTTGTAAAATCAGGTGTATAGCTCAGTTGGTAGAGCATTGGGCTTTTAATCTAATGGTCGTAGGTTCAAGTCCTGCTATGACCAAAACAAAACAAAACCAATCTGGTATTCGTAAGGATGCATAGTAGCCTTCAAAGAGCACTCTTCGGCCTTGAGAAAAGCCCCTTTCTCATAAACATCTCAACTTCGCTCGTTGTTTGAGGTAAGTATAAAGGAGATCAGACTAGCTCGGTCATTGATAAGCCGGCCTTCTCCTTATTCTTTGGATAGGGCATGGGGGAAAGTCAAGTCAAGCACTAGGTAGTTGGGGTGGGACGCACCAAAGTAGCGTTCGTTGCACTAGCGCCTTATCGTTTGAAGGTAAACAGAGGCTCGAAAGATGGAGTACGTCCGAAGTCGTTGGCTGCCTTTTTGTTGTGCGCAAGTGAGAGTCAACTTCTTCTTCTGTTATGCGAGTCTACTAACAAGAACTACCATACAGTCCTATCATTTTTTAAGAAAGATCGTAGATGAATGTTTCGTTTCATTACCTAAGTAGTTGAGCAATACATTCCAACGTAAACAAAGATGCATTTCCGTTTCTCGTTCAGTCCTTCTCTCCTTCCATCCTAGTAGGCCTATAAATGCTTTTTTGCTATCCATCTTGATCAAATAGAAGAAGGGGAAATTCTGACAAGGAAAAACACCTCAAAAAGTGAAAAAAAGATAAAACAACTTTCTTATTGTCAAGTAGTAAACCATAGTTCTCATCCTAGGAAACTGCTACTTCTCGAGCTTGCGTTGTATTCCTTCGAAGAGGAAAGGGTGATGCAGCACAGTAGCGTAAGTATTTCCCTCAGTTTTTGAGAACCAAGGTATCAATCCAGTAGGAGACCATGCGTGAGTCCCCACAAACAAATAAGAACTTCGCAGCCAACGCGATAAGGGGTTGTCAAACCCTTTACGATCACTTACGAAAGTGAGATCTGATATAGATGATAGTTTGATATTTTTGGTATTTTTGGATATAAGAACAGAAAGTAAAAGCGGAAAAGTAAAGTAGATTGTAGATTGATATGTTGAGAATAGACCCGGGGGCCATAGTTTTCTCTAGTGGCTTCTCTCATGATAGCGGTATTCTACGACAGGTAAACAAATTACTGTCGAGCAATTGATAGAAAAGCAAATAATTATGAGATTATCTAGGCATGATCATTATATATAGGCATCACGTCCGAGACAAGTAGACCGAAACGATTCTGCATCTACTACTATTACTCCACACATCGACCGCTATCCAGCATGCATCTAGAGTATTAAGTTCATAAGAACAGAGTAACACCTTAAGCAAGATGACATGATGTAGAGGGATAAACTCAAACATAGTGATATAAAGCCCATCTTTTTAACCTCGATGGCAACAATACAATACATGCCTTGCTGCCCCTACTGTCACTGGGAAAGGACACCGCAAGATTGAACCCAAAGGCAAGCACTTCTCCCATTGCAAGAAATATAGATCTTGTAGGCCAAACCAAACCAATAATTTGAAGAGACTTGCAAGGATATTATAATCATACATAAAGAGTTCAGAAAAGAACCAAATATTTCTCATAGATAATCTTGATCATAAACCCACAATTCATCAGATCTCGACAAACACATCGCAAAAAGAGATTACATCGAATAGATCTACTCGAGGACCGAGGAGAACTTGGTATTGAGATCCAAAGAGAGAGAAGAAGCCATCTAGATACTAGCTATGGACCCAAAAGTCTGTGGTAAACTACTCACAACTCATGGTGAGGCGATGATGATGATGTAGAAGCACTCCGTGGAAGATCCCCCTCCCGCGGAGCTCCAGAACAGGCCCTAAGATGGGATCTCACGGGAACAAAAGGCTACGGCAGTGGAACTAGGGTTTTCTCTGTTGTGCTGATGGTTTTGGGGTACGTACATATATATAGGAAGAAGGAGGGCACCGAGGGCCAGACTTGGGGCCCACGAGGCAGGGGGCACGCCCTGTATGGGGGGGCGCCCCCCCCACCCTTGTGGACGCCACATCAGCCCTACTCCGTGGTTCTCAAGTCTCCCGTGTGTATTTTGCTCCAAAAATATCTCTCCCGAAGGTTTAATTCCGTTTGGGCTCCATTTGATATTCCTTTTCTGTAAAACCCTGAAATAGGCAAAAAAACAGCAATCTGGAATGGGCCTTTGGGTCAATAGGTTAGTCCCAAAAATAATATAAAAGTGTATAACAAAGCCCATTAAACATCCAAAACATCATAAATAATAGCATGGAAAAATAAAAAATTATAGATACGTTGGAGACGTATCAAGCATCCCCAAGCTTAATTCCTGCTCGTCCTCGAGTAGGTAAATGATAAAAATAGAATTTTTGATGTGGAATGCTAACCAACATATTTTTAATGCAGTTCTCTTAATTGTGGCATGAATGTTCAGATCTGAAAGATTCAAGACAAAAGTCTATATTGACATAAGAAATAATAATACTTCAAGCATACTAACAAAGCAATCATGTCTTCTCAAAATACTATGGCTAAAGAAAGTTATCTGTGACACCCTGAGACCGATGCGCCAGGTGTCAGCCAGTTATTCGTCGTCGTTGCCATGTCATCTGCTTGCGTGTTGCATCTTTGCCATGTCATCATGTGTGTTGCATCATCATGTTTTCAAAACTTGCATCCGTCCGAACCCGTCCGTCCTCTCCGTTCTCCGTTCTGAGCCCAGACACACTTGCACGCGCCCAGACACATTTATTTTATGAGTGGCCGAAAAATGTTCTCGGAATGGGATGAAACTTGGCGTGTGGTCTTATTATAGTGTAGACAGGCCGCCTGCCAAATTTCATAGCATTCGGAGCCCGTTTGATATCCCAACCGTTAAACTATAGCGGCACTAGTCGCCGGTTAAATCGTCGGACGTTTTCGGTCTCCGAAAACCCCATGGGCCTCTTTTTCCTTCTTTCCTCGCAGCCCGAGACCCCATCTACACTGCCCACTAGGCCTAGCCTACCCCCTCTCTCGACCCGGACCGTCCGATCAAGCTCGGAAGGTCCAAAAACCACCCCAAGCCCTCAAACCCTAGCCCTCTGCCTATTTAAACAACCCCTCCATGCCAAAAATGGACTCTCCTAGCCTAGACTTTTTCTCCCGCAGCCACCACCTCCCTCCTCCTCAAAATCAGCGCCGTCGCATCAGTTTCCGCACCGGCCGCCACGCTGCCGCCACTTGGCGGCCTCCTAGTGGCCAGCCGCCACCGCGCCACGCCCGCAGCCAACGGGGCTGCGCCACGCGTCCCTCCCCACGTCGCCTGCGCGGCCCCTCAGCCTCCACCACCGCAGCAGCCCTCTCAGCCCGCACGGGGCCCGCCGGGCCCAGATCCCGCCTCCGCCGCCGCCCGCATGCCCGTCCGCGCCACCGCGGGCCTGAGCCGCCCCGTTCCCCCGCTCCTCCTGCTCGCTCTAGACGGGATCGGGTGGATCGCCGCCGCCCGTCCGCTCCTCTGCCTCGGCCTCGACAGAGCGGCCCGCCGAGGTCCTCCACCGCCCCTCTAGACCAGTGCCGCCGCCAGTGCCTCCCTTCCCTCTTCCTCTTCTTCTCTCTCTCACAGCGCTCTCTCTTCATGCAGCTGCCGCAAGGGAGCTAGGCTCTGAGCTCCGCCGGCCACTGCTCCCCGCCGTGTCCGTCGCCTCCTGCCGCGTCAGCTCGCCGCCGGCCGGGCAGGGCTGGATCCGCCTCACCCCGATCTCTTTGTTCCCTCCCCGACCCCCTCCGGCCCGGATCCGGCGAGATCCGGCCGGATCCACCACCCCGCGTCGGCCGGACCTCCTCGTCACACGCGGACATGTCCGCCGCCTCGCCTATGAGACTGCCAGTGGGTCCAGCCGCCCGGACACGTCCGCCCAGGCCGGACAATGTCCGCCCGACCCCGAGGTCTATTTTCGTCTAAGCACCTGGCATGTTGTATTTTGTTGCATACTTCAAGTGGTTGTAACTTCTTGTGTGTATGCCCAAATTGAGTGAATGATATGTCAAAATGATCGTGGCCATGTGCTCTTCATTTTGTTCCATTGTGGCATGCTTGTTTGAGTTCATCTTGATGCCCTAATCCTCGTTGCAAGAGTGCTACTTGTTTAAAACTGATGTTAACTGTAATTTTGTGGCATGCTTATGATGCTTGTAACTTTGTGCATGTTTATCCAAATGAAGCATATGATATGTCAAAATGTTCATTGTGAAGTGCTCTACATGTTGGTTGATGTAGCATTCATGTTAGGTGCCTTCTTTCCATGTTTATCTCTGTTGCAAAAGTGCATGTGGCTGTTAAGTGCTGAAACTTGTTATGAGATGCTGATTTGAGTTGCTCATTGCTATTGGTGTGTTTGTCTTCATGCCACATGTCAATATGTTTTAGAAGCACAATCATATGGTCTTTGTTGTGGTGCAATCCACTTTTCATCATATGCCTTGAGGTGACTTAAACAAGCTTGTAAACATGCCATGCCAATGTTGCTGTTTTATACTTAGTGAAAAAACTGCTAAGTCTGGAATCTGTTAAACCTGATGCCATGTCTGCTTGATGCCCCACTCAAATCCATGCTTGTTTTGGAGTGACCTATGATCATATATTGTTGTCCATGTTATGCTCTATCCCTCCATGCCCTTGTTTGCTTATATGACCTGATGTAGCTTATTTATTTCTTGCTCTCAAGTTGCTATAAATTTACCTGTCAGAATTTTATCTGCATGATCAATTTGCTGGAGCTTGTTGTTATTGATCCATGCCTCCTATGGAGATGCTCCAATGGAGTTGTTTGATGTATGATATGTCTATTACATGTCCATGATCTTCATATATTTAGTAGAGTTGATATTCTTGTTGTTTTGTGCCTCCGAAGGCAGCATCGTGATGATGTTTTTGCCTTCCCAGATTTTGGCTAAGTCTGGATAAATTATTGCAACTTGCCATGCTTGTTTAATTGTGTTCCAGCAAGTTTTTGGGTGTGTTCTAAGTTCATGATTGTTAAGTATCATGTCTATTTCACATCCATGCCTCTTGTTATCATGTTTGGGTGTTGTAGCATATATATACCTTGCTCCAAAGTTGCTATGTTGCTGATTTTGGACAGCTTGTTGTTATATCTTGTTTCATGTGTATGTGTTGAACCGTTGCTCCGTTTTGAGCGTGTCCTATATGAAACTTGTGTGGTTTTGCATGTAGAAGCATAATATCATGTTGTTTTCATGTTTGGAGTGTGTTTGCTTGATGTTTGGGTGCATCTTGCACCGATGACATGCTTGTCTTGTTTTGCTCATATCTTCTTGGCCGTAGCTCCGACTTAAACAAACTTTATATGAAACTTGACTAGAATTTCGTGTAGATCATCATGGTGCATGTTAAATTGCTGTTTAACAACTTTAACTTAAAGTTTGTTCAGATCTGGACCAATTTTGCAATGTGCATATGAGGACTTACCGGAATTGTTATATGGTGATTTCGGCCTCATTTGAACTTGTTGGTTTGTGTTGTTCTTGTGTGATTCATCCCTTGCCATGAGTTGCATCATATAGACTTGTCTTGCATCATACTTGGTTGAGCTTTATGTCGTGTTCTTGTGTGTTGTGTTTACCGTGTTGCTTGCTTCTTCTCGTTAGTGCTTTTTCCGTTGCGATCGTGAGGATTCGTTCGACTACGCGTGGTTCGTCTTCGAGGCTTCTTCTTCGTATTCTTCAAGGACCCGTTCTTCTTCCTTGCAGGATCTCAGGCAAGATGACCGTCTCCTTGGATACCTTTACTATCATTGCCTTTGCTAGTTGTCTCGATGCTATTGTTATATGTCGCGCTACCTATCTATTTGTCAGCCCCTCTCCTTGTTGCCATGAAACCTCTAACCTTTGACACCTTCGCAGCAAACCGTTGTTTGGCTATGTTACCCGCTTGCTCAGCCCCTCTTATAGCGTTGTTAGTTGCAGGTGAAGATGAAGATTGATCCATGTCGGATCTTGTTTTGTGAATATCACAATATCTATTATCATTATTAACACACCTATATACTTGGCAATGGGTGGAAGGCTTGGCCTTTTGCTCGGTGTTTTGTTCCACTCATGCCACCTTAGGAGCCGATAAACCGGCGTTATGTTCCTTGATTTTGCGTTCCTTACATGGTTGGGTATATGGGGACCCCTTGACAGTTCGTCTTTGAATAAAACTCCTCCAGCAAGGCCCAACATTGGTTTTAATTTGCAACATAATAATAACTTAATTAATTAATTGCATAGGGAGTTAGTGCTACCCGAGGATTCTTCTATATACAGGGGGGCCAGTGCCGATGGTGTTGGTCCCAAATAGAGCACTGTGCGGGGCCGCCCCTTGGCAACTTGGGGTATCTGGCACCTGTACTCTTAGCTCATCCGGTCGTGGCCTGAGACGAGATACGCGCGGCTACTATCAGGGTGTCGACACACCGGGAGGTCTTGCTGGACTTGTTTTACCATTGTCGAAATGTCTTATGCACCAGGAATTCCGAGTCTGATCGGGCCTTCCCTAAGATAAGGGGTAATATTATTATTACTTCTGCTGATCGTGAGAGCTTGTGATGGGCTAAGTTGGGACACCCCTGGAGGGTTATGATCTTTCAAAAGCTGTGCCCGCGGTTATGTGGCAGATTGGAATTTGTTAATGTCTGGTTGTAGAAACCTTGACAGAGGATCCGAAGTAAAACACACAACCGTGTGAGTAACCATGACTGTCTCTTTTCACTTTGAGAAGAGAACACGTTGGGGTTATGTTTGACTCGTAGGTAGTTCAGGATATTTAGCGATCATTACTAGTATGCGATCGTTTGCATAGATGCTCATCTTATTCTTGTACTCGTAAGTTAGCCACCATACTTATGCTTAATCCCTGCTGCAACCTCACCACTTAACTTCTCCATACCCATTAAGCTTTGCTAGTCTTGTTACCCATGGTTATGGGATTGCTGAGTCCTCGTCGCTCACAGATACTACAACACCAGTTGCAGGTGCAGGTTTCCGATGACTTGACGTGAGAGCGATGTTCGTTGTGTTGGAGTTCTTTCTTCTTCTTCTTCTTCTTCTCCTTCTTCTTATTCTTCTTCTTCTTCTTCTTCTTCTTCTTCTTCTTCTTCTTCTTCTTCTTCTTCTTCTTCTTCTTCTTCTTCTTCTTCTTCTTCTTCTTCTTCTTCTTCTTCTTCTTCAGTCTTGGGTTAGGTTCCTGGTCGGCAGCCTGGGATAGCAGATGGATGTCGTTGTGCTTTTCATGTTTGCATCCGTAGTCGGATGTCTTGTATTGATGTTGTTGTATTCATGTGACTTGTATGTATTGTTGTATCCCCATGTATTTATGTAATGGTACGATGTAATGATATCCATCTTGCTAAGCGCCTGAGATGCGGTTGTGCCCCAATCACGTATGAGTCACGTGATCGGGATAGAATCGCATCTTGGGCCTGACATTATCCTTACAAAATCATATAGTCTGGCTATGCTCCCACTTCATCACACAAAATATTCATATCATGCACAACATCGGTTTCAGCCAAGCACTTGTTTTCATACTCTATCTTTTCAAACCTTTCAACTTTCATGCAATACATGAGTGTGAGCCATGGACATAGCCCTATGGTTGGACTAGAGTGGTGGTTGTGGAGAAGACAAAAAGGAGGGAGATAGTCTCACATCGACTAGACGTATTAACGGCCTATGGAGATGCCCATCAATAGATATCAATGTGAGTGTGTAGGGATTGCCATGCAACGGATGCACTCGAGCTAAGAATGTATGAAAGCTCAACAAAAGAAACTAAGTGGGTGTGCATCCAACTTGCTTGCTCATGAACACCTAGGGCATTTGAGGAAGCCCATCGTTGGAATATACAAGCCAATTTCTATAATGAAAATTCCCATTGGTATATGAAAGTGACTAAACATGAGACTCTCTATCATGAAGAACATAGTGCTACTTTGAGGCACAAGTGTGGAAAAAGATAGTAGCAATTGTCCCTTTTTTCTTTTCCCTTTTTTTGGGCCTTTTTTTTTCTTTGGCCTTTCCCTTTTTTCGGAAGGGCTTTCTTTATTTAGCCTTTCCTCACATGGGACAATGCTCTAATAATGATGATCATCACACTTATATTGATTTACAACTCGATATTACAACTTGATACTAGGACCAGGTATGACTCTATATGAATGCCTCTGGCGGTGTACCGGGATATGCAATGAATCAAGAGTGACATGTATGAAAAATTATGCATGGTGGCTTTGCCACAAATACGATGTCAACTACATGATCATGCATGTCAATATGACATGAAGCGTGTCATATGAAGGGAACGGTGGAAAGTTGCATGGCCATATATCTCGGAATGGCTATGGAAATGCCATGATAGGTAGGTATGGTGGCTGTTTTGAGGAAGATATATGGTGGATGTTTTTAGGAAGGATATATAGTGGGTGTATGGTACCGGCGAAAGTTGCATGGTACAATAGATGCTAGCAATGGTGGAAGGGTGAGAGTGCGTATAATCCATGGACTCAACATTAGTCATAATAACTCATATACTTATTGCAAAAATTTACGAGTCATCAAAACAAAGCAATCAATGCATGCTCCTAGGGGGGAGGTTGGTAGGAGTTAACCATCACGCGCCACCGACCTCCACACAAAGGAGGACACTCTACAAATACCTCATGCTCTAACTTCGTCACATAGCGGTTCACCGTACGTGCATGCTACGGGAATCACTAACCTTAACACAAGTATTTCTCAATTTCATATTAACTCTACTAGCATGACTCTAATATCACTATCCTCATATCTCAAAACAATTATCAACCATCCAACTTCTCATCATATTCAATGCATTTAGTATGAATGTTTTTAGTACATTCATCTTGGATGCCTATCATGTGAAGACTAGTTTTATAGCCAAAGCACATTACCATGATGTTTTAATAGACTCTCAAAAGGATATAAGTGAAGCATGAGAGATCAACAATTTCTACAAAATATAATCACCACCGTGCACTACTAGAATCTGGCACTTTGCCATCTTCCATGGCAGATGGCAAAGGCATGGTCGGCGGATGGCAAAGGCTTTGCCATCAGCCAGCAGAAGGAAAACAGTTTGTCTGAAATCCAGCGGGCAAAGGCTTCTTTGCCATCAGCTGGCAGATGGCAGATGGCAAAGCCTCTTAACGGGGTTAGCCCCGTTAGAAGGATAACAACATACTTTGCCATCTGCCAGCAGATGGCAAAGGCTACAGGCTCTTTGCCGTCTGCCAGCAGATGGCAAAGGCTGCAGGCAATTTGCCGTCTGCCAGCAGATGGCAAAGGCTGCATACTTTGCCATCTGCCAGCTGATGGCAAAGAGATTTGCCATCTCCTGGCAGATGGCAAAGAGCCCAAATTGGCTAGCCCAAATTTTACCTCTGGATGACACGTGGCCTCTTTGCCATCTGCCAGCTGATGGCAAAGCTCATTGCCATCAGCCATCAGATGGCAAAGTGTCTATATTGCCCCATTTAATTTTGTTTTTCTTATATCAATTCATTTTCACAGAAAATCAAACACAAATATATTTATATGACGAATATAGCATATTCAACACATATTACCAATAGTCATGAACACATATATATATCCAACACATGTTACCAATAGTTGCAAGTTTCATCCATACATATACATAGTTTCATCAATATTACACAGTTTCATCCATAGGTAGCAAGTTTCAAAAGGTGAAAACAAAAACTAAATACAAGCACTCCATCAACCCAAGCTTCCGTGATCTTAAGCAAATCTGTAAAACAGGAAAGAAGAAAGTTAGAAGAAGAAGACTAGAAGAAGAAGATTATTATGATGCAACTAAAATGTGAAGATTATTATGATGCAACTTATATCTGTAAAATAGGTCATTTTTGAGCTAAGTAAGGTCATTATGTCATTTTGGAGCTAGCTAAGCATATGAAGTCATTTAGGAGCTAAAATATGGCATTTCTCAAGCATATTATGTCATTTTAGAGCCAGTTAAGCATATTATGTGATTTTGGAGGAAAATATGCTAAGCATAGGTCATTTTAGAGCTATCCTAGGTTAAATAGGTCATTTTTAAGCTAGCTAAGTATATTAAGTCATTTTGGAGGAAAAAATGCTAAGTATAGGTCATTTTAGAGCTATCCTAGGTTAAATAGGTCATTTTGGAGCTAATCAAGCTTATTATGTCATTTTTGAGGTAGCTAAGCATATTGAGTCATTTAGGAGGAAAAAATGCTAAGTATAGGTCATTTTAGAGCTAGCCTAGGTTAAATAGGTCATTTTGGAGCTAAGTAAGGTTATTATGTCATTTTGGAGCTAGCTAAGCATATGAAGTCATTCAGGACCTAAAATATGTCATTTCTTAAGCATACTATGTCATTTTAGAGTTAGCTAAGCATATTAAGTCATTTTGGAGGAAAAGATGCTAATTATAGGTCATTTTAGAGCTATCCTAGGTTAAATAGGTCATTTTTAAGCTAGCTAAGCATATTAAGTCGTTTTGAAGGAAAAAATGCTAAGTATAGGTCATTTTAGAGCTATCCTAAGTTAAATAGGTCATTTTGGAGCTAATTAAGCTTATTATGTAATTATTGAGCTAGCTAAGCATATTGAGTCATTTAGGAGGAAAAAATGCTAAGTATAGGTCATTTTAGAGCTAGCCTAGGTTAAATATGTCCTTTGAGAGCTAAGTAAGGTTATTATGTCATTTTGGAGCTAGCTAAGCATGTGAAGTCATTTAGGAGCTAAACTATGTCATTTCTTAAGCATATTAAGTCATTTTGCAGGAAAATATCCTAAGTATAAATCATTTTAGAGCAATCCTAGGTTAAATAGGTCATTTTTAAGCTAGCTAAGCATAATAAGTCATTTTGGAGGAAAAAAATGCTAAGTATAGGTCCTTTTAGAGCTATCCTAGGTTAAATAGGTCATTTTGGAGCTAATTAAGCTTATTATGTAATTTTTAAGCTAGCTAAGCATATTAAGTCATTTTGGAGGAAAAAATGCTAAGTATAGGTCATTTTAGAGCTATCCTAGGTTAAATATGTCATTTTGGAGCTAATTAAGCTTATTATGTCATTTTTGAGCTAGCTAAGCATATTGAGTCATTTTGGAGGAAAAAATGCTAAGTATATGATTATGTCGCTAGTATCCTTATGGCAGAGAACCCAAACCGACATGACTAGTCATAGAACCAAGGTGGCACAAACGTATAGGGACAGGCATACATGACCCAGTAATGCACGTGTCGGTCATCAGCGAGTGCAACCAAGTCGTAGCAAGCTACAAGGACTTCGGTGATACACCACGTGACATTTCCCCGTAGGGACAGACACAGGAGCAAAGAAGGACGCATGCCGGTCAATCGATGTGTTCCGGAGCAGTAGCGAACTACCATGGCTCAGTGGAAGCACTAGGAGGCATTTCGCTGTATGGAAGGCTACCAATGGCACACGACTAGATGTCGAATCCCACACATACAATGCATTTAAAACATACACACATTATGCACGATATGTGTAGATACAACATGGCATCACAACAAAACTCTATTAAGCAAAACACTTGGGAAACTTACCGTTATCATGGAGGTGTAGGTGTAGGTGTAGGTGTAGGACCAGTCGCGCTAGTGGTAGACGAAGAAGGATCGGTCGATGCTTGTCGGGAGTTATGCTGCACCAAAGACTATTTCCAATGTATCGTTACCATGATGCAACTCAAATGTGAAGACTAGTAACTAATGACCGTTCAAATGAAACTCACCGTGCCCGCCGGAGCAATGGCTGGCATCGACGGAGGGGTCTGGCCGTTCTTCTCGCACATGGATTGCACATTTGTTTTTGACGAGTCAGTCATATTAGTTACTAATGAAAGGAACATTGCACGCATGATTTAGCTAATATGCAGAAGAAACTTACCACGAAGAGATTGTACATGGCCCGGTTAGCCGAGTCGTTCCGGTTCCTCTCCTCCTCCAACAGCCTAGCCATCCTCTCCTCATTCTCCCTCTCCCTCTCCGCCGCCTGCCGGTCCCTCTCCGCCAACTGCCAGTTCCTCTCCTCAAAAGCAGCCTGGGTCTTCGCTCTCTCTGCCTCAATAGCAGCCTGCAACACCACTCGTTAGCATTGTAATCATTGACGGCCGCAAACACAATGTAATGGAGGAAAGGCTACTGAGTCCATATAACAAACCTGGAATTCGATTTCCACTGGTCGTAAACGAGACGGTATCTCAGGATCAGAGCTGGTCTGGCACTTCTTGATCTGCGGGAGAGTGCTACTACAACGTATCAGTCCATTACCCATGGCTAACGAGCCATGGGACCTCCCGCCACCAGATATCATCACCTGCTCTGGATCAAGAGGCCGGCTCGGGTTAAAGTCCGCCCCTTTCCTCACCTTCCCTTGCTTAACATACTGCACCATCTTGTGGTGGGAGGCCTCGTTGCTGAAGTTATTTGCATTTTCGAGGTCAGACTCAGAGAATGCCTTGGCCTTCTTGTATGATGCAGTATTGGACATGCCATAGAGGTCGAACAGCTCTGGCACTGGAGCCTTGTTGTGTTTTGACTAAAAGAGAGGAACAGAGTATTAGTTAAGGACTCAAGCTAGCACAAAGAATGAATTTGCATGAATCATGAAGCAAACCACACATACCCAGTTATTGCCGTACCCATATAGGTTGACGCTGCCTAGATGGTGTGGCACGGATTTCATTTTGAGACGCTTCTCCTTTGCAATGTTGTGGGCGACGCGCCATTGGGGAGAGCACCACTCATCCACCAATGCCTCCTAGCTGTCCATCTTGTCCGCACACCATCTCGGGGGCACCTAAGTTAAGCAAGGGAAATTTGAGCGCTACGCCTACGAATCAAATCAAGGAAACTAAGTACAAGGCCTTAAGAATAGGTAATTACCTTCATGTACTTCTCCTTACTCAGATACTTGTTCCGGCACTTCTCTTTTCTCCTCCTAATACCAGTCTGTGCTAAGTGGTCTCGAACAGCCTGCGTCCGAGCCTCGTGCCGAAAGTTTCCAAGTAGGCGCCTGCACTCGGCATCGATAACCCGAGCCGCAACCTCCTCCTGTCCCTCAGCACACCTGTAGAAGGTCTGCAATCAAACAAGAAAACACGGATTAGAAGGTCTGCAATCAAACAAGAAAACACACGTAGAAGGTATGCAATCAAAGAAGAAAACACAACGTAAATGGCAAAGGAGAAATTACCCAAAACGCGGCGATCACAATGTCGGCCACCGTGTCGCACTCGACATCGCCGACCCTATGCTCCGGCGGGGCTGGGGCAGCCAAGTAGTGCTCCCAGGTCATTCCTAGCTCTGGAACCCGGCCCTCATCGGGCAACGTGACCCACCCCGGGAAGCACTGGCGACAAATCACACCAAGGACAGTGTTGGGCCTGTGGACCCCGTCTGAGTGTGTCCAAGAACTGCAGTATGACAAGGCCAACACATTAGATATTGGAAGTAACGTCAAGGCAAAAGGTTAAAAAAGAGTAAATGCACTTACTTCGCCCCGTTAGGCGCGATCAACCACCTCTGGTCGGGGGTCGCCGGGGTGGGCGGGAGCTTTATACCACCACGCTGGTAGACTTTGCGCCCCTCAACCCACTCACCCTCGCTATAGCTATCGGAACTATAGTCTGCACCCTGAACACGACCATGTGCACTCGACTCCGTCCAGTCCTCCCATGGGCTCGGCTCTGACTCAGCGTGACCCCGTCTGAGCTCCGTAGTCTCGTGGGGCGAAGACCTGGCGGCCCGAGGCTCGTCGGCGGCCCGAGGCTCGTCGGCCGGAGGCTCGTGGAGTGGAGTCCGAGACGGGTCCACCTCAGATGGCTCGATCTTAGACGGAGTAGTCCTGTGGTCGGGTGACTCAGCTGGGGGTGGCGGCGAGGAAGGCCTAGCAGCCTTCGTACCTCTTCCGCCGCCACGTCCACCTCTAGCAGCCTTCTCCTTCTTCTTACCCCCGACCTCTCCCGGTCAAAGAAGAAGCGACCATCGCTGGACTCTACAAACTGAGATCTAGCGCTCTCCGGAGGCTATGGGGGGGAATGGAACTACCCCTCCCACCACGCGCCGAGGTAGGAGCCTCGGAGCGCTCTCGACCCGCGCCCACCATCTGTCAACACCTGGAATGACAAAGAGTAAACGAAATTAGTACAACATAAAAAAATGAATACCTCACATGAATAATAATATGTATATAAATTCATTTTAGAGGAATAAATGCTAATTATAGCTCATTTTAGAGCTATCCTAGGTTAAATAGGTCATTTTGAGCTAATTAAGGTTGTTATGTCATTTTTGAGCTAGCTAAGCATATAAATTCATTTTGGAGGAATAAATGCTAAGTATAGCTCATTTTAGAGCTATCCTATGTTAAATAGGTCATTTTTGAGCAAGCTAGGTTAAAACTTGAACTATAATATTAATGGAATACCTGACATGAACTATAATATTAATCTTCATCGTCATCATTAATAAATGCATCATCATCGTCTATATATGCTTCGGGGTCAATAAATGCATCATCCTCATCACTATCAGTAATGACGTGCTCATCATCATCAATAAATTCATCAACATCTGGAAGGCCTCCTATATGTAATCGATCAAGCATTGACAGGTCATCCGCAGCAGTAACCTCTTCTTGTTCCGGCTCTTCTTGTTCCTGCTCAGGCTCGGATTCACTGCCACTATCTACTTGAATGTTCTGAGGTGAGCGGTTCTTGAAACTGTTTTTGGAAAGACGTGTTTCTTGGAACAATTCTCCTTCATATGTGTCTGGATTAATGTGAGGTTCATAATCCTCTTCATTGGGGGTAGGTGGTCTAACACGTGGCGGCACTTCATAAACGACATCCCAACCTTCGAGATTTGGATCACTTTGGCAGGCCCACGGTAGATAGAAAACTTGGGTTGCCTATTGAGCCGTAATATAGACATCGGGAACATCCAAATGGGTGCTTTGTTTGATTTCGACTAGCCCTAGATGTTCATGAGTCCTTCTAGTCTCTTTCGGCTGGAACCAATGACATTTAAAGACTATGACGTTCGATGGGTTTGCATCATAGAATAGAAATTCATAAATTGCTTCAACTCTTCCATAATACTCGGTATCTCCTTTGCCGATAGCAGAGACACAACAATTTGTAGACTTTCGGTCGGCCATAGATAGCTCTTTGCCATAGGTACGAAAGCGATACCCGTTGATGTCGTATTTGTCAAATGAATGGACCTTATAGTCAAAACCATTAGCGACTTGTCTCAGTTTGGCATCCATAGAGTCTGAACTAGCCTACAAGTTTAATACGAAAGGATTGTTGCATTAGCTAGAAATTAGAAGAAGAAATGAAATGGTCTAATGGAAATTACCGTTTGTTTGAACCAAGAGATGAAACCGGGATAGCCGCCTCCATGCATTGCTAGAAGCTCATACTCTTTGAGGGAATCCTTTTGGATAACCGTTCCATACGTGAATTTGGCGACGTATCGACTGTATCAAATATCCGAGAATAAGAGCAGTTCAAATGGAGTAGAGGTTGCGAAATAATGTACAGAGAACTTACTCGATGTACGGCCGCACTTTTGTTAGATTGTTCAAGATATACAACGTAATGGTCCGCCGTTCGTCGTTATCCAACAATAAGGGAGTATAAGCACCGGCTGGTGCAAGCTTCCCTTTGAATAGTCTGAGGTTGGATTCACCCTTTTTAGGGTCGCCAACATTGTACCGAGGCTTCGGATTATGCAAATGACGATTTTTGGCTTTGTAGTGTGCTGTCACGAAGTTTGCCGCCTCCTCAGAAATGAATGCCTCGGCCATCGATGCTTCAATTCGATGTTTATTTTTACATTTTGCTCGAAGCGTCTTCTGCATCCTCTCAGTTGCGTGGCACCAACGATTCTGCACGGGCCCCCCAATCGTGCCTCGGTCGGGAGGTGCAAAATCAAATGCTGCATTGGATTAAAGAAGCCAGGTGGAAAGATCTTCTCCAACTTGCAGATCAACTCCGGCGCCAACTCTTCCATTTCTTCTAGCAATCCATGCGATATTTCTTTCGCACATAGAACACGG
Organism: Secale cereale; assembly: GCA_902687465.1. Taxonomy (NCBI): domain Eukaryota; kingdom Viridiplantae; phylum Streptophyta; class Magnoliopsida; order Poales; family Poaceae; genus Secale; species Secale cereale. The sequence goes on from LR738709.1 coordinate 169,270,786, forward strand.
AAGAAATAGCTCAGCTCTGCCAGTACTAGCCATTCATCCTCAGGGATAAAGCCACGCAACATCACCGACATTACCCGCTCAAGCCATATGTGCCAATCATGACTCTTGAAACCAAATATTTTTAATTTTTCAAGGCTCGCTCCCCTCTTTAGATTCGATGCATACCCATCGGGGAACATCAACTCCTTTTTCACCCACAGGAGTATTTCCCTCATAACCGGCCTTCCAAGATTGAACCATGCCTTTGGCTTCGCCCAGTTCTTCTTTCCTTTTGGTTGTTTCATGTTTTGTAGCGGTCTATCACATAGAGCCTCCTGATCGACTCTGGACTTAGGATTATCCTTCGCTTTCCCCTCTATGCCGAACAATGTACCAAAGATGGCCTCGCCGACATTCTTTTCAGTGTGCATCACGTCGATGTTGTGTGGGCAAAGGAGGTCTTTGAAGTACGGCAGCTCCCACAAGCATATCTTGTGGGTCCAGGCGTGTTCCGTATTATACCCCTTGAAATACCCTGGACGCTCTGGATCCGGCTCGAGAGCATTTAACTGATCCAGGGTATGTTGGCCTGTCAACGCAGGTGGTGCAGAGTTTTTGACATCTGTACCTTTGATGAAGTTCTTCTTGTCTTTCCTGAACTTATGGTGAGGATCCAGGAACTGTCTATGCATGTCGAAGCAAGAAAACTTGTGACCCGCCTGCAGCCGATGAAACTCATGAGTTGCCTTGCATGTGGGGCACGGGAACCTTCCATGCACACACCAGCCAACGAATAGCGCATACGCCGGCAAGTCATGCATCGAGTACATGTACCACACACGCATTAGGAAGTTTTTTTAGCGGCGTCGTATGTCTTGATCCCATTATCCCAAGCTTCTTGCAGTTCATCCTTAAGCGGTTGCATGTACACATTCATATTCTTCCCCGGATAGTTGGGTCCCGGAATTATCAACATCAGAAAAATGTTCTTTCTTTGCATAATCTGTCCGGGGGGAGATTGAGTGGAATGACAAATACATGCCAACAACTGTATTGGGCTGCCATCATACCAAACACATTGAACCCATCCGTGCTGATGGCTACTCGAGGATTCCTTGGATCTGCTGCTTTTTCATCATGCAATGCATCGAAGTGTTTCCATGCAGCACCATCCGATATGTGTACCATCATCAGATTCCCATCTGCATCCCGTTCGGTTCTTTTGCCCAATTTGTGCCATGTCATCTGTCTGGCCGTCTCTTCGACCATGAATAGACGTTGAAGTCTTGGTATGATTGGCATATACCGAAGAACGTTAATGGGGTCTGACTCTTGTCACCCATACCGTTGTCTACCTCAACATAACTGGAAGACTTGCAAATGGGACAATAGTTCAAGTCCGCATACTGGAGCCTAAATAAGGCACATCCGTTCTCACATGCATCTATCTTATCATAGGGCATCTTAAGTACATGGAGGATTTTGTTCGACTAGTACATGTTTGCAGGCATTATATGGCCTTTGGGTAGAAAGCGTACAAATAGTGTCACCATCGCGTCATAGCATTCTCTGCCCTAGTTGAATTGAGCCTTCAGAGCCATTACTTGTGCGATGGCATCCAACTGACAAAGCTCGGTGTGCTCGTGGAGAGGACGCTTCGAAGACTCGAACATATCATTGAAGGCCTTTGCAGATTCCTCCATCTCATCGTCTGAATCCCGAGCATCATCAAAGTCTTGCACCATGTCTTCCATCCCGGTACCATGCTCGTCCGTGCGACGACGGCCCTCCTCAGCTCTGGAACGTTGGGCAAACTCACCATAAAATGTCCACGTCGTATAACCGGGCGTAAAACCCCACTTCTGCAGGTGTTTGATCATTTCAAACTCTGACATCTTACGATAGTTGTCGCACACGACACAGGGGCACCAGGTTGTTTCCTGTCCATTTGCAAATGCGGCTCTGATAAACCCCTTTGTTTTTGTCATCCATTCAGGGGTCATTTCTTCCTGACTAGGGTGACCGGTGTACATCCACGCACGATCACTCATTTCGCCTAGCTACTGGACACACAAGAAATACATACATAATTTAGCAAACCATATTCATCAGTTAATAGAGTTTCTCAGTTTTATTTCCTCTATGCAACCTAGACGCTAATAGGTAAAGATAGGTCCTAATCCCACCCGAGTATGTGTAGATTGGGTTCGTTTTTCCCATGCTCTGCTCCGGATCCGACACAAAATTTTGGCAGCACCTCCCCGCTGTTCTCCTGATACACGTCTCGGCAATAAGCAGAGAGGATGTGTACCCGGAGAACAACAAAGAGGCACTAACGAAATTCTGCATCGAATCCGGAGCAGAGCATATGGGAAAACGAACCCAATCTACACATACTCGGGCTGTCCATGGATAACGTTGGACAATTCGAAAGAATTACGGTTATAAATATGCAAATGAATGCATATTTATAGATGTAGCCCTTTCGAACGGGAGACACATAGTGGTCACGCATACTGATGATTGAATACACCTATAGCTAGCAAGTTTCATCGGCAGGAAGACCGGAACAGAGCAAATGAAGGGGGGGAGGAGGAGATGTCATTTGTGCTCACCCACGAATGCAAGGGCGGAGCTCGTCGAACGCACGGGGAGGTTGTTGAACACCAGACCCTCATAGCGATGAAACAACTGCACATTTAAATCCACCCGATCAATGCAAATATATATGATGTTTTTCATAACATAATTGGAAAATATAGGACCTAACTCATAATTCACAAATATATGACGCCGTCGGCCTCTGGAAGGCCGAAGAGCACCTTTTCGGTCAACAGGAGGCCGAAGAGGTGTTGGGTGTCGGGGGTGTCGTTTCTGTGTGACGTGGACACACCGGTTTGTTCATCCAAATAAGCAGATATTACAAACTGCTTGCCATAGTTTACAATTTTGATGTGTTGTGGCCTTCTTGATTCAGTTTGGTATCCGACATATTTGAATGCCATCCACATGTCCAAAATTGATTACTTCATCTCTATCCAAACTAAAGTTGTCAATATAGATCATGTCTGTGAGTTCTTTCTACCCTCGACTGCTGACTATGATGTTTATATGCACAAGTTTTCTGATTTGACTTGATAAAGTGAGAACTAGCACAAAAACACAATATATAGAATATATTTATCGAGAAATGACAAGATGGTATGAATATATTTTTCAGGCCACACTCTGGATATTTGTTTCCCTGTTGTCTGTTATCCACATTTTTATTTGCAGAAACCTGGTTGATGTAAGAAGTTAGAAGTAGCCCAACACTAATATTTATGTATGTGTGTACATGTGAACCCACCCCTTATATATACATATGTTTCAAAATCACCTTTTACTTGACATTTTGTTTCCTGTTCTGTATGTTCTGCAACTGTTGTCCATTGTTTTTTCCTTTGCCTAATTATACTACATACCTCTAGATGCTCCTTGTTTTTGCCTTTGTCTAAATATACTGCAGGACACTATATATATGATGTACTGATTGTCTGATGTGCTTGTAGGTGAGAAGATGAAGTACTGATTGTGTGATGTTCTTTTAGGTGAGAAGATAGATGAAGCGAGAGCTCAGGTATTCAGTCAAACACTTGTACTCCATCTTGGTTCTTTGTTCTGGAACCATTTATAAGTGTGTGCTCAGGCCATAATATGTTTGTCATTTGGATATATTAATACTATGTACTCCTTGGAGGTGCTGAATATAAAGTGGTATGATGTTGCCTGCTGTTCAAAAAATGCAATAAAATATGGAGACACAAGTTGCATTAGGGTATGGCTTTTCTACCTTGTGTATTTTCCTTTTGTTGGAAATTGCTCTCAAGTTAATTAATCTGTTAGTGTTCAGTTGAGCAGTGCTTAATTCATGGAGGAAGGTTATATCTTCTTCGACAAGGACATAGAGCAAGATTTTCTCTTATAGATCCTACCTTTTGAACAAAGCTTCTGACCTGAGCCTCCATGTTTAGTATATAGATGGCTTACTTCTGGTGCTGTCTTAACATGTGCGTTCAGCTCTATGCCTTCATAAAAGTGGGAGCAACTAGTATAGAATCTGAACCTAGGATGCAAAAATAGAAAACATGGATCCGTGCCATCAGATGGGAGATTGAGGGCCCAGATTTGGGTGGCTCTATTGTGTGTGCAAATTTTGTAGAAAAACCTGTCCCTGAAAGCTAATTTGGTAACCTCACCATGCCCTCGTTGTTCAAACCAAATCCACTGGGCAGAGGCAGCGCACAAACCAAATCTCCCCGCCCGCGGCCGCGGCGGCGACCATGATCTCTCCTCCATGCTGAGCGAGTATGCCCGCTAGACGCGGGCCAGATCACTCCTCCATACTATTCCATCTCTTGATAGCTCCATGCTGTTTTGTGGGTGGCGTCCTAGTTTGGAATGGACCAGATCGGAGCTCGTCGGCAACCTCCGCCATGTGCTCGTCCCATCCTCTCGGCAGTGGTAGGTTCTGCGGCAAGCCGTGGCCTCCTCGGTCCTTTCTGACCAGCCCGTGCGACGAGGTGGTTGATTTTTAACTTTTACTGTATTTTCTAGTAAATTTGTTCTGCATTCCAATTTTACTATCAGGTAGATTTGTGCTACATTTCTCTACTTCTTTTTTTCTTATTCATGTGTCCCAGGTGTGAATGATGCATTTTAACAACTCCGATTTGATGGTGCATAGCTACTGTTTAGGTGTTTTAGTACTGTAATGTAATTTGAACATTTTGTTTCACTGATTAGTATTCTGGAGGATCAACTTGGAAGGTTGAGGGCGGTTAGGTAATCTCAACGGGTTCAAGTTTAGGACAATTCACTAAAAAGGTTAGTATCTGCAGTTTCTTATACAGAGTCTATAGCTTGAAAAGCTGGAAATCGATCTATTTTGATTCATGTATACATGATTCACCGCTGGAAATCGATCTATTTTAACAGGGAATAGAAACAAGTGTCCCAGTACATATGAATTATGATTCCCAAAGATGCTGACATCGAGGGTCAACAATTTATTTGTCGGAATACTGAGGGTCAACAATTGGAAGTGTCATAACATTTTTTCTGATGACTCATAGACTGTTGTCGTAGGCTGCGTTTTATCTGATCCTTGTGCCTAACGTCTGACCTACATAAGATGATATCATTTCTAACTTTGCAATTCTCATCTCAGGAAAAGTCAAAAAAAAAAAAATCTCATCTCAGGATTCAATAATGGAGGGGAGCAGCGCTACTTCGACATTAGGATAGCCCATAGTTGCAATGGACACAAAAACTTAGGTACATCAGGTGAGAACATCCGTCTAAGAAAGTTAATAATATGTTGATGTACCTAACATTTTGTTAATACCTTGTGTGATGTTGTTTTCTACAAATTTGTTCTTAGTCATGGAATGGGTCAATAGTGCTTAAAATCAAGATTTCATCGATGGTAGCTCGTTTGTACAGGAGTCTTTAAACTGCCTTTTGTTCACTACCATTTTTTCGCATTGGTATTTCTGCTATTTAGTGGTCCTTGAAACTTTTAATATGCTGAATCTTAAGACCACCTTTGTTTGGGCTGCCGCTACAGATTCTTGGATTCTAGACATCAGAAAATCCAAATCTAAAACAAACACTCAGATTTTGAACTTAGCTTCATAGAATCGCTGCAGAAAAATCAACTAGCACGCACCCGCAGCCGAAAGCTGTGTTTTAGGTGATTCCCGCAGATTCCCGAGCTACCACTTACCCCAATACCAGTGTGCCATGTTTTCTCCCCATTATTATGAGGAAAATGCCACCACCCAACAGAACTGAACAAGCGCCTCTTTCCTCCCCTGTTCCTTTCGAGCGCAGACGACAGACACCCGCTCCGGCACATCTCCACCGATCCAGCCGCTTCCCCGGAACTGCGCCTGCGCCGCCTTCATGAACGGTGCGGAGCCCAAGCAGGCACACCCCTCCAGTTGCCACCTCCACCCTATTTTCTCCTTCCTCAACTGACTAGGCACACTGCGCCATGTCCGGCTGCAAGGTTAAGGAGCTGGCGATCTACTCGAGTTCCTCATCCTTCTTCGTTTGCAACTGTACCCCATGTTGCTATGTTTATATTTATTCTGTAAATAAAAGTAGTACTTCGCGTGTGTTGACATGCAGTTGGTGCTTCGACAGTACTCCTGGATTCTAGCAGATTTCGTTTACTATTGTACGTAACTACAACTATCTATCTAGTGTTTTGCCTGTACTAGTTCAATTCAATAGGTAAGAAGAGAGTAGAGTACAACGTGAACAGAACATACGGCCTTGCCGTGCTGTAATAAATACTAGTTTTAGTAGGTGCCCCCCTCACGATTTGTTTGGTTAAGTTTCACATCAACGTTTTCTGTCAAGTTATTTCTCTCTAAAAATGGTTGTTTTTCCGCTAATTCTTACTTTATCTAGTCAAAAATAGGTACCTTGTGCTTCAATCTGCCCCCCTCATGAGCTGATGGCGATGGGGCGGGGGAGGGCCGG
>LR738709.1:169277371-169386530 GCA_902687465.1 Secale cereale
GGGGGGGGGGGGGGGGGGGGGGGGGGGGGGGGGGGGGGGGGGGGGGGGGGGGGGGGGGGGGGGGGAGCGACGGGGCCAGCGATAGGGTGGCGGCGAGCGAGCTAGAGCGCCACAGTCGACGGCTCTGTCTGGATGAGATGAAGTGTGTTTTTTTTACATGTGGATGGGTGGGGATAGAGGGAGGGGATAACCCCACAATTTTTTTACCTAGAAAAAAATAACCCCATCTCATTGCCATCTGCCAGCAGATGGCAAAGAGGTGGGGCTGGTACGCCGTTACCCTCTTGACCGCCACGGGATTTTCCAACCTCTTTGCCATCTGCTGGCAGATGGCAAAGATTATTTGCCATCTGCCAAGAATTGGCTGATGGCAACCATGTTCTTTGCCATGTGTCAGATCTTTGCCATCTGTTTTTTATAAGAAGATGGCAAAGAAGTTCTTTGCCATCAGCTGGCACATGGCAAAGAGCAGACTGATGGCAAATTCCCAGATTCCAGTAGTGGTGCTCTAAAAGATATAAGTGAAGCCCTAGAGCAAAAACTATTCAACTCAAAAGATATAAGTGAAGCACATAGAGTGTTCTAAAAATTCCTAGGACACATTTAACTCTCTAAAATAGGTGTGTCCAGCAAGGATAATTGTGGCAAACTAACAAGCAAAGACTCAAATAATACACGACGCTCCAAGTAAAACACATATCATGTGGTGAATAAAAATATAGCTCCGAGTATAGTTACCGATAGATGAAGACGAAAGAGGGGATCCCTTCCCGGGGCATCCCCAAGCTTAGGCTTTTGGTTGTCCTTGAATTTTACCTTGGGGTGCCTTGGGCATCCCCAAGCTTAGGCTCTTGCCACTCTTTGTTCCATAGTCCATCAAATCAATACTCAGAACTTGAAAACTTCACAACACAAAACTTAGACAAAAATCTCGCGAGCTCCGTTAGTATAGGAAAACAAACCACTACTTAAAGGTACTTCAATGAATTCATTATTTGTTTATATTGGTGTTAAACCTACTGTATTCCAACTTCTCTATGATTCATATCCTCCAATACTACTCATATATTCATCAAAATAAGCGAACAACACACGAGAAATAGAATCTGTGAAAAACAGAACAGCTGTAGTAATCTGTAACTTTCGCATACTTCTGTAACTCCAAAAAAATTGAATTAAATTGGTAAACATGAGGAATTTTTCTATTAATCATCTGCAAATAGAATCAACTAAATATCATGCTCCAGTAGAATCTGGTGACCATTCTAGCGTGCGCTAACGATTCTGTTTTTCCCAGCAAGATCATATAAACTTCACACAAGTCTTCCCAAAGGTTCTACTTGGCACAAACACTAATTAAAACACAAAACCACATCTAAACAGAAGCTAGATGCAATATTTATACCTAAACAGAAGCAAAAACAAAAAAATATAAAATTGGGTTGCCTCCCAACAAGCGCTATCGTTTTACACCCCTAGATAGGCACGATACATGGATAGATCTAGGTACTGCCATCTTTGGAAGGCAATTCTTTAATGAAGCACTTGTGATTCTTAGGATCTTTCTTATCCCTGTTGATAATCAAGCTTTCGGGCAAGAAATCAAGAAGTTCAATTGTGTCAAAAGGTTCTCTTGCAAAAGTGAGAAAGTTAGGATGAACACTTATAGATTTAAGATCCGCGATTCCTTTACTAGATAGTTCACCCTTGTCCTTAGGAACATACATGAACTTAGAAAATTTAGTGGTAGAAGGATTTGAAGTAGTTTTCATAGAAGAAAGAGCAGAACCCACATTGGTAATAATATCCACAAGTTTATCGATTCTACTAGTGTAATGCCCAGTATGAGATTATACCTCCTACGTGTCGAGGCACGACTTAAAGGTATAAGCTCATACTAGAATGATCTCAAGAATGGTATCTTTGCATGACTCATGTAAAGAGGGATGAAATTGCAAAAGAGTAGTTGGCTTACACTCGCCACGTCACACAATACATTACATAAGCAATCATCATCCAAATAACATCACAGTCCGACTACGGACGAAGATCCAAATGAAAGATAACAAATAAATAAAGCCACAAGGTCCGAATCGCCCTAGTAGAAGTCACTACTGATCCTCTGGGTAAGACACGTAGTATCGCCCATGTTCTTCATCGAACTCCCAATACAGCTCTGTCCCATCTCCTGTGTAGTTCACCATAGTACCTGCATCTGGTGTTGTGTAGAATCTGTGAGCCACGGAGGACTCAGCAATCCCGTTCCCGGCTAGCAAAACTATCTAAGCCTTGGGTGTGGAACAAGGCTGAAGAACAAAGGTTGCGGCTGCACTAGCACTAGCTTACGTGCTTAGAGCGAGAAGAGAAGTGCCACGAGCGTCAAAGTGATCACGAAGTGATCCTATCTAAGCACGTCAAACATAACCCACCGTGTTCACTTCCCGAACCCCTTTCGGAAAATGACCGTCATGGTTACTCATGCTGGTAGTGTATTCTGAACATGGTGTCAAGTTTTCTACAACCGGATATTAACAAATTCCCATCTGCCACATAACAGCGGGCACAACTTTCGAAAGATCAAACCCTGCAGGGGTGTCCCAACTTAGCCCATCACAAGCTCACGATCTGCGGAGTCGCAACTCCAAGGTGGGAAGACCCGAGTATTCTCGGAATCCCGTGCTCAAGATATCCCGACTAAGGTAAAACTAATCCAGCAAGACCTCCCGGAGTGCCGACACCCTGATAGTAGCCGCGCGTATCTCGTCTCAGGCCACGACCGGATGGGCGATGCTACAGGTTTTTACCAGCCCTCGGGTTCCCCCAAGGTGGCCCTGCAGGACCCCCAGTTTGGACCAACACTCATGTGGAGCACTGGCCCGGGTTGTTGATTAAGAAAAGGGTTTATAACTCCCTATGCAAGTTTTAGTTATTAGGCAAATGTAGAACCAATGTTGGCCCTTGCTGGAAAAGCTTTAGCGCTAAGCGGGTTATCGAGGGGGGCCCATAAACCCCAACCGTGTTAGGGACGCATAATCAAGGAACATAACACCGGTTTAAACGGTTCCTAGGGAGGCATGAGTGGAACAAAACACCAAGCAAGAGGCTTAGCCTTCCACCCATTGCCAATATATAGATGATTTAGTTTAATAGATTATATAGTGTGATATCCCAATAATAACTTCATCATGAAGCAAGAATCTTCAAATCTTCACCTGCAACTAACAATGCTATAAGAGGGGCTGAGCGAAACTTACGTAGCCAATCAAAGGTTTGCTTGGTTGGGTGGTTAGAGAGATTCATGGCTACAATAGGAGGCTAACAAACAAACATGGGCATTGAGGCAATAAGCTAAAGAGCGAGACATCTAGCAATAGGCAAAGATAGTAATGATATCTGGGTCAGGTCATCTTGTCTGTCGAGTCGTCGATGGGACTGTAAGACGGCTCCTCTTACTCAACCTCGGTAGGAACCTCGTTCTCGGTCTCGGCTCCCGGCTTTACTCAACACAAGAACACATCATGGCACAAAATCAAACAAGGTGCAACGCACAATAAACATGATGCAAGTATGATGCATGTCATGGCAAGGGATGAAGCACACAAGAACAACACAAAACAACAAGTTTAAATGAGGCCGGAATCAACATATAGCAAATACGGTAAGTCCTCATATGCATATTTTTAAATTGGTCCAGATCTGAACAAACCTTAGTTTAAATTTGTTAAATAGAAAGTTAACATGCACCATGATGATCTACACGAAATTCTAGTCAAGTTTCATATAAATTTTGTTTAATTCGGAGCTACGATCTAGAAGATATGAGCAAAACAAGACAAGCAAGTCAACGGTGGAAGATGCATCCAAACATCAAGCAAACACACTCCAAACATGTAAACAACATGATATTATGACTCTACAAGAAAAATCATTTCAGATAGGACACGCTCAAAACGGAGCAACGGTTCAACACATACACACGAAACAAGATACAATGCAAAGCTGAAGTTAACAGCCACATAGCAACTTTGGAGCAAGAGATATATACGCTACAGCACCCAAACATGGTGACAAGAAGCATGGACATGAAGTAGACATGATACTTAACAAGTATGAACTTAGAACACGCCCAAAAACCTACTGGAACACAATTAACCAAGCTTGGCAAGTTGCAATAAAATTATCTAGACTTGGCCAAAATCTGGGAAGGCAAAAACATCATCACGATGCCGCCTTCGGAGGCACAAAACAACATGCATATCAACTCCACTAAGCATATAAAGATCATGGACATGTAGTAGACATATCCTACAGCAAACAACTCCATTGGAGCAACTCCATAGGAGGCATGGATCAATAGCAACAAGCTACACCAAATTGATCATGCTGATAAAAACCTGACAGGTATAATTTATAGCAACATGAGAGCATGAAATAAATAAGCTACAGCAGGCCATATGTGCAAGTAAGGGCATGAATGGATAGACAAAAACATGGTCAACAAGGAATGATCATTGGCCACTCCAAAACAAGCATGGAATTGAGTGGGGCATCAAGCAAACATAGCATCAGGTTAAAACAGATTCCAGACTTAGCAGTTTTTTCACTAAATATAAAACAGTAACATTGGCATGGCATGTTTACAAGCTTGTTTAAGTCACCTCAAAGCATATCATGGAAAGTGGTTTGCACCACAGCAAAGACCATATGATGGTGCTTCTAAAACATATAGACATGTGACATGGGGGCAAACACATCAATAGCAAAGAGCACTTCAAATCAGCATCTCATAACAAGTTTCAGCACTTAACGACCACATGCACTTTCGCAACAGAGATTAACATGGCAATATGACACCTAACATGAATGCTACAGGAACCATCATGTAGAGCACTTCACAATGAACATTTTGACATATCATATGCTCCATTTGGATAAACATGTACCAAGTTATCATATCTCAAACATGGCATAAAAATAACAAGTAGCACTCTTGTAACAGAGATTAGGGCATCTAGATGAACTTAAACAAGCATGCCACAATGGAACAAAATGTAGAGCACATCACCACGATCATTTTGACATATCATATGCACAATTTGGACAAGCACACTAAAAGTTACAGCCACTCAAACATGCAATAAAATAACAAAATCCTGGGACCTAATGAAAAATATACCCTATGAAAAAGGGGACGAGGAGATCCCGGGACGGGGACGGGCCGTTTGGATGCGCGGATGGGTGGATCTGGTCCCAGCGACCAGATCCGGGACGGCGGCGGCGGCGGCTCACTGGAGCAGCGCCGGAGACGGCGGCCGGCGGGGCCGAGGTGGCCGGCGGCGGCGGGATCGGCGCGGAGGACGGCCGAGGCGGCGGCTAGGGCGGCCGAGGCGGCGGTGGCGGCGGTGCTCCGCAGCGGAGGGAGCGCCGACCGGCGGCGGCGAGATGCCGAGACGCCGGCGGGCAGCGGATCTGGCGCCAGGGAGCGGGAAGTTGGGCGCTGGCGGAGGGCGGTCGCGCGGGTCGGGGAGGGCCGGAGTCGGGCCGCGCAGGCCCGGCGGCGCGGGATGGTGGAGAGGCTCCGGCACGACACGTGGCGAAGCACGATTGGCGGGGAGGTGCGGTCGGACGCGTCCGGCGGCGGCGGACGTGTCCGGCGCGCGGAGGAGTTGCGGGACTAGGGTTTTTCGCCTGAAAATGGACGTGGGGGGCTCTTTTATAGGCATAGGGAGCTTGGAGACTCCAAATGGGGAGCGGTTTTCGCCCACACGTTCGTGATCCGACGACCGAGATGATGGGAAGGGTTGTGCTGGGTTAATAGGCTGTTGTGGAGGGGGTCTTGGGCCAAAAGGAAGGGGTACTTTTAGCCCACTAGGTTCACCGTTGGAGTACCAAACGAACTCCAAATGCGATGAAACTTGACAGGCGGCCTACACGTACCAAAACAACAACGCACGACAAGTCTCACCTCATTCCGGGAATGTTACGTGGCCACACACGAAAGGAGGACTCGGGGGTGCCACGGGCACGTGTGTGAGTGTTGGAACTCGAAACGGACAACGGGAAGAGGCGAGTGGAACCGGGTGCAAGTGACAACATGAATGCAATGCAATGCACATGATAACATGACATGGATGAAATGCACAAACGCACACGACAAAATGAAGAAACCCGAAATGAAAGAAGAGCCCAAAATGGAATTGATGAAGTCAAAGTTTCATATATTGCCATAATTGGAGAGTGTTACATCTGGGCATTACAAGTAGAATCTTGATCTAATTTTTCTTTAACCATGGGTTCCTTTTCTTTAAAGTTTTTAAGAACAACTCCTACCTTGGATCCATATTGGGTAATTTCATTGTGGATCTTTCTAACCAAGTTCTCTACGAACTCTACCGCAGCAACTTTGTTTTCAATGATTTCTAGCCTTTGCATGACATGCTCCAAAGTTAAAACGGTCCCATTAACCATAAGAGGTGGTGAGCCAAATAATTTAGTCATTGCATTATAAGAATCAAAAGTATGGCTACCCAAGAAATTCCCTCCAGTAATGGTATCTAAAATAAATCTATTCCACGGAGTTATGCCAACATAAAAATTGCGAAGAAGCACAAAAGTGTTAGACATGATGACAAGCAAGCAATCCACACACAAGCGAACAAGAAGCAAGCGAACGGAAAACACACGACAAAAGAAGGGCAAATAAAACGGCAACGGTGAAGTAGGGGAGAGGAAAACGAGAGGCAAATAAATGTAATGCGAAGGATAAGGGTTTGTGATAGGTACTTGTATATGACTTTTGCGTAAGCCTCCCCGGCAACGGCGCCAGAAATTCTTCTTGCTACTTCTCGAGCTTCCGTTGTATTCCTCGAAGAGTCAAGGGTGATGCAGCAAAGTAGCGTAAGTATTTCCCTCAGTTTTTGAGAACCAACGTATCAATCCAATAGGAGACCACGCGCGAGTCCATCGCACCTGCACAAACAAATAAGAACATCGCAGCCAACGCGGTAAGGGGTCGTCAATCCCTTTACGGTCACTTACGAAAATGAGTTCTCGTAGAGATGATAGTTCGATATTTTTGGTATTTTTGGATACAAGAACGAAAAGTAAAAGCGGAAAAGTAAAGTAGATTGTAGATTGATATGTTGAGAATAGACCCGGAGGCCATAGTTTTCTATAGTGGCTTCTCTCATGATAGCGGTATTCTATGGCGGGTAAACAAATTACTGTCGAGCAATTGATAGAAAAGAGAATAGTTATGAGACTATCTATGCATGATCATTATATATAGGTATCATGTCCGAGACAAGTAGACCGAAACGATTCTGCATCTACTACTATTACTCCACACATCGACCGCTATCCAGCATGCATCTAGAGTATTAAGTTCATAAGAACAGAGTAACGCCTTAAGCAAGATGACATGATGTAGAGGGATAAACTCAAACATAGTGATATAAACCCCATCTTTTTATCCTCGATGGCAACAATACAATACGTGCCTTGCTGCCCCTACTATCACTGGGAAAGGACACCGCAAGATTGAACCCAAAGCCAAGCACTTCTCCCATTGCAAGAACTATAGATCTAGTAGGCCAGACCAAACCAATAATTCGAAGAGACTTGCAAGGATATTATAATCATACATAATGAGTTCAGAGAAAAACCAAATATTTCTCATAGATAATCTTGATCATAAACCCACAATTCATCGGATCTCGACAAACTTGGTATTGAGATCCAAAGAGAGAGAGATGAAGCCATCTAGATACTAGCTATGGACCCGAAAGTCTGTGGTAAACTACTCACAACTCATGGTGAGGTGATGATGATGATGTAGAAACACTTCGTGGAAGACTCCCCCTGCGGTAGAGCTCCGGAACAGGCCCCAAGATGGGATCTCACGGGAAGAGAAGGTTGCGGTGGTGGAACTAGGGTTTTCTCTGTTGTTCTGATGGTTTCGGGGTACGTAGATATATATAGGAAGAAGGAGGCCACCGAGGGCCAGACGTGGGGCCCACGAGGCAGGGGGCGCCCCCTGTAGGGGGGCGCGCCCCCACCCTCGTGGACGCCACGTCAGCCCTACTCCGTGGTTCTCAAGTCTCCCGTGCATATTTTGCTACAAAAATATCTCTCCCGAAGGTTTCATTCCATTTGGGCTCAGTTTGATATTCCTTTTCTGTAAAACCCTGAAATAGGCAAAAAAACAGCAATCTGGACTTGGCCTTTGGGTTAATAGGTTAGTCCCAAAAATAATATAAAAGTGTATAACTGTCACACCCTGATTTTCTTATCACATTGCTTAAGCTAATTTTCATGTCAAAAATGTGGATTTGCAAAAACTTTTGAGTGTTTTTGACTTTGCTTGATTTGACTTTTGTCTGCTGTTTGCTAGTGCTCTAAAAATCAAATAAATCGTCCAACTCTTATACTTCATCTCCTTGACCCAAAACCTTTTTCCAATGATCATGCCATGTGTTTAGACCAGCATAGAATTTTCTTATAAAAATATTTTGGCCAAATGGTATTTTCTAAAATTAGTTTTCCAAAAACCCCTGAATTGAGGTTTGCACTGCAAGTACCTTATTTACGGTGTGAAAAATCTTTCAAAAATTATATTTGAATCCTATTAGGTATAGGACTCCCAGAAAACACAAAAGTATAATTTTAAAAGTTATTTTTATATTTTATTTAAAAGCTTTTTCTTAAGGCCAGAAATGGTCTTTAATAGGGAAAAATTATTTAATCATTTCAAAAATATTTGCCAAAATTCAGGGAGACTCATAGGACATATATTGTCCATATATAAGAGTTTCAGCACATGGTCATGTTCAAAATATTTGACAAATCCTTCCAAAACCCTTTCTGGATATTTCAAGCTTTTGAAATATTTACAAAGGAAATATTCTCCAAAAATTCCAGGGAAATTATATCATGTCATATATGACATATTTGATGATCTTGCAAAGCCTCATGCCTTGAAGATCAAGGAAACATCCTCAAACCCCTTCAAAACCATTATGTCCATATTTGAAGTTTGAGCAACTCTACATCGCCAAACTTGTCCAAATGCTGTCAAATTTGGTGCACATGCTAGAATGGCCTAATAAGGCATCTAGACCAAGTGGCACAAGATTTGGAATAGAGCAACTTGATCAGATCACCCCAAAACCCTTTCTGTTCAAATGCAAATTTGAACAACTTTACATTGTCAACTTTTTATCTGGAGCCTCAAACTTTGTGGGCATGTTCATAACCCCAAATGATGATGCTACACCAAGTGGTGCATCAAGGGGAGATGATTTGCTTAACTCCAACAAGGTGAAACCATTTCTGTTCATTTCTAGGGTTCACCAAAGTTACATTGGCCACTTTGCCCAAATGAGCTCAAATTTGGTGTAGGGGCCTAATTATATGTGACATTTGATCCTGTTAAGTCCCATGTCATGTGGATGTCATTTGCTTGACCAAAGACTGATCAAACACCTTCTGTCCAATTACCAAAACAAGTGGTTGGACCTCTTTTGCTATTTCCCCTTACCCCAAGTTCTTACCACAGCTTCCCCTAGTCCTATTCTACCTCCAGTAACTCTCCTCTGCCTTATCTCAATTATTGGAGGGTAAAAACCCCATTTTTACTCTTGTGGACAGCCACCTTCTTCTCCTCCTTCACCTCCCTCCTCATCCCAGTGGTTCCCCAGGGCATCCAAGACCACAAAGCAATTCTTTACTACTCCCTCTACCCTCTAGACACTGCTAGACACTAGAGGACACGGACTGGAAAGCATAGACACGACCATGCCGGCCAAAGACATGCTCTGGAGCGCGCTACAGTGCGCTCCCGCACTGTAGCCGCCCCCAATCGGCTGCTTCCGACAACCTTGGGCAGAGAGAGCGTGTCCCCCGAGGTTCCCTTGACGTCCACGACCTGCAGGACGGTCGGCCCTATCCTCCCCGGCCCTCCTCCTCTCTCTCCACGAGCTCGCCGTGCGCGCCCTGGACCGTGCTCACGGTGCACCGCGGCCGCAGCTATAAAAGGCCTCCCCCCGAGCGCCATTCGCCTCTTCTGGATCCTCCTCTCTCCCGTGCACCTCCCAGACGTCTTCCCTCTCCCCCTAGTGCTCTCCTTGCCCCTCCATGGCCGTCGAGCCGCCGTCGGTCTCCTCCCTAGCTTGCTCCCTGTGGCCTTCCTCTTCCGTGCTGGCCACCAGGAGGAGAACGCCCACTAGAGTGCGAAGCTCCCCGTCTCCTCGCCGCTCCTTCCCAAACCCCGTGGTGCCCGCTCCACCATCGACCGCCGAGGCCGCCGCCATGGACTATGCAGGAGGAGCTCCGGCCCCTCCCCTGCCGCCCCAAGGGGCCTCCTGGATGCGCCGCTCCCCGGGGACCCCTCCGGTGGCCGCGCCCTGGCCGGGGGTGGCCTGTGCCGCCGGGGACGGGCGCCGGCGTCGCGCGGCCGAGACTCCCCTCCCCTCTGTTGCGGGAGCGGGAGGAGGAAGACGACCCTGCGGGGAGGGCCCACCTGGCAGCGACCCGGCCAGCAGGCCCACCCGTTTTAAGTGGAGGCGGC
Organism: Secale cereale; assembly: GCA_902687465.1. Taxonomy (NCBI): domain Eukaryota; kingdom Viridiplantae; phylum Streptophyta; class Magnoliopsida; order Poales; family Poaceae; genus Secale; species Secale cereale. Next base: position 169,287,939 of record LR738709.1, read on the forward strand.
TTCAGGCGCAGCCCGCCTCCCCCGCGCGAAAGCGCCTCACCGAAAGACGCTTCTGGCGTGCCCCCCCCTGCTCACGTGCGGCCGAGCCGCTGGGCCGGCCCGCAAGCTATCTTTCGCCCAGAGCGCTGCATAAGGGTATAACCCCTATTCTTCTCCTTTTTCTTTATTCTGCCAACTTCAAAAATACCTAGAATATTCATATGAACTCCAAATTGCATGATTCAAAATTCCTATGACTCCATAAATCATGCTCTACCTGTTGGTGTTACTTGCACATTATTCCAGAGACTTTTCCTTCACACATATTTATCAAATGCCCATTTTTCACTTTCTGTGATTAACTTTAGAAAATCACAGAGAGCTCATTTTTGATCCAAATGCAGTGGTTCAAATTCCTAGATGCTTGTCATGTCCAAACTTAGTTTTGGAACATTTTTAATAATAGTTTCTATACCCCACCAAATATTGAGCCATTCCTTTATATTTATCAGCTTTGGAAAATCCTAGGAAATTCATTTGAATTCCAAATCCATTGAAACCAACTCCTAAATGCTTCTAAAATCATGACTTGATGATGGGTACCTTTGCTCATCATTCAAGGAAATATTTCTGTATACTTCTTCCAAATCCATAAACCCTTTGGTTCCATCACTTTGAAATTTTCCGAATCACCAATTGATCCAATACCTATGAAACCACCTTGGTCATTTCTAATATGACCAGAGGTATCCTAGAAAAGTCCAACTCCTATTTTTAGAGCACTTTTATTCTTGCCTTGTTGTGTTGCTTATTATGATTGTTTCCCATCGTTAGTTGATGTAATAAACGGAGTAATCGGAGATGGACCAGAAGGTTTGAAGACTCTGAAGAATAAGGCAAGCAGCCCTTTGACCATGTTCAAGAACCTTTTTTATGCATGTCTCATAAAGCCTTAGTATTCCATGCATCGGAATCATGTTGAGGTGGAAACCACTTTGGTTGCCACCATTGTTACTTCACTGTTGAAACTTGCATCAAACATGACCCTACCTTCCTATGAGGGTTATGTGGGTGGGAGTAGTTAGGCTGCTTTACTAGTGGCTACGCAAATGGGTCGGGTATATGCATGGTGACGAAAGCAGGACACTTTCAAAAGACTTTTCAAAAACCCCGTCGGGTGCCACTTATGCCCGAGGGAGATGGTGAGAGGGGTAACCACTTGATGACGAAGTGGTGTACCGAGGAAAGCGTGTGTGTTGTTTTGAAAAACGGATTGGTTTGAGTTGCGACCGTTATTCCAACCTTACATGCGCAACCACTCTACCCTTATATGGGAAAGGGCATTATTGATTACCTAGGTCGATACTAGCATGGTGCCCGCATTACTAGTGACGGGAGTGACATGAGGTCACTCTTGGGACGGGGTCGCGCTTGGATAGGCCGCCATGACTGTCTTTACAGGGCACCGGACACACCGTTGGTACCCCGTGCTTGTGATATGTGATGAATTCGGAGCGAGTCTCCACAAACCTTGAGATGTGAAATGTTTGGCACGGGGCTGCTACCAATCGAGTGGACTCTATGTTAGTGTCGTCTAGGGAAAGGTAGTGATCGGGTGCTTACCCCGGGTACCTGAGGTACCGCGGGTCGTGGATGACACGGAAGTTCCCCGGATCTTGTGGGTAAAGTGTGCAACCTCTGCAGAGTGTAAAACTATTCGAATAGCCGTGTCCACGGTCATGGACAGTTGGGTAACCGCTCTTGGGCTACATCCAATGTTTGCGAAACCTGGTGTGTGTGTGAGGAAACAACATGGTTCAGAGATATTGATGATGTGATTGTGAGGAAGTCACAATGAGCTTGTGCATGAGTTGATTACAACTCTTTCTCGATATTGATGTCTGTGACCTCCTGATACTTGTTACAGACACATGCATATCCTTGTTATATGTTGATCATACTTGCATATGAAAAACTATCTTTCCGCAAAACTACCAATTTAGTAGTAGAGCCTTGCATAATTATTCTGTTACCACACTTGGGTTGCTTGCGAGTACATTCAAAGTACTCATTGGCTTGCCACTGGTTATTTTATTGGCCAGGCATGAGAGCACAGGTTATGATGAAGATTTCTTGGTGACGAGCATGCGAGCTAGGACGCTTCCCAGTCAGAATGCCTGTAGGGTTAAGGCAGATGGCATGGGTCCCAGTTGTCCTTGAAGATTTTCCGCTGCGATGATATACTCAAGACTTGACCATTATGGTCCTATTTGTGTAACACGGTATGTAAGGATGTAAGACTCTTGTTATTCAGCTTCTGTGTGTTCAGTGAGCATTGATCTCTGGGATCACTGTACACGTGCATTCGGTGATCACGACTTATGAGTCGGGGTCCCCACAATAACAAAGCCCATTAAACATCCAAAACATCATAAATAATAGCATGGAACAATAAAAAAAATATGGATACGTCAGAGACGTATCAGAAACCATGTCGATCATCGGTTCTGAGCTCCCAACTACGAAGTTCTTTTCTAGAGCGAGTCAACAATTCGTGGATCCGTGGTTTGGATGAAGCTATGTACCCGGGTAGAGATGATTTATCTCAAAGCTGTTCCGCTCATCCAGGAATCTGAAACTTCATCTACATAAACTCATGAATAGCCCATTCCTTTCTTTTCTTGACTTTAAAAGGTAATCAACCCTTTCTTTTCATCTTTTATCAAGTCTTCCTCTTCCTGATTGAGTCAACTAGGGATATAAATTCAGATCAACTATGTCCTAGGCATTTCCAAGTGAGGGAGAAGGCTTTTTGAGAGGGAAAAAACACTCCAAATGATATTCCATAATGGAAGGAATGATTGGAAGATTTACTAGAAGAAAAAAATACGATAATTTTCTAGTCGTAGGTAGGGTTACCTATCTAGTTTCGTGCTTCGGGCGTACCAGATTCAATAGGCTAGGTTATAGCTGACGTGATTCTTTAAGAACTAGCCGCCTATAAGCCTCGCTAGTAGTATTCCTGCCCAGTGCTGGAGTAGTGACTTACAAGGTAAGTTCTCCTCGATGCATTTCCAACATTCTCTTTTTCTATGTACACTTTTGATTCCTCAGTAGGTAGGGACAACGTTAGAGATCTCATCCGATTGTCTATTTCTCACTGATTGGGAGATTGGATTGGAATCCGAGGAGAACTGATTGGATGTCATGGAACGAATGGGGCACTACGTTGGTTCCCCAATACTAGGCTAGTGGTGATTTCTCTATTAGTTGAAACTGGAAAGGAGTCATATTTGAATCGGAAAGTTGGGCTCATTCACTCACACCTTTCTTTTATTATCAATGACTTTGCTTCTTGCTCAAGTAAGCACCCGACATACCAATTCATTATCCTTGGGGCTCGGCTCGCTCCTTCCTATCTACTTTATTCTTTCTTTGTTACTCTCGTAATGACGTTCTGAAAGAAATCAAGGTTACCTGGTGATAACCCACAAGTATAGGGGATTGCAATAGTTTTCGAGGGTAGAGTATTCAACCCAAATTTATTGATTCGACACAAGGGGAGCCAAACAATATTCTCAAGCATTAGCAGTTGAGTTGTCAATTCAACCACACCTGAAAGACTTAATATCTACAGCCAAATATTTAGTAGTGAAGTAGTATGGAAGTAACGGTAACGGTGGCAAAAGTAACAGTAGCAGTTTTGTAGTAATTGTAATAGTGACAACGGAAAAGTAACTAAGCAAAGATCAATATGTGAAAAGCTCGTAGGCATTGGATCAGTGATGGATAATTATGTCGGATGCGATTCCTCATGCAACGGTTATAACATAGGGTGACACAGAACTAGCTCCAGTTCATCAATGTAACGTAGGCATGTATTCTGAATATAGTCATACATGCTTATGGAAAAGAACTTGCATGACATCTTTTGTCCTACCCTACCATGGCAGCAGGGTCCTACCGGAAACTAAGGGATATTAAGGCCTCCTTTTAATAGATTACCGGACCAAAGCATTAACAATTAGTGAATACACGAACTCCTCAAACTACGGTCATCATCGGGGGTGGTCCCGATTGTTGTGACTTCGGGGTTGTTGGATCAAAACACATAGTAGGTAACTATTGACATGCAAGATAGGATCAAGAACTCACATATATTCATGAAAACATAATAGGTTCAGATCTGAAATCATGGCACTCGGGCCCTAGTGACAAGCATTAAGCATAGAAAAGTTATAGCATCATCAATCTTAGAACATAATGGATACTAGGGATCAAACCCTAACAAAACTAACTCGATTACATGGTAAATCTCATCCAACCCATCACCGTCCAGCAAGCCTATGATGGAATTACTCACGCACGGCGGTGAGCATCATGAAATTGGTGATGGAGGAAGGTTGATGATGACGATGGCGACGGATTCCCCTGTCCGGAGCCCCGAACGGACTCCAGATTAGCCCTCCCGGGAGAGATTAGGGCTTGGCGGCGGCTCTGTATCGTAAAACACGATGAATCCTTCTCTTTGATTTTTTTCCTCCCCAAACGTGAATATATGGAGTTGGAGTCGAGGTCGGTGGAGCCTCAGGGGGCCGACGAGATAGGGGGGGCACGCCCAGGAGGGCAAGCGCGCCCCACCCTCGTGGACAGGGTGTGGCCCCCCTGGTCTTGATTCTTTCGCCAATATTTTTTATATATTCCAAAAATATTCTCCGTGGATTTTCAGGTCATTCCGAGAACTTTTATTTATGCACAAAAATAACACCATGGCAATTCTGCTGAAAAAGCGTCAGCCCAGGTTATTTCCATTCAAATCATGCAAGTTAGAGTCCAAAACAAGGGCAAAAGTGTTTGGAAACGTAGATACGCTGGAGACGTATCAACTCCCCCAAGCTTAAGCCTTTGCTTGTCCTCCAACAATTCAGTTGACAAACTGAAAGTGATAAAGAAAAACTTTTACAAACTCTATTTGCTCTTGTTGTTGCAAATATGTAAAGCCAACAGTCAAGTTTTCAGCAAAGGTTATGAACTAACCACATTCACAACAACATTTGCGTCTCATGTTTACTCATATCAATGGCATAATCAACTAACGAGCAACAATAATAAACCTCGGATGATAACACTTTCTCAAAACAATCATAATATAATATCACAAGATGGTATCTCGCTAGCCCTTTCTGAGATCACAAACCATTAATGCAGAGCACGTCTGAAGATCAAGGACTGACTAGACATTGTAATTCATGGTAAAAGAGATCCCGTCATAGTCATACTCAATGTAAATTAATAGCAATGCATGCAAATGACAGCGGTGCTCTCCAACTGGTGCTTTTTAATAAGAGGATGATGACTCAACATAAAAATAAATAGATAGGCCCTTCCTAGAGGGAAGCAGTGATTTGCAAAGGTGCCAGAGCTCGAGTTTTGAAATAGAGATAAATAATATTTTGAGCGGCATACTTTCCTTGTCAGCATAACAACCAAGAGATCTCGATATCTTCCATGCTACACACATTATAGGCGGTTCCCAAACAGAATGGTAAAGTTTATACTCCCCCACCACCAACAAGCACACTCCACAGCTGGCCCAAAACAACGGGTACCGTCCATACCAACAACAGTCCTGGGGGATTTTTGTTTAATTATTTTGATTTGATTTGAGCATGGGACAGGGCATCCCGGTTACCGGCCATTTTCTCGTGAATGATGAGCGGAGTCCACTCATTGTGGCAATAACCCACCTAGTATGGAAGATATAGGCAACCCTAGTTGATACATGAGCTATTCGAGCATACAAAACAGAATTTCATTTGAAGGTTTAGAGTTTGTCACATACAAATTTACTTGGAATGGTAGGTAGATACCGCATATAGGAAGGTATGGTGGACTCATATGGAATAACTTTGGGGTTTATGGAAGTGGATGCACATGCAGTATTCCCGCTTAGTACAAATGAAAGGTAGAAAGAGACTGGGAAGCGACCAGCTAGAGAGTGACAACAGTCGTGAACATGCATGAAGATTAATCAACAATGAGTGCAAGCATGAGTAGATATAAATCACCATGAACATAAATATCGTGGAGGCTATGTTGATTTTGTTTTAACTACATGTGTGAACATGTGCCAAGTCTAACCACTTGAATCATTCAAAGGAGGATACCACCCTATCATACCACATCACAACCATTTTAATAGCATGTTGGCACGCAAGGTAGACCATTATAAACTCCTAGCTAATTAAGCATGGCATGAGCAACTATAATCTCTAATTATCATTGCAAGCATATTTCATTCATAATAGGCTGAATCAAGAACGAAGAACTAATCATATTTACAAAAACAAGATAGGTCGAGTTCATACCAGTTTCTCTCATCTCAATCAGTCCATCATATATCGTCATTATTGCCTTTCACTCGCACAACCGAATGGTGTGGATAATAATAATAGTGCACGTGCATTGGACTAAGCTGAAATCTGCAAGCATTTAATAGAAGGGAGAAGGCTAGGTAATATGGGCTCTCGGTTAAATAAACAATAATGCATATTAGAGCCACTAAACATTTTCATCATGGTCTTCTCCTCTCGACCCCCAAAGAAAAGAAATAAGACTATTTACACGGGAAAGCTCCCAAAAAGAAAAAGAAGAACAAGAAATCTTTTTGGGTTTTGTTTTAATTACTACTACTACATGCATGGCAAGTAAGCTAGCTAAAAAGCTACAACTAATTTTTTTTGGTTTTTCCTAGGGTTTTTCAGACACCCAAGAAGAAGGCTTAGAAAAGAAAATAAACTAGCATGGATAGTACAATGAAAAAGTATGAGCACCGACAATTGGAATGAGTGTGTGAACATGAATGTAATGTCAGTGAGAAATACATACTCCCCCAAGCTTAGGCTTTTGGCCTAAGTTGGTCTATGGACACTGATCAAAGCTTCTCTGTCCGGTGTATGGAGGAGTGTCCTTTGGGTGCCACAGGCTGGCAATCTCCTCCGGATCCCACTGATAAACCGACTGTTGATAAGGGTCAAGTGGTGTCTCCGGCTGAGGCTCTGGAACTTGTGCTAGGCTCTAGTACGCATAAACGGCTTCTGGCAAGATGAGGTACGTACCTGAAAGTATGTTAAACAAAGAGGGTGCATGCAAGGTAACAATCTCACAGTACTTTTTATCAAATATCAATTTATACTTAAGCAATTTATTCTTATCTTTAACAATAAAATCATGTGCTACCATACAATCTAGAAAAGCAGGGGGCAACAACTTCTCCTCCTTCTCATAATTCCTAACAGGTATCTCAAAATGTTCAGCAAGGCGTGACGCAAAGATGCCTCCGAAGATGGGGCCCTTTGTATGATTCAGACTTAATCGTTTAGCAATAATAGCACCTAAGCTAAAAGTGGTATCGCGAAACAAAGCATGGCGCAAAATGACAATACCAGGGGCACTAAGATTTCCACTGTTCCCGCGACCATTTAATCATCTACTAGCAAATATCGCAAAGTAACGTAGAACAGGAAAATGTATACTAGTAATTCTTGCATCTGAAACTTTCCTTGTTTCCCCTACATCAATTGTATCAATAAGCCCCTCCACATCCTTACGATGTGGTTCCTCTATGCTACCCGCAAAGGGTATCTTACAGACCTGACAAAAAATCATATAGTGACATCTCCCTAACCTCATCATATAAGTGAAACTCCACTGAAGGTGGTGATTTCTTAGCATGGAAATAAAAAAATTGCACGAAAATATTAGTGAGTAAGAGATATTGTTCGCGCTGGTCATGGAGGAAGTCGGTGAGGCCTGCATTCTCAGCCAAGTAGTAAAAATCATCATAAATTCCGGCGGCTCTCAAGAACTCATGACAAGGCCATTCACACGTCTGAACTTCCTCAGTACGAGGAAGATTGTATTTGGGATATTTACTCTCCTCACTCCGCTTATCCTCCGAGCTTCGGATCGAAGAGCCTCTCAACAATCTTCTCAACATTTTCTTCCTCAGAAAAATTTCTAAAATTTTTAGTCACTCAAAACAAAAGTGAACCAGACTCAACAAGATCGATAGCAACTACTCCCAAAAGTGCATAGAGGAAATATCATGCATTAGAACTACTTTTGACCACATAAATTTGACATGCAAGCTCAAGACAGGGTCATCTAAGCATCAAAAATTTGCAATAAATAAAGCACTAGAACAAAAACTAATTGGACCATTGGAGGAGTCACATACCGAAGAACAATCCCCCCAAACAGTTTTGTGAATGGAGCTTTGAGCAAGGAGATCGAAAATGGCAGCAAGATGAGCTAGAACACGGGTTTGAGCTATGGGAGGATTTTTCTGGAGGAAGTTGAAGTGTGTGGGTGTTGGAATAAGTGGAGGGGGTCCACGTGGGGTCCATTAGGCAGGGGGCGCGCCCTGGACCCTTGTGGCCAGGTGGTGTGGCCCCCTGGTATGTTCTCACTGCCAAATATTCTACAAAAATCATATTTCATTTTCCGGACATTTGGAGAACTTTTATTTTCGGGGTATTTTTATTGCAAGGATAATTCATAAAACAGACAGAAAATACTATTTTTCTTTATTTAATCTAAATAATAGAAAGTAAAAAAAGGGTACAGAGAGTTGTGCTTTCTAACTTCATCCATCTCATGACCATCAAAAGGAATCCATTAACAAGGTTGATCAAGTCTTGTTAATAAACTCTTTCTGAATAACATGAAACCGGAGAATTCTCGAATAACACTAGGTTACCTCGACGGGGATATGCATGTCCCCAACAATAAGAATATCATATTTCTTCTTGACAATAGGAAGAGGAAATTCAGAACCTCCAATAATAATCATTGAAAATTTTCCAATAGAATTGATACTGTGGGCTTGAGGTTGTTTCCTCTGAAAGTGTACCATGTGCTCATTCCCATTAACATGAAAAGTGGCATTCCCTTTGCTGCAATCAATAACAGCCCCTGCAATATTCAAAAAGGGTCTAGCAAGGATAATCTACATACTATCATCCTGGGGAATATCAAGAATAACAAAGTCTATTAAAATAGTAATGTTTGTAACCACAATAGGCACATCCTCACAAATACCGACATGTATGTTGATTTATCGGCCATTTGCAAAGATATTTCAGTAGTGTGAACTTATTCAGACCAAGTCTACGGTTTAAAGAGAGAGGCATAACACTAACACCGGCTCCAAGATCACATAAAGCTGTTTTAACATAGTTTCTTTTAATAGAGCATGGTATAGTTGGTACTCCTGGATCTCCTAGTTTCTTTTGTATTCTACCTTTAAAAGTATAATTGGCAAGCATGGTGGAGATTTAGACTTCCGGTATCTTTCTTTTATTTGTCACAATACCTTTCATATACTTAGCATAAGGATTTGTGTTAAGCATATCAGTCCAATGCATATGCAAAAAGATAGGTCTAATCATTTCAGCAAAGCGCTCAAAATCCTCATCATCCTTTTTCTTGGATGGTTTAGGAGGAAAATGCATGGGTTTCCGAACCCATGGTTCTATTTTTTTATTGTGCTTCCTAGCAACGAAGTCTCTTTTATCATATCGTTGATTCTTTGATTGTGGGTTATCAAGATCAACAGCAGGTTCAATCTCTACATTATCGTTATTGCTAGGTTGAGCATCATCATGAACATTGTCATTATCATTTTCACTAGGTTTGTGTTCATTACCAGATTGTGTTTCAGCATCAAAAATAGAAATATCATCGGGATTCTCACGTGTAACAAGAACATGTTTACTAGAAGCATGCATAGTCCTATTATTTTTCTTTTTCTTCTTCTTAGAAAGAATAGGTGCATCAACATTAGTTCGCTGAGAATCTTGTTCAATTCGCTTAGGGTGGCCCTCAAGATACAAAGGTTCCTGAGTCATTCTAGCCCCTCTAGTCACAACTCTAACAATATTATCATTTTTCTTATTATTTAATTGTCGATGTACTAGAGTAGGGGTACCCTAGTATCCCGAACTTGTGCACGGGCAGTCGCAGCGCCCCGTGGCAAGGCTTGCCGGGTGGCCGCCAAGGTCCTCCGTGGTTCCTTTGGAGCCATTCAAGAACAAAGTATTACAACCAAGGAGACAAGGCCCCGGCAAGAGGAGCTTGCCGGGAAGGACACTCAAGGCACAAGACCCCGGCGAGAGGAGCTTGCCGGGAGGGCCAACCAAGGTATCTCAAGGAACTTGCCGCGACGCGCCACGCGTCCCGGCAAGGCTCGGTGAGCGACAAGCTCCCGGACGCGACAAGACAACGACCGTGGCAAGCCGCTTGCCGCGGCAAGCTACCCCTCTGTACCCACGCTCCAGCACATCCGCCAACGTGTCGCTCTAGGACCCTTCAAGGCGTACGTGGCGGGAGGCTGTGTAGCCAGCGGTACGCGGTGGCAAGCGGCGCTGACAAGGTTGCCGTCGTGCCGAACGGTGGCGTCCCTGATGGTCCCTTTTTGCACTGTTTGGGCGACGTAGATGGGCATTTAATGCTCTTGTCCCCTGCCGTCAGGGTTAGGTATGATACACTATACAGGTAGTTGTGCCAACCACAACACCTTTCCATTTTTACCCTCAACTGCGTTGCGACCTGTCGGTGACCCCTTGAGCATATAAAAGGAGGCCCATGCGCAATGTAGAGGGGGGTTTGAAGCATCAGAACACTCATGCTCGGTCTCGTTAGCTGCTGGTGTGTACTGTAGCATACAGCGCTCCCGAGCAAGAACTCAATACAAACCACAAAGAAGGAGTAGGGTTTTACGCATCCGTGCGGCCCGAACCTGGGTAAACTTCTCGTGTGCTTCGCCTCGATCTGCTCTTCGTGCGATCTCCGCCCCCGCCGAACCGAAAGGGACTCGGTCCGCCGGTCCCATAGGTGTTCGTGGATCAGTTTCCCCGGCATCTTTGGCGCGCCAGGTGGTAAATGGCTGCGGGTTCTCCTCGACGATCCAGTACCAGTTTGCTCTCCATTCCTCCCATTTGCTGCGGAGCTCTCCCTCCAGATAAGTTTCCTTCTTGTGGGCTCTCGAGATCCCGGCGATTCCACCGGATAAAGGCTCTCCTCTCTCAACTCGAGGCATAAAGAAGTGGCGGAAAAGGGCTACATTTGGATAGACTTCGACAAAGTTTTCGCAGAGATGTGCGAAAACTGCCATGGTCAGAACAACATTGGGGGTGAAGTCAAGGAGGCGGAACCCGTAGGTGTTCATGATATCGCAGAAAAATTCACAGAAAGGCGGGCAGAGCCCGCAATAGAAGAACAAGGCGAAGAAAGGGTATCCAGTTGGAGCTGTTTTCCAAGCAACGGCTGGAAGTACCTTCGTGCGCGGATGCGCCCGCGTCTCCCCCAACCAGAAGAGGTAGTAGCACTCCCTCAGCTCCCTCGCGGCAAGCTTGGGGGGGGGGGAGATAGCCCGCTCCTTTCGCAGCACCGCGATCCGCTGCGCCTCGGCCGACTTCACGCTCTTCCCCTTGTTGGTTTTCGGAGCCATGGCGGAAGTGGTGAGGGAGGTCGACGGCGTTGGTGGTGCAGGTGGCGATGGGGGGCGGAGCGCTGCTCTCTTTCAGCTTTGGGAAGAAGGGGAGCAGCGGAGGTTTTCGAGGTTGGAGTAGCAACGGGCGGATGGGCGAATTGCCCCTGTTTTCCCTGCTTATAAGGGGGGAGGGAGCGGACGTTCCGCCTTTCCGAATAAAGAAACCGCCCACGATCTCTCCCACGACGCCGCAATCAACGCGTGCCGTTCGGGGAGGGCGCGGTGGATACGGAGAAAGATACGGCGTAACCCAGGCCGCGCGTGCCCATGCCCTGTTTTGGGCCTGGCCCGATAGCGCTCGGCACCGTGTATGGCCCAGGCCCGGGGGCTCCTATCGGTGTACTAGAGTAGGGGTACCCTAGTATCCTGAACTTGTGCACGGGCAGTCGCAGCGCCCCGCAGCAAGGCTTGCCGGGTGGCCGCCAAGGTCCTCCGTGGTTCCTTTGGAGCCATTCAAGAACAAAGTATTCAAGCCAAGGAGACAAGGCCCCAGCAAGAGGAGCTTTCCGGGAAGGCCACTCAAGGCACAAGACCCCGGCGAGAGGAGCTTGCCGGGAGGGCCAACCAAGGCATCTCAAGGAACTTGCCGCGACGCGCCACGCGTCCCGGCAAGGCTCGGTGAGCGACAAGCTCCCGGACGCGACAAGACAACGACAGCGGCAAGGCGCTTGTCGCGGCAAGCTACCCCTCTGTACCCACGCTCCAGCACATCCGCCAACGTGTCGCTCTAGGACCCTTCCAGGCGTACGTGGCGGGAGGCTGTGCAGCCAGCGGTACGCGGTGGCAAGCGGCGCTGACAAGGTTGCCGTCGTGGCGAACGGTGGCGTCCCTGACGGTCCCTTTTTGCACTGTTTGGGCGATGCAGATGGGCATTTAATGCTCTTGTCCCCTGCCGTCAGGGTTAGGTATGATACACTGTACAGGTAGTTGTGCCAACCACAACACCTTTCCATTTTTACCCTCAACTGCGTTGCCACCTGTCGATGACCGCTTGAGCATATAAAAGGAGGCCCATGCGCAACGTAGAGGGGGGTTCGAAGCATCAAAACACTCACGCTCGGTCTCGTTAGCTGCTGGTGTGTACTGTAGCATTCAGTGCTCCCGAGCAAGAACTCAATACAAACCACAAAGCAGGAGTAGGGTTTTACGCATCCGTGCAGCCCGAACCTGGGTAAACTGCTCGTGTGCTTCGCCTCGATATGCTCTTCGTGCGATCTCCGCCCCCGCCGAACCGAAAGGGACTCGGTCCGCCGGTCCCATAGGTGTTCGTGGATCAGTTTACCTGGCATCTTTCGGGGCGCTCCGACTTCCCGTGCACTAGTTCGGGATACTAGGGTACCCCTACTCTAGTACACCGACAGGAGCCCCCGGGCCTGGGCCATACACGGTGTCGAGCGCTGTCGGGCCAGGCCCAAAATAGGGCACGGGCACGCGCGGCCTGGGTTACGCCGTATCTTTATCCGTATCCACCGCACCCTCCCCGAACGGCACGCGTTGATTGCGGCGTCGTGGGAGAGATCGTGGGTGGTTTCTTTATTCGGAAAGGCGGAATGTTCGCCCCCTCCCTCAGCTCCCTTGCGGCAAGCTTGGGGGGGGGGGAAGACAACCCGCTCCTTTCGCAGCGCCGCGAGCCGCTGCGCCTCGGCCGACTTCGCGCTCTTCCCCTTGTCGGTTTTCGGAGCCATGGCGGAAGTGGTGAGAGAGGTCGACGACGTTGGTGGTGCTGGTGGCGATGGGGGGCGGAGCGCTGCTCTCTTTCAGCTTTGGGAAGAAGGGGAGCGGCGGAGGTTTTCGAGGTTGGAGTAGCAACGGGCGGATGGGCAAACTGCCCCTGTTTTCCCTGCTTATAAGGGGGGGGGGAACGGACATTCCACCTTTCCGAATAAAGAAACCGCCCACGATCTCTCCCACGACGCCGCAATCAACGCGTGCCGTTCGGGGAGGGCGCGGTGGATATGGAGAAAGATACGGCGTAACCCAGGCCGCGCCTGCCCGTGCCCTGTTTTGGGCCTGGCCCGACAGCGCTTGGCACCGTGTATGGCCCAGGCCTGGGGGCTCCTATCTGTGTACTAGAGTAGGGGTACCCTAGTATCCCGAACTTGTGCACGGGCAGTCGCAGCGCCCCGCGGCAAGGCTTGCCGGGTGGCCGCCAAGGTCCTCCGTGGTTCCTTTGGAGCCATTCAAGAACAAAGTATTCAAGCCAAGGAGACAAGGCCCTAGCAAGAGGAGCTTTCCGGGAAGGCCACTCAAGGCACAAGACCCCGGCGAGAGGAGCTTGCCGGGAGGGCCAACCAAGGCATCTCAAGGAACTTGCCGCGACGCGCCACGCGTCCCGGCAAGGCCCGGTGAGCGACCAGCTCCCGGACGCGACAAAACAACGACCGCGGCAAGGCGCTTGACGCGGCAAGCTACCCCTCTGTACCCACGCTCCAGCACATCCGCCAACGTGTCGCTCTAGGACCCTTCCAGGCGTACGTGGCGGGAGGCTGTGCAGCCATCGGTACGCGGTGGCAAGCGGCGCTGACAAGGTTGCCGTCATGGCGAACGGTGGCGTCCCTGACGGTCCCTTTTTGCACTGTTTGGGCGATGCAGATGGGCATTTAATGCTCTTGTCCCCTGCCGTCAGGGTTAGGTATGATACACTGTACAGGTAGTTGTGCCAACCACAACACCTTTCCATTTTTACCCTCAACTGCGTTGCCACCTGTCGGTGACCGCTTGAGCATATAAAAGGAGGCCCATGCACAACGTACAGGGGGGTTCGAAGCATCAAAACACTCACGCTCGGTCTCGTTAGCTGCTGGTTTGTACTGTAGCATTCAATGCTCCCGAGCAAGAACTCAATACAAACCACAAAGCAGGAGTAGAGTTTTACGCATCCGTGCAGCCCGAACCTGGGAAACTGCTCGTGTGCTTCACCTCGATCTGCTCTTCATGCGATCTCCGCCCCCGCCGAACCGAAAAGGACTCGGTCCGCCGGTCCCATAGGTGTTCGTGGATCAGTTTCCCCGGCATCTTTCGGGGCGCTCCGACTGCCCGTGCACAAGTTCGGGATACTAGGGTACCCCTACTCTAGTACACCGACAGGAGCCCTCGGGCCTGGGCCATACACGGTGTCGAGCGCTGTCGGGCCAGGCCCAAAATAGGGCACGGGCACGCGCGGCCTGGGTTACGCCGTATCTTTCTCCGTATCCACCGCGCCCTCCCCGAACGGCACGCGTTGATTGCGGCGTCGTGGGAGAGATCGTGGGCGGTTTCTTTATTCGGAAAGGCGGAACGCTCGCCCCCTCCCTCCTTATAAGCCGGGGAAACAGGGGCAGTTCACCCATCCGCCCGTTGCTACTCCAACCTCGAAAACCTCCGCCGCTCCCCTTCTTCCCAAAGCTGAAAGAGAGCAGCGCTCCGCCCCCCATCGCCACCAGCTCCACCAACGCCGTCGACCTCCCTCACCACTTCCGCCATGGCTCCGAAAACCGACAAGGGGAAGGGCGCGAAGTCGGCCGAGGCGCCGCGGGTCCCGGCGCTGCGAAAGGAGCGGGCTGTCTTCCCCCCCCCCCCCAAGCTTGCCGCGAGGGAGCTGAGGGAGTGCTACTACCTCTTCTGGTCGGGGGAGACGCGGGCGCACCCGCGCACGAAGGTACTTCCAGCCGTTGCTTGGAAAGCGGCTCCAACTGGATACCCTTTCTTCGCCTTGTTCTTCTACTGCGGGCTCTGCCCGCCTTTCTCTGAATTTTTCTGCGATATCATGAACACCTACGGGTTCCGCCTCCTTGACTTCACCCCCAATGCTATTCTGACCATGGCAGTTTTCGCACATCTCTGCGAAAACTTTGTCGGAGTCTATCCAAATGTAGCCCTTTTCCGCCACTTCTTTATGCCTCGAGTTGAGAGAGGAGAGCCTTTATCCGGTGGAATCGCCTGGATCTCGAGAGCCCACAAGAAGGAAACTTATCTGGAGGGAGAGCTCCGCAGCAAATGGGAGGAATGGAGAGCAAACTGGTGCTGGATCGTCGAGGAGAACCTGCAGCCTGCAGTCATTTACCGCCTGGCGCCAAACCCCAGTAGTGCGCGGCAGCGAGTGGAGCAACGTGGCCCCAGAAGACGATAGGCTAAAGATTTCCGTCGCCCGGATCCAACGCCTCAGGCTTGCCGGGCTCACTGTAGGCACAGTTGGCACAGACTTCCTTCCCCGCCGCATCGCCCCCCTACAGGAGAGGAAGAGACCCGCCTGGGAGTTCGAGAATGCGGCGGACATCATAAGGCTGCGCCTGGGCCTCAACTTCAACTTCACTGTCCGGGAGGTCAACGCGATGCTCCAGGAGCTGTTCAAGTATGACCCTCAGCATCCCGAAGTGTTCAGGTTGTCGAGGGGTGTCGTTCCGCTGTGCAACAACTCCGCGCTAACACGAGCTAGATCTTCATCATCTTCATCGACATGCCGCCGAAGAAGAAGGCTTCGGAGGCGGCTGCTCCGTCCGCGCCAAACCCACCACCGCCGGAGCCAACGGCTGGTGGGGTAGACGCCGGCGGAAGAACGGGTGTCGACGAGGGAGCTCACGGTGCTGCCAGGTCCAAGGACAAGGATGCGCTGCCCATCGGCGGCGTAGCCGGCTCCCACAACGACCGGGCGCACTCCAAGACCTCGGCGTCCGTGCATGCACCATACCCATCTCAGGAGGCGCGGGACCGGCAACGTCATGGTACTCACGGTACCATAGGTTTGCTAGACCAAGATCAAGCTGGCGGATCTCGGAATGCTCAAGACCAGCATGCACGCCAACATGCTGGCACGAGCAAGGCACGGTCGCCTGGACGGGATACTGCTCCTTCTAACGTAGTTAGAAGTCCGAGCATATCCCGCTCCTCGCACCGTTTGCCACCGCTACCCGCCACTCTAGCGGAAGCTTTGGCGCGAGCTCAACTGCTCCTAGACTATCCTCCAACGGCAGACAAGATCGACGATTGGAGGGCCACCATTCAGAGTCTCATCGGCTTCGCCAACGGCGACACTCCACGGCAGCCGAGCACATCGCAGCCGCGGCAAGTCAGCCAGGCACGAGCCGATGGTGACGAGATCGGTGGGGGCGCAACCACCGCGCACTCTCCGTCCCGAAGGCCAAGATCGCCGACTCGCTGGATCCACCTTGACAGCGACTCCACCGCGTCATCAGATCCGCGAGCTCGCCGCGATCAGTGCCAAGTTCTTCACGAACGACAACAAGAAGACGCTCGTACTCGCATCGAGCGCCGAAGAGAAGCGCGGCGTCAATCTGACCAGCGCGCTGGGCCCGCTGTCGACATGCATGCGCCAGGGGAACTAGGCGACTTGCCGTACGCGGAGGTTGCCCTGCGTTTACTCGTGAGCTGCGGCAAGTCCAGTGGCCCAGCACGAAGAATTTCAAGCCAGACGTGCCAGAGAAGTACGACGGCAAGTCGCATCCGTCGGAGTTCCTCAGCATCTACACCATCACGGTGCAAGCTGCCGGGGGGCGGGACGACACGATCCTTGCCAACTACTTCCCGCTGGTACTCAAGCCCAACATCAGGTCCTGGCTCATGCACTTGCCGGACAACTCCATATCCTCCTGGGCAGACCTATGCCATCAGTTTGTCGGCGCCTTTACAGGCGGCCACAAACCTCATGGCCAAGAAAGTGACCTTCATCTGCTCGCCCAGAAGGAAGGAGAGCCCCTGCGCAAGTACATTCAGAGATTCAGCCGTGTACAGCACAACATCCCAAACGTCCACCCTGCCGCGGTCATCAGCGCGTTCCATCAGAACGTGCGTAACCGCAGGATGAGGGAGGAGATGGCGATGTGCAAGATCAGAGACGTCAGTGAGTTGTATGCCCTGGCCGACAACTGTGCACGTGCTGAGGAGGGGGGGAAACTCCCCGGAGAGGACACAGGAGCAGGAGGATCTGACAGCGAGGATGCTGCCCCGGCAAAGAAAAACCGGCGGCGGAACAACAGGAAAAAAATGCAAAGATGTGCTAGTCGTCGAGCAGTCCGGCAACGAAGGTGGCGCCAAGGAAGCCAACGTTGGTAGCTCCGGCAAGGAGATTGCCGCCTGCACCAACTTCCAGGCTTTGGCGGCCGCCGACAAGCAGGACGGCACCGACAAGCAGTACTGCAAGATCCACCGCACCAAGGGCCATGACCTCCAGAACTGCAAGAGGGTCGAGCAGCTTGTTGAGCAGCAAAAGGTTGAATACGAGCGACGCGACAAGGAGAAGGCCCAAGGAGGTACTGGAGGATCCGATACGAAGCGCCCCAGCCGGGGAGGACGCCGCGGCAAGGCCAAACAGCGGCAAGGAGACAGACCTCCCCGCGGCCGCGACAAGGATGAAGATGACGACGACGATGAAGACATGGATGATGTCAAGAACAGTGAGAAGAAGTTCCAGAAAGCCACAAAGGTCTTGTGCGTTGACGGCGGTGCTTCTCTGCATACTTCACACCACCAACTCAAACAGTGGGTGCGGGAAGTCAATGCGGCAGAACCACCTGTCGAGTCACGCAAGCTTCTGAAATGGTCCAGCACGCCTATCATCTTTGATATTGAGGACCACCCTGATCACACAACTGCGGTCGGGTGCTTGCCGATGTTGGTCTCACCAACTATCCGCAACCTTAAGGTCACTAATATGCTAGTTGACGGCGGGGCCAGCTTGAACCTGACCTCCTCCGCTGTACTCCAGAAACTCCAGATCCCTGACAGCGAGCTCGAAGAGACCGGCACATTCCAAGGAATCAACCCGGGAAGGAGCAAGCCGAAGGGGAAGATCACGTTGCTAGTGACATTTGGCGGCGAGCTGAACTTCAGGACTGAGAGGGTCACTTTTGACGTTGCCGATTTTCCATTGCCTTACAATGGGATACTCGGCCGTCCAGCACTCGCCATGTTCATGGCAGCCTCTCACTACGCATACACCATCCTGAAGATGCCAGGCCCAATAAGCGTCATCTCTGTCCCTGGCGACAAGAAGGATGCTCTTATCTGCGCCGACAAGATCTACTTGGAAGCAGCAGCCACAACAGATCGCAAGACACCTGTCGTTGAAGCTCCCGGGGGGAAGAAGAAGACCAAGTCCGACAAGAGTTCTGATGCACATTCCGGCAAGCGCACCTCTTCGGAGTGTTGTGCTACCGTCGAGGACGCACCATCGAGCTCCACCGGCAAGTGTAAGAAGACGATGGCAGCTCCGCCAGAGACCAAGAAGGTGTCCGCCAAGGAGGACGGCACTGGTGGTACTTTCACCATCAGTGCCACTCTTGACCCTAAATAGGAAAGCGCACTCATTGCTTTCCTGCGGGCGAACGTCGACGTGTTTGCATGGCAACCGTCTGACATCCCCGGTGTTCCCAGGAAAGTAATTGAGCACCATCTTGCCGTCTTTCCTCATGCGCGGCCTGTCAAGCAGAAAGTCAGGAAACAAGCAGTGGAGCGCCAAGAATTCATCGCAGAAGAGATCAAGAAGTTGGAAGCAGCAGGCCTTGTCAGAGGAGTGCTCCATCCTACGTGGTTGGCCAATCCTGTAGTGGTGCGCAAGGCAAACGGGAAATGGAGACTTTGTATCGACTTTACCGATGTCAATAAAGCTTGTCCCAAAGACCCATTTCCCTTGCCTCGCATTGACCAGATTGTTGACTCCACGGCCGGATGTGACTTGCTTTCATTTCTTGACGCATACTCACGATACCATCAAATCTTCATGGTAGAAGAGGATGAGGAGAAGACCGCATTCATCACTCCATGTGGCATGTACTGTTTCATAAGGATGCCTTTCGGTTTGAAGAATGCTGGTTCAACATTCGCAAGGGTAGTCCATACAGCTTTTGAGCCACAAATTCATAGAAATGTGGAAGCCTATATGGATGACATAGTGGTCAAGAGCAAGGACAGGGCAACACTGATTCAAGATTTAGATGCGACCTTTGCAAATCTGCACAAGATCAGCCTCAAGCTCAACCCCGAGAAGTGTGTGTTTGGAGTCCCTTTCGGCAAGCTTCTCGGGTTCTTCGTGTCTCGGAGGGGAATTGAAGCCAATCCCGACAAGATCAAGGCCATTGAGTAGATTGAAGCACTGAAGCGTGTCAAGGATGTACGAAGACTTGCCGGCTGCGTGGCTGCTCTCAGCAGGTTTATCTCTAAGTCTGTTGAGCGCGCCCTGCCATTTTTCAAAATATTGAAAAAGGCAGGTCCAATGAAATGGACTCCGGAAGCGGAGGCTACGCTGCAAGACTTGAAGAGGTACCTGTCCTGCACTCCAATACTTGTCGCACCTAAGCCACAAGAGAAGTTGCTGCTGTATCTAGCGGCAACCAATCAAGTGGTTAGTGCTGCGTTAGTAGCGGAGAGGGAGGCAGATGATGATCCAGCAACCATGGCAGGCGCATCCGGCGACAAGCAGGGGGCTTCCCCGACAAGCTCTGGTCCCGACAAAGATGGATCTGCGCAGGCGTGCGAAGAGATACGGAAGAGAATGGTGCAGCACCGAGTTTACTTTGTCAGTTCCCTTCTGCAGGGGGGGGTAGGTCAAGGTACTCTGGTGTGCAGAAATTGCTTTTCGGCCTTCTCATGGCCTCGAGAAAGCTGCGCCACTACTTCCAAGCACATGAGATCACAGTCGTCACTCGCTTTCCGCTGAAGAGGATACTGCAGAATCCAGAAGCAACAGGCAGGATTGTTGAGTGGGCACTGGAACTGTCAAGCTTTGGCCTCAAGTTTGAGAGCACTTCAACTATCCAAAGCAGAGCATTGGCAGAATTCATAGCAGAGTGGACGCCAACACCAGATGAAGAAATTCTAGAAACGAGCATCCCCGTCAAGGAAGCAAGCAAAGAGTGGCTTATGTACTTTGATGGTGCCTTCTCGCTGCATGGCGCCGGTGCTGGCGTGCTGCTTGTTGCACCCACCGGAGAGCACCTCAAGTACGTAGTCCAGATGCACTTTCCCAAGGAGCAAGCAACAAACAATACCACAGAGTATGAGGGTTTGCTTGCCGGTCTCAGGATCGAGGCAGACCTTGGAATCAAGAAGCTCATTGTCAGGGGTGACTCGCAGCTTGTCGTCCGCCGAGTGAACAAGAATTATCAGAGTCCGTTGATGGAAGCTTATGTCGATGAAGTGAGAAAGCTAGAAGAGCACTTTGACGGCCTACAGATGGAACATGTTCCAAGAGCCCAGAACGACATCGCCGATGCCCTATCAAAGTGCGCCGCACTTAAGTTACCTGTGGAACTAGGGATCTTTGTGCTCAAGCTGACTCAACCGTCGGTAACGCCATCAACTGGACAGAGCAAGAAGAGGAAGTTGATTTCTGGTGACTATTTTCCGGCAGAGCTCCCCGAAGCCGCCGCCAAGAAGGTCCCCAAGATCAACACCAAGAGTGCTGAGGAGCAGTCTGCTCCGGCAAGCCCTAGGGTTTGTTCCGTCGAAGCAAACGCTCCCGACAAGTTTTGCTCCGGCAAGCTTGTCGGGGAACATCAAGCTCCGGCTGAGCCGCAGGTTCTCGCCGTGGAAGTGGATGTTCCCGCAGCAGCAGATGTGCCTTTAGTCCTTGTTGTCGAGCCACAAGCTCCAGCATGGGCACAGCAGATTGTCTGTTTCCTTCAGATAGGAGAACTTCCCGAAGAGCAAGAAGAAGCGGAAAGAGTAGCCTGGCAGTCAAGTATGTACCAGTTTGTCGACAACACACTGTACAGAAGAAGACTCAACGGTGTGAAATTGAAGTGTATTCACCGGGAAGACGGACAAAAGCTGTTGGCAGAGATACATGGAGGCATATGTTGTCACCACATTGGCGCAAGAGCACTTGCCGGCAAAGCATTCCGGCAAGGTTCCTTTTGGCCGACAGCCCTCCAGGATGCAACTGCACAAGTAACCAAGTGTGAAGCGTGCCGGTTCCATTCCAAGCAGATACACCAGCCAGCTCAAGCTCTCCAAACGATCCCTTTATCCTGGCCATTTTTGGTCTGGGGGATCGATATCCTCGGCCCCTTTCCCCATGCAACCGGGGACTTTGAGTACTTGTACGTTGCAATCGACAAGTTCACAAAGTGGCTGGAAGTGGAAGCAGTGAGGAAGGTGACAGCACAGTCAGCAGTCAAGTTCTTCAGGTCGATTGTTTGCCACTTCTGGATCCCTAACAGGATCATCACCGACAACGGTACGCAATTCACGAGCCGCACCTTCATGCAGTACATCCAAGATCTTGGCGCCAAGGTCTGCTTCGCTTCTGTTGCTCACCTGAGAAGCAACGGTCAAGCGGAGAGGGCAAATGCTGAAGTGCTGCGCAGGCTCAAGACCAGGACTTTCGACAAGCTGCGCAATTGTGGAAGAAACTGGATTGAGGAGCTGCCGGTGGTTCTTTGGTCGATCAGGACGACGCCAAATCGAGCCACTGGCCAGACACCTTTCGCTCTAGTCTATGGAGCAGAGGCAGTTCTCCCCATGGAACTCGTATACGGGTCACCTCGAGTGCTCGCTTATGATGAGCTTGAGCAAGAGCAGCTGCGACAAGATGACACACTGCTCCTTAAGGAAGACCGTCTTCAGGCTGCTGTACGATCTGCTCGCTACCAGTAAGCTTTGCATCGCTACCATAGCCGCAAAGTTAACGCCAGAAGTCTCGAGGAAGGCGACCTTGTTCTTCGGCGCGTTTAGTCCGCCAAGAATTCCAACAAGTAGACGCCGAAGTGGGAAGGCCCTTACCGGGTGAAATGAGTCACTAGGCCTGGAGCTGTCCGTCTTGAGACCGAAGATGGCATTCCGGTGAGCAACTCCTGGATCATTGAGCATCTTCGTAAGTTTTACCCGTAAGGCGCGGTTGCCGGAACCCGTTCCGGCAACCACCTTTTGTACAAGTCTTGCCGCTGTTGCATGTAATCCTTTGTACAAAGCCGGGCGCAGACCCCGTGCATAAGTAAAGCTCATGTGCTCCGCACATCTTGTCGAATTCATGCTTTCTATTTTTTGCATGTGGTAACTGACACCTTGTGCAACAACTACCCCCGGTAAGCAATAACGAGCCGTAAGGCTCCATATCTTTGTTTTCTCTTCTTTCTTTTTCTCGAGGAGAAGAAGGTTCCCCCGCCCACTAGTTTTCCGGGGGAAAGGAGAAGATAATGGTATGGACCAGGCGTCGTTCAAGAAAGTTTCGCCTTGCCGGGAAGCAAACAACAGAAAAGCTAAGTTGCCAAAGTTTGAGCAATCAGATTTTTAAATTTTTAAGTTATCTTCCTTGAACGACCGTGCTTTGTATGGAAAGCCTGTGCGCGGTGGAACCAACTCGTAGCTAGTTGTGCCCTTACTTTGTTTCGAGTCCGCTCAACGACTTAAGTGTGCTGCGACTAGTGTCGCGCCCTTACTTTGTTTTTGAGCCCGCTCAGCAACTTAAGTGTGCTGCGACTAGTTGCGACAAGGTTTCTTGTCGGCAACGGCACCGCCAGCAGGCTGCTGAAGTCCCTCACTTAGCGCTCGCGGCTAAGGTGCCTGCGCCGGCAAGTTCCCTAAAAGCGTAGGGCAAAAACATACAAAGGAAGGAATCAAGTAAAGGAAATAACGTAGCAATCTTACCCAAAATAGAGTTATATTACAAGATAGCTTGTCGCAGCTCTAACAGATTGTTCTCATAACCTGACTAGCAGCGACAAGAAAAGAAGAAAACGGGCGGCCTAGTCTACGCGATCGCCCTCAACCCTCTTGATCCCGCTCACCTTGTCCACAATGGGTGCGACAAGGGCCTTGAGCGCCTCCATATCAACATCCGGCGGCAGGGACTTGAGGACGTTGGTGAGGTTGAGGCCCGGGTTGCGGAAGGCCACCTTCACCAACACCTTTTCAAGAGCCCCTGTGCAGATCTTGCTCGACTTGTAGGCCAGCCGCTTTGGAGTCGTCTCCCGGAGTCACTGGAGGTCCGTTGCCACGCCTTTGAAGAACAAAGTAAGCTTGGCGCTGGGTTGGAGCTTCTCGTCGGAGGGATACCCGAGATCCTCCATCCCCAGCTGTGCCAGCTCCTTGTCAATATCGGTGGCAGCATTCACGAGACCCTCCGTCCAGTGCTCGACGGTCCCCCTGAAAGTGTTCTGGACGGCAGCAGCACTCGCCAGCAGCGCCTTCTCGTCCTTGATCTCCTCCTTCAAGGCCGCCTCCCGCTCCCTGGCGCCGTCCAGCGTCTTGGTCAAAGTGGTCAGCTTCAACTCAAGATCCGCGTTGGAGTCCTTGGCGGTGGCAAGCTCCTTGCCATTCTCGGTGAGGCGAACCTGCAGCTCTGAGTTGCTGTGGGCGTCCTTCTCCCGCTCACTCTTGAGCGCGGCAATCTCCTCACCGCTCGCCTTGAGATCGGCCTCCAGCTGCGCCACCTTCGTCTCCAGCTCCTTCTTGGCAGCCTCGGCAGCTGCGGCAGCGTCATCTGCTTTCTTGAGGGCTCCGCCAAGTGATTGCTCGCTCGCGGCAAGCTCCTCCTCGTGGATGTCAAGATTGACCTTCCGCTGCGCCAGCTCGCCCTCCCGCGAGGACAGCTACTTAGCAGCAAGCCGCTGCTTTTCTTCGACTTCAGCCTTCTCGAGGAAGAAGGTCTGCTGCTCCTCGGCAAGTTGCTCCCGCTCATCTGCCAGGGACCGGAGAACTGCCTTGTTGAGACCCCGGAGCTCCTCCGCACGTTTCTCTATGTCAGCTCCCGCCTTCGCGGCAAGCGCCTCGCGGGACTCCAGCTTGGCTTGCCGAGCGCGGTAGAGAGACAACAGCTTCCGCAGCAGCCGCTCCTCCTCGGGCTCGCCGCTGGTGCTACTCGGCGCGTCCACTAGCGTCAGCCCAGCGAAGGCGAGCACCTCTCCATCGAAGATTTCTCCTTCGACCGACGCCCTGGACATTGACGCCCAGGGGAGGTTGATGAAGACGCCATCGCCGGCCTTCAGGTAGACGCCTGGCTGGGGCTCTTCGGAGCCTGGCGCTACGGCAGCGGCGGAGGGATCGGCGGTCGGCATAGCGCCTGGCGCTCCCGCGGCCTCAGGGTCGTCAGTGCGATCGCCGGACCCCTTGCTAGTTGCTGCGGCGGCAGCCTTGGCGGCCTCATCGCCGACGCGATCGTCGACGCCGGCTGCTTCTTCGGTGGCAGCGGCGTCGCCGGTGTTGCCGCGCGTGTTCTCTTCATCGGCAACCTCCGTCTCCATCGGCTCCGCAGCAGATGGATCTGACGGCCGGAAAGGGGAGAAAAACAGTCAAGCAAATATCCAAAAAGAAGAATCAAAAGAAGAAAAGCCCAAGGGAAGTTTGAAGCGAGAGGATTACCAGCGCGAGCCGGCTCCTCGGCAGGCTCCCTTGCCGGAGAGCTTTCCCTTGGCGGCGCAGTCGTAGTCTCCGCCGGCGGGGGGTCGCTGGTGCTGTCCCTTGCCGGAGACTTCTCCCTTGCCCGAGAACTCTCCCTTGGCGGAGAACTCTCCCTTGCCGAGGAGACCCTTGCCGGAGAACTCACCCTTGGCGGCGTAGTTGAAGCAGATGGCACGACGGGGGCGGTCTCCGGGCGCTCCTGGTGGGGCTGCTCTGCTCCTACACAAACCAACAAACAAATATAAGCAAAGAAAGAGCATCCACATGCGCCTAACAGTGGAAAGTGAACCATATACTTATGCTGGGGGCTGCGCTGGGGGCTGCTCTAAAGATTAGTTGCCGGGTCCGGCAAGGTGGTCTCGGTGGGTTCGTCCTCGACAATGATCACCTCCTCTCTCCTCGCCGGTACCTTGGCTCTCTTCGCCGCTCTCTGGGCCAGAGTCCTGAAAAGGGATAAGTTCAGAGTAAGGCAAAAGAGATACAAGACAAAACAACAAGAATTCAAGAAATACAAGTACGACAAGAATCTTACTCTTCTTCTTCCTCGTCAGAGCTGAGCGCGGAGAAGTCGAAGTCCGGCTCACGTCAAGTGCGAGGAGGCGGAGGAGTAGGCTCCCTTGGCCGCTTGGCAGGAGCAGTGGCGGTGGTCTAAGACGACCCCGCTCCAGCTGCCGCCGCGGCGTGAGAAGCGGCAGGAGCAGAAGCGTTGGTCTGGGAAGACCCCGCTCCAGTTGCCGCAGCAGCGCGAGGTGCTCCCGCGGCAACAGCACTTGCGGCGGTGGAGCGTGTCACGCGGCGCGGTGGCTGTCGACTCGTCTGCCGCTCCGCTACGTCCCCGGCCTTGCGGAGACGCCTTCTTGGTGGAGCTGGGGGCTCTGCTTGCGGCGAGCTGTCCGAAGATGAGGAGGAAGAGGAGTCGATCTCCAACGAGCCGCTCGTATCCTCGGCGGGCTCCCTCGACTCGATGCCCTGCTCGGCGGGCTCGCTCGACTTGACGTCTTGCCCGGCAAGCTCCTCCTCGCTGGAAAACTCCTCTCGCTCGGCAAGGCTTGCCGCCTTTGCTGCCTCTGCCTCCTCCACGGTGAATCCAAACTCGTCCGCGGCTGCGGCTGCCGCCGCCTCTTCCAGCCTAGTGGCGATGCGCTTCAGCTCTGTATCGGTGGTGTCGCGAGTGAGGCCTTTCTTCTCGTCGGAGCGAATCGTCACTTCTTCCAAGTTTTCAAAGAACTCCTACACGGCATCATATGCAGGCTCTTGCCAAGTTGGGTCAATCCCATGCGAGTCGCACAGCGGCATCATCGCGTGAATGCGGCTGAGCACGGAGTTGTTGCACACCGGAACGACACCCCTCGGCAACCTGAACACTTCGAGATGCTGAGGGTCATACTTGAACAGCTCCTGGAGCATCGCGTTGAGCTCCCGGACAATGAAGTTGAAGTTGAGGCCCGGGCGCAGCCTCATGATGTCCGCCGCATTCTCGAACTCCCAGGCGGGTCTCTTCCTCTCCTGCAGGGGGGCGATGCGGCGGCGAAGGAAGTCTGCGCCAACTGTGCCTACAGGGAGCCCGGCAAGCCTGAGGCGTTGGATCCGGTCGACGGCAATCTTTAGCCTATCGTCTTCCGAGGCCACGTTGCTCCAGTCGCTGCCGCGCACTACTGGGGTTTGGCGCCAGGCGGTAAATGGCTGCGGGTTCTCCTCAAGGATCCAGCACCAGTTTGCTCTCCATTCCTCCCATTTGCCGCGGAGCTCTCCCTCCAGATAAGCTTCCTTCTTGTGGGCTCTCGAGATCCAGGCGATTCCACCGGATAAAGGCTGTCCTCTCTCAACTCGAGGCATAAAGAAGTGGCGGAAAAGGGCTACATTTAGATAGACTCCGACAAAGTTTTCGCAGAGATGTGCGAAAACTGCCATGGTCAGAACATCATTGCGGGTGAAGTCAAGGAGACAGAACCCGTAGGTGTTCATGATATCGCAGAAAATTCAGAGAAAGGCGGGCAGAGCCCGCAATAGAAGAACAAGGCGAAGAAAGGGTATCCAGTTGGAGCCGTTTTCCAAGCAACGGCTGGAAGTACCTTCGTGCGCGGATGCGCCCGCGTCTCCCCCGACCAGAAGAGGTAGTAGCACTCCCTCAGCTCCCTCGCGGCTAGCTTGGGGGGGAAGACAGCCCGCTCCTTTCGCAGCGCCGCGAGCCGCTGCGCCTCGGCCGACTTCGCGCCCTTCCCCTTGTCGGTTTTCGGAGCCATGGCGGAAGTGGTGAGGGAGGTCGACGGCGTTGGTGGTGCTAGTGGCGATGGGGGGCGGAGCCCTGCTCTCTTTCAGCTTTGGGAAGAAGGGGAGCGGCGGAGGTTTTCGAGGTTGGAGTAGCAACGAGTGGATGGGCGAACTGTCCCTGTTGTCCCTCCTTATAAGGGGGGAGGGAGCGGACGTTCCGCCTTTCCGAATAAACAAACCGCCCACGATCTCTCCCACGACGCCACAATCAACGCGTGCCGTTCGGGGAGGGCGCCGTGGATACGGAGAAAGATACGGCTTAAACCAGGCCGCGCGTGCCCGTGCCCTGTTTTGGGCCTGGCCCGACAGCGCTCGGCATAGTGTATGGCCCAGGCCCGGGGGCTCCTGTCGGTGTACTAGAGTAGGGGTACCCTAGTATCCCGAACTTGTGCACGGGCAGTCGCAGCGCGCCGCGGCAAGGCTTGCCGGGTGGCCGCCAAGGTCCTCCGTGGTTCCTTTGGAGCCATTCAAGAACAAAGTATTCAAGCCAAGGAGACAAGGCCCCGGCAAGAGGAGCTTGCTGGGAAGGCCACTCAAGGCACAAGACCCCGGCGAGAGGATCTTGCCGGGAGGGCCAACCAAGGCATCTCAAGGAACTTGCCGCGACGGGCCACGCATCCCGGCAAGGCCCGGTGAGCGACAAGCTCCCGGATGCGACAAGACAACGACCGCGGCAAGGCGCTTGCCGCGGCAAGCTACCCCTCTGTACCCATGCTCCAGCACATCCGCCAACGTGTTGCTCTAGGACCCTTCCAGGCGTACGTGGTCGGAGGCTGTGCAGCCAGCGGTACGCGGTGGCAAGCGGCGCTGACAAGGTTGCCATCGTGGCGAACGGTGGCGTCCCTGACGGTCCCTTTTTGCACTGTTTAGGCGACGCAGATGGGCATTTAATGCTCTTGTCCCCTGCCGTCAGGGTTAGGTATGATACATTGTATAGGTAGTTGTGCCAACCACAACACCTTTCCATTTTTACCCTCAACAGCGTTGCCACCTGTCGGTGACCCCTTGAGCATATAAAAGGAGGCCCATGCGCAACGTAGAGGGGGGTTCGAAGCATCAGAACACTCATGCTCGGTCTCATTAGCTGCTGGTGTGTACTGTAGCATACAGCGCTCCCGAGCAAGAACTCAATACAAACCACAAAGCAGGAGTAGGGTTTTACGCATCTGTGCGGCCCGAACCTGGGTAAACTGCTCGTGTGCTTCGTCTCGATCTGCTCTTCGTGCGATCTCCGCCCCCGCCGAACCGAAAGGGACTCGGTCCGCCGGTCCCATAGGTGTTCGTGGATCAGTTTCCCCGGCATTAATTCATTGAGCAAATCATTTTATGCTTTAAGAACTTGTTCTACCTGAGTGGTAACCATAGAAGCATGTTTACTAATTTGTTTAAGTTCACCATTAACTCTAGACATATAATCTCTCAAGTGTTCAATCATATAAGCATTATGTTTCAATTGTCTACCAACATAAGCATTGAAGTTTTCTTATTTAACAATAAAATTTTCAAACTCATCTAAGCATTGGCTAGCAGACTTATTATGAGGAATATCACCTTCATCAAATCCATAGAGATAATTTACCTTTACTACCTGTGTCGGGTTATCAAGACAATGTATTTCTTTAATAGGTGGTAAATTCTTAACATCTTCAGCTTTAATACCTTTTTCTTGCATAGATTTCTTTGCCTCTTGCATATCATGAGGGCTTAGAAATAGAATACCCCTTTTCTTCGGACTTGGCTTAAGAGTTGGTTCAGGAAGTGTCCAATTATTTTCAGTACTCAACATATTATTCAATAGCAATTCAGCTTTATCAACAATCCTTTCTGTGAAAACACAACCAGCACAACTATCCAGGTGGTCTCTGGAAGCATCGGTTAGTCCATTATAAAAGATATCAAGTATTTCATTTTTCTTAAGAGGATGATCAGGCAAAGCATTAAGTAATTAGAGAAGCCTCCCCCAAGCTTGTGGGAGACTCTCTTCTTCAATTCACACAAAATTATATATTTCCCTTAAGGCAGCTTGTTTCTTATGAGCGGGAAAATATTTAGCAGAGAAGTAATAAATCATATCCTGGGGACTACGCACACAACCAGGATCAAGAGAATTAAACCATGTTTTAGCATCACCCTTTAGCGAGAACGGAAATAGCTTAAGGATTTAATAGTAACGAATTTTTTCCTCATTGGTGAATCGGGTGGCTATATCATTCAGTTTAGTAAGATGTGCAACAACAGTTTCAGATTCATAGCCATGGAAAGGATCAGATTCAACCAAAGTAATTAACTCAGAAATACAGATAGGTGAAGTAGCAAAAGCAGGGTCATATTTCATTCTAGCATTCACAGAATTTTCTTTCATCTTAGCTAACAGTTTCTTAAGATCATATCTATCTTTGCAAGCTAAAAGATCTCTAGCAGTTTGTTCATCCATAACATAACCCTCAGGCACAACAGGCAATTGATATCTAGGGGGAGAATCTTCAACATCACTTTCATCAATATTATCAGTTTTAATAATTTCATTCTCCCTAGCCCTAGCAAGTTGTTCTTCAAGAAATTCACCTAGTAGCACAATATTATCAAGCATAGAAGTATTTTCATAATAAGTATCATGCATAGCAGAAGTGGCATCATCAAGAACATGCAACATATCAGATTCAATAGCAGGTGTAGGTGTTGCAAGTTTACTCAAAACAAAAGGTGAATCAAGTGCAGAGCTAGATGGCAGTTCCTTACCTCCCCTCGTAGTTGAGGGAAAGATCTTGCTTTTTTTTGTCTCTCAAGTTCTTCATAGTGATTAACAGATATAAATCCCAAGTGACTCAAAGAATATAGCTATGCTCCCCCGCAACGGCGCCAGAAAATAGTCTTGATAACCCACAAGTATAGGGGATCGCAACAGTTTTCGAGGGTAGAGTATTCAACCCAAATTTATTGATCGACACAAGGGGAGCCAAAGAATATTCTCAAGTATTAGCAGTTGAGTTGTCAATTCAACCATACCTGAAAGACTTAATATCTACAGCAAAGTATTTAGTAGCAAAGTAGTAAGGAAGTACGATAACGGTGGCAAAAGTAACAGTAGAATTTTTGTTAATTGTAACAGTGGCAACGGAAAAGTAACTAAGAAAAGATCAATATGTGAAAAGGTCGTAGGCATTGGATCAGTGATGGATAATTATGTCGGATGCAATTCCTCATGCAACGGTTATAACATAGGGTGACACAGAACTAGCTCCAGTTCATCAATGTAATGTAGGCATGTATTCCGAATATATTCAAACGTGCTTATGGAAAAGAACTTCCATGGCATCTTTTTTCCTACCCTCCCGTGGCAGCGGGGTCCTATTGGAAACTAAGGGATATAAAGGTATCCTTTTAATATAGTACCATAGCAAAGCATTAACACTTAGTGAATACATGAACTCCTCAAACTACGTTCATCGCCGGGAGTTGTCTCGATTGTTGTCACTTCGGGGTTGCCGGATCATAACACATAGTAGGTGACTATTGACTTGCAAGATAGGATCAAGAACTCACTTATATTCATGAAAACATTATAGGTTCAGATCTGAAATTATGGCACTCGGGCCCTAGTGACAAGAATTAAGCATAGCAAAGTCATTGCAACATCAATCTTAAAACATAATGGATACTAGGGATCAAACCCTAACAAAACTAACTCGATTACATGGTAAATCTCATCCAACCCATCACTGTCCAGCAACCCTACAATGGAATTACTCACGCACGACGGTGAGCATCATGAAATTGGTGATGGAGGAAGGTTGATGATGACAATGCCGACGGATTCCCCTCTCCAGAGCCCCGAACGGACTCCGGACCAGCCCTCCCGAGAGAGATTAGGGCTTGGTGGCGGCTCCATATCGTAAAACACGATGAATCCTTCTCTCTGATTTTTTTCTCCCAGAACGTGAATATATGGAGTTGGAGTTGAGGTCGGTGGAGCCTCAGGGGGCCCACGAGATAGGCAGGCGCACCCAGGGGGCAGGTGTGCCCCCCACCCTCGTGGACAGGGTGTGGGCCCCTGGTCTTGATTCTTTCGCCAGTATTTTTTATATATTGCAAAAATATTCTCTGTGGATTTTTAGGTCATTCCAAGAACTTTTTTTTCTGCACAAAAATAACACCATGGCAATTCTGCTGAAAACAGCGTCAGTCCAGGTTAGTTCCAGTCAAATCATGCAAGTTAGAGTCCAAAACAAGGGCAAAAGTGTTTCAAAAAGTAGATATGTTGGAGACGTATCACCAGGTCACAACTCTGATTCTTCTTTCAGATACGTCTCCAATGTATCTATAATTTTTGATTGTTCCATGCTATTATATTATCCTTCTAGGATGTTTTACGGGCTTTATTATACACTTTTATATGATTTTTGGGACTAACCAATTAACCCAGAGCCCAGTGCTAGTTTCTGTTTTTTCCTTGTTTTTGAGTATCACAGAAAAGGAATACCAAACGGAGCCCAATTGACCTGAAACTCAACGAAGGTCATTTTTGGACCAGAAGAAGCCCAGTGAGTACCGGAGGAGGACCAGAAGATTCCCGGGCTGCCCACGAGGGTGGGGGCGCCCCCCCCCTGGGCGCACCCCCCTACCTCATGGACAGCCCGGAGACCCCCTTACTTTTTCCCGACTCCAACACCTCTTATATATACAGAAACCTCCAGAAAATAACCTAGATCGGAAGTTCCGCCGCCGCAAGCCTTTGTTGCCACTGAAAACCAATATAGACCCGTTCTGGCACCCTGCCGGAGGGGGGATCTCTCTTCGGTGGCCATATTCATCATCCCGGCACACTCCATGACGAGGAGGGAGTAGTCCACCCTCGGGGCTGAGGGTATGTACAAGTAGCTATGTGTTTGATCTCTTTCGTGTTCTTGAGATGGCACGATCTTTATGTATTGCGAGCTTTGCTATTATAGTTGGATCTTATGATGTTTCTCCCCCTCTATCTTCTTGTAATGGATTGATTTTTCCCTTTGAAGTTATCTTATCAGATTGAGTCTATAAGGATTTGAGAACACTTGATGTATGTCTTGCATGTGCTTATCTATGGTGAAAATGGGATATCATGTGATCTACTTGATTCATGTTTTTGTGATCAACTTGCGGGTTCCATGACCTTGGGAATCTATGCATAGGGTTTGGCACACGTTTTCGTCTTGACTCTCCAGTAGAAACTTTGGGGCACTCTTTAAAGTTCTTTGTGTTGGATTGAATAGATGAATCTGAGATTGTGTGATGCATATCGTATAATCATGCACACAGATACTTGAGGTGACAATGGAGTATCTAGGTGACATTAGGGTTTTGGTTGATGTGTGTCTTAAGGTGTTATTCTAGTACGAACTCTATGATACATCGAACGGAAAGAATAGCTCTGTTATTTTACTACGGACTCTTGAATACATCGATGAGAAAGAATAACTTTGAGGTGGTTTCATAACCTACAATAATCTCTTCGTTTGTTCTCCCCTTTTAGTGACTTTGGAGTGACTCTTTGTTGCATGTTGGGGGATAGTTATATGATCCGATTATGTTATTATTGTTGAGAGAACTTGCACCAGTGAAAGTATGAACACTAGGCCTTCTTTCCTAGCAAAGCAATACCGTTTACGCTCACTTTTATCTTTAGTTACCTTGCTGTTTTTATATTTTCAGATTACAAAAACCTATATCTACCATCCATATTGCAGTTGTATCACCATCTCTTTGCCGAATTAGTGCACCTACACAATTTACCATTGTATTGGGTGTGTTGGGGACACAAGAGACTCTTTGTTATTTGGTTGCAGGGTTGTTTGAGAGAGACCATCTTCATCCTCCGCCTCCCACGGATTGATAAACCTTAGGTCATCCACTTGAGGGAAATTTGCTACTGTCCTACAAACCTCTGCACTTGGAGGCCCAACAATGTCTACAAGAAGAAGGTTGTGTAGTAGACATCAAGCTCTTTTCTGGCGCCGTTGCCGGGGAGGTGAGTGCTTGAAGGTATAACTTTAGATCTTGCAATCAAATCTTTTAGTTTCTTGTTTTATCGCTAGTTTAGCTTATAAAAGAAAACTACAAAAAAATGGAATTGATGTTACCTCATATGCTTCATCTTTTTAATATCTTTCATGAAAATGATGAGAAGGAAAATTGTGCTCATTTACTAGAAGAAGAATTACATAGAATGCTTGGCACTAAAACCTTGAATGATGAGCATGATTGCAATGTTGTTAGTGTGAAGTGAATTCTTTGAATATCCATAGTACTAATGATGATTGCACTAGTCATGATGAAAACATCTCTTATAGGCATGTCAATTTTTGTGGAGTGCATAGAGTTTGCAAGTACACACCAAATAGGGAAGACAGATTTTGCAAGAGGCATAAGTATTTACAAACTAAATGGTTGCAAGAAAGGCTAGATGTTTGTGCTGAAAATTTAAATTTTCTTAGCCGTACTTGTGAACTTTGCAATTAACGTGGTCACTTAAATCTCCAATGCAAATTGTTTCATGATCGAATCGTGTCCAAAAATTGTGATGACTTGATTTCCCTTGCACATCATAATGAACTTAGTTTGCTTGTGGGTTATGAAGAAATCAAACGTACAACTAAGAATCTTCCAGAATTTGTCCTTGATAAAGTTCTTGATTTTGATCTAGATGAAATTTATATGTATTATGCGGTGAATTGCATTGAAAATCCTTATATTGCCAATTACTTAAAGACAAGAAAACAAATAGAAGATGAAGAGAATACTAATGAAAGGGAAGAGACTTCCCATTACCCTCCTAATATTTCTTTTGTTGAATCAGGTAATGAGGAGGAGCCTTCTATTCAACCAATCTCATCAATAAGGAGCTCCGAAAGGAGGATTAAACCCACACATAATGTGAATAAGTAAAAGAAAAGCCGGAGAAGCAAAGGTAAAAGGGTATACCTTCCAAATGATGTTGCTCCTATTACGTATTGTGATGATGATAATTGCTATACTGTCGGTGCTATCCATACTATTAATGATGAGAGTTATTATGCTTATGATATGAAAAGGCCCAAGCTTGGGGATGCTATGTTTGATGAGAATGACATGTTTGAGAATTTATTTGCTGAAATTAATTTTTGTCCCAAGCTTGGGGATGCTACGTTTGATGAAGATATTATTTTTGCCTCCCAAGTTTTGATATGCAAATTTATTATGATGATAGCATGCCTCCTACTTATGATGATTATTGTGATGACACTTATGCTATAAAAAGTAGTGACGATTATATTTATAAAACTTCTCATGATTATGATTACCCTTTTTAAGAACATTACTCTTTTAATGTGGAAACAGTTTATAGTATTCGAGTTACTTATGATACTCCCACTATTCCGAATGAGAAGAATTTTGCTTATGTGGAGAGTAGTGAATTTTCTATGCTTGTAGATCTTGAAAAGAATGCTTTATGTGATGGTTATATTGTTGAATTCATTCATGATGCTACTGAAAATTATTATAAGGGAGGAATATATGCTTGTAGGAGTTGCAATAATATCAAGTTTCCTCTCTATGTGCTTAAAATCTTGAAGTTATTCTTGCCTTGCCTTCCTATGCTAGTTAATTATCATTCCCATAAGTTGTTTGCTCACAAAATCCATATGCATAGGAAGTGGGTTAGGCTTAAATGTGTTAGTCATATTCTACATGATGCTTACCTTATGTTTCAATTCTTATCTTTTATGCGAGCATCATTGAAATCATTATGCCTGGCTAAAAGGCATTAAATAAAAGTGCCTGTTGGGAGACAACCCAATATTTACCCTTACTGTTTTTATGTGTGCACATGATTAAGCTACTGTAGTAATAATCTTTTATAGCTTTTGTTTCAATAAAGTGCCAAGTAGAACCTTTGGGAAGACTTGGGTGAAGTGTATGCGATCTTGCTGTAAAAAACAGAAACTTTGCGCTCACGAAATTAGTTGACATTTTTTACAGAAGAGTGCTTTTGAGTTGATTCTTTTTGCAGAAGATTTATAGACAAATTACTCACATCCACCAATTTATTTCAGAATTTTTTGAGTTACGGAAGTATTTGAAAGTTACAGATTGCTACATATTGTTCTATTTTTGACAGATTGTGTTTTCATTGTGTTGTTTGCTTATTTTGATGAATCTATGAGTAGTATCGGAGGGTATGAACCATAGAGAAGTTGAAATACAGTATATATTACACCAATATGAATTTAGAATGAGTTCACAACAGTACCTAAGTGGTGGTTTTATTTTCTTATACTAACGGAGCTTACGAGTTTTCTGTTGAGTTTTGTGTTGTGATGTTTTCAAGTTTTGGGTAAAGATTCGATGGACTATGGAATAAAGAGTGGAAAGAGCCTAATCTTGGGGATGCCCATGGCACCCCAAGGTAAAATTCAAGGACAACCAAAAGCCTAAGCTTGGGGATGCCCCGGGAAGGCATCCCCTCTTTCATTTTCGTCTATCGGTAACTTTACTTGATGCTATATTTTTATTTACCACATGATACATGTTTTGCTTGGAGCGTGATTTTATTTTGTTTTGCTTGCTATTTGAATAATATCCCAAGATCTGAATTTTTTAAATGTTAGAGAGTCTTCACATAGTTACATAATTATTCAACTACTCATTGATCTTCACTTATATCTTTTGGAGTAGTTTGATATTGTTCTCATGCTTCACTTATATTATTTGGAGAGTCTTTTAGAATAGCATGGTAATTTGCTTAGGTTATGAATTTAGTCCTAGTATGATGGGCATTCAAGAGGGATATAATAAAAACTTCCATATAAAGTGCATTGAAAAGTATAAGAACTTTGATACTTGATGATTGTTTTGAGATATGAGGATGGTTGTGATGCCCCCGATTTGACCGTACACGAATCATTCACGCAAAGATGTACGACCAAGATCAGGGACTCACTGTAAGATATCATAACACAACTCTAGACACAAATAAAATACTACAAGCTTTATATTACAAGATAGGGGCCTCGAGGGCTCGGATACATAAGCTCGAATACACAAGAGTCAGCGGAAGCAACAATATCTGAGTACAGACATAAGTTAAACAAGTCTGCCTTAAGAAGGCTAGCACAAAAGCAACATGATCGAACAGGCAAGGCCTCCTGCCTGGGAGCCTCCTAACTACTCATGGTCGTCAGCGGCCTTCATGTAGTAGTAGCCTCCATCGGGGTAGTAGCAGTCGTCAAGGTGGCTTCTGGCATCCTGGAATACACCGTCTAGTTGCATCAATCAGAAAGAAGAAAGAAGGGGAAAAGGGGGAGCAAAGCAACCGTGAGTACTCATCCAAAGTACTCGCAAGCAAGGATCTACACTACATATGCATCGATATCAATGAAAAGGGTAGTATCTGTGGACTAAGCTGCATAATGCCAGAATAAGAGGGGGAGAAGCTAATCCTACCGAAGAGTAGCATCTTCTGGAAACAACCAATCTTGGAGCAGTAGAAGAGAGTACAGAATAACATATTATAGCTATCAAGCATGTTGTAGCATTAACGCCCAGAGATCCTTCCTCGACTCCCTGCAAGGAAGCAATCCCGGAGCCACATATCCATTCATGTCTCAACATCCAGTTCTAGTTGTATCGATCGGGAAACAACTCCAAGTATCCGTTACCATAGGACAGGCTATCGATAGATGTTTTCTTCCCCGCAGGGGTGCACCAACTTACCCACCATGCTCGCTTAACTCGGGCTGGACACACCATCAAGTCCTGCCCGGCATCGGCCAAACAATAAGCCGCAACCCGACCTAGGCTTAATAGAGAGGTCATGCACGCCGGACTAAACCTATGCCCCCAGGGGTCATGTGCCATCTCGCCGGACTAAACTTATGCATAGAAGGATCCGGGATGGGTTACGTTCATTCGGAACAAGCTTAATCACAATACCCCCCCTGGAATACATACATGGGCGGCTTATGCTCTTCTTAATGGAAGAAAAACTGTCTAGTATGCGACAAGATGTCATTCAGGAATTTGTCGCGCTTTATCAAAGACTAGGGCCTTATCTACCGATCGAGCCCTACTTGGTCGATGAAGCGCTTCGTTCCTATCTGGATCATATTCACGCAACTGATTCTTTCCTTATTCTCCAAGCGTCTTATCAAGATATGCGAGAGAATGAGGGAGGATCAGTTTTCTTTGAAAATGATGTTTCCCATAACCGGGATTTCATTGACGCGGAAAGCTCCGCAAGGAGGTGTATGGAAGTGGAACAGAGGATCCGGTGGGAAGAAATCCCCAAGAGCAAGGCATGTCTCAAAAAGGCTGAGCACGAGCATGCTCTCGACTTGTTTAAGTCGGAGGATCTTAGAAGGGAATTATAAAAAAAGAGTGGGGTAGCTCAGTAATTCTAATTCTTTTCTCTTCCAGCTCCCGGGCCCCTCTTTGATAAGGAAAGTTTTCATTTTAAAATAAAAAAAATGACAAATATGGTTCGATGGCTCTGCTCTACTAACCACAAGGATATTGGCACTCTCTATTTCATCTTCGGTGCCATTGCACGAGTGATGGGCACATGCTTCTCCATACTGCTTCGTATGAAATTAGCCCGACCCGACGATCAAATTCTTGGTGGGAATCATCAACTTTATAATGTGTTAATAACGGCTCACGCTTTTTAATGATATTTTTTATGGTTATGCAGGCGATGATAGGTGGATTTGGTAATTGGTTTGTTCCGATTCTGATAGGTGCACCTGAGACGGTTTTTCCATGATTAAATAATATATCATTCTGGTTGTTGCGACCTAGTCTCTTGCTACTATTAAGCTCAGCCTTAGTAGAAGTGGGCAGCGGCACTGGGTGGACAGTCTAGCCGCCCTTAAGTGGTATCACCAGCCATTTTGGAGGAGCAGTTGATTTAGCAATTTTTAGTCTTCATCTATCAGGTATTTCATCAATTTTAGGTTCTATCAATTTTATAACAGCTATCTTCAACACGCGTGGACCTGGAATGACTATGCATAGATTATCACTTTTTGTGCGGTCCGTTCTAGTGACAGCATTCCTACTTTTATTATCACTTCCGGTACTGGCGGGGGAAATTGCAATGTTATTAACCAATCGAAACTTTAATACAACCTTTTTTGATCCTCTAGGAGCTCTTTTAGCCTCATCTTTCTCTTTGGGAAGTTCTCCTGTTTGGAGGAAATGGACAATGTTCCTTCCCAACTTGGAGCCTGGGCTCGGCAACAATGACTAATGGCACCTTTGCATCCACGGGGGTGCACTCTTCAACTGCGGGGACCGCGGGTCCGACAAGTAAATGGGAGTTGTTTCTGGCAGGGTCCCTGCCAGGTGCCCCAGAGAGCTCTATCGGCAGAGGCTTACCGTAGTCCAGTTTCCTCCTTTTTCTGGCCATTGTTGCTGGGGATACGGAGGGCTGAGTATGGTGGAGAACAAAATATCCTAGTCCCACAGAAAGCTTTTGTGCCTCACATTTTTGATAGATGATCAACAATGCAGTGTTCTGGACGGAGTGCGTGTTCTGCTTGCAATCCATCAAAATGCTCCTCCAGTCTTCTCACTTCCTCGATGTATGCATCCATCAATGGGCTTTGATAATCCTTATTGACTTGTCTCACCACCAACCGCAAATCTTCTCGGATGATCAGATTCTTGATTCCCAGCTCGGTGGCAATTCTGAGCCCGGCAAGGAGCCCCTCATACTCTGCTGTATTGTTGGTGGCCTCCTCCCGTGGAAAGTGCAACTGGATGACGTACTTAAAGTGCTCCCCAGTGGGGGCGAAGAGAAGCACGCCAACCCCTGTGCCTTCCAAGGATAAGGCACCATCAAATTACATGATCCATTCTTGGGGTGATTCCTTGCCGAGGATATCTGTCTCTAACTTTTCCTCATCAGAGGTTGGCGTCCATTTAGCAATAAACTCTGCCAATGCCCTGCTCTGAATTGTTGATGAGCTCTCAAACTTCAAACCAAAGCTCGACAACTCCAATGCCCACTCTACCATCCTACCGGTAGCCTCTAGGTTTCGAAGTATCCTTTGCAGCGGGAAGCATGTGACAACCGTTATCTCATGAGCATGGAAGTAGTGGCGCAGTTTCCTTGACGCCATGACTAGGCCAAAAATCATTTTTTGGGTGCCAGAGTACCTGGATCTAGCCCCCCTGCAACAGAGAGCTGACGAAGTACACTAGGCGCTGCACCACTTTCTTCCTTGACATATCCTTTGGGTTGCCATTGCTATCATGCTCATCCTTATCTTGATCCAGAACTGGCATTGCTAGGCAGTGCTCATCCTTCTCCCGGGAAGGAACAATAGCTGAGGTTGTTGCTTATTCTACTTCCCGTTGTGCCACCAAGGCTGCACTAACCACTTGATTAGTTGCCGCTAGGTATATCAGCAACGGTTCTTGTGGTTTGGGCGCAACCAAGGTAGGCACCGAGGACAAGTAGGTCTTCAACTCTTGCAGTGCTAAATCTGCTTTCGGGGTCTACTTTACGGGTCCTGCCTTCTTCAAGATCTTAAAGAATGGCAAGGCACGCTCGGCAGACTTGGAGAAGAACCTGCTCAGTGCGGCGATGCACCCAGTTAAATGCCTGACATCCTTCACTGTCCTTGGTGCCTGTATCTGCTTGATAGCTTTGATCTTGTCGGGGTTGGCTTCTATACCATCGAGGGATACAAAGAAACCAAGTAGCTTGCCGGAGGGAACACCAAACATACACTTCTCTAGATTCAGCTTCAAGTTGATCTTGTGCAAATTGGCAAATGTCTCTTCTAAATCTTGGATGAGGGTTAACTTTTCCTTAGTTTTGACCACAATGTCATCCATATATCCTTAAATATTGCTTGCAGCTGTGGCTCAAAACCAATCTGGATAGCTCTCGTGAAGGTAGACCCGACACTCTTTAACCCAAAAGGCATACACATAGAGCTGTAGGTACCACATGGGGTGATGAAGGAGGTCTTCTCTTCATCTTCTTCGGACATGAAGATCCGATGATATCCAGAATATGCGTCCAAAAGAGAGAGGAGATCACAACCTGAGGTGGACTCCACTATCTGGTCGATGCGCGGTAAGGGAAATGGATCCTTCGAGCAGGCCTTGTTCAGATCAGTGAAATCTATACGAAACCTCCAGTTTCCATTGGCCTTGCACACAACCACCGGATTGGCCAATCATGTTGGGTGTAGTACTCCATTGACCAAACTAGCTGCTTCAAGTTTCTTGATCTCCTGCTATGAACTATTGCCGTTCCAAGGCTTGCTTCCGGACCTTCTGCTTGACGGGTCGGGCATGTGGGTAGACAACAAGGTGGTGCTCGATTACCTCGCTGGGAACACCAGGGATGTCAGATGGTTGCCAGGCAAACACATCGACATTCGCCTGCAGGAAGGCAACGCGCATGCTTTCCTATTTGTCATCGAGGGTGGCACTGATGGTAAAGGTACCATCAGCACCATCCAGCCCCACTGGGACCTTCTTCACAGTGGGCGCAACAACCTTGGACCTCTTACTATTGGAGCTCTCCGGCAAATCATCTATAGGCAAAACATATCACGGAAAGGTGGGCTCTCCGGGTCCCTTACCAAGGCTCTGAACAGTTTCCTTCTTTCTCTTGCTTTCCTTGGTGGGACGAGTGATCTCTGTGGCCTCTGCCACAACTGCATCTCTGTACAACTTATCTACACAAATGATTGTGTCCTTCTCATATGATGGAATGGATAGGACTCCCATGGGCCCTGACATTTTCAAGATGTTGTAAGCATAGTGGGATGCTGCCATAATCTTAGCGAGAGCTGGTCGTCCAAGGATTCCACTATACAGCAGGGGGAGGTCGACCACGTCACACACAACTTTCTCTGTCCTGTAGTTGAATTCTCCCCCAAACGACACCGGCAATGTAATCTTTCCCTTGGGACGGCTCCTGCTGGGATTAACTGCTTGAAATGTGCCAGTAACCTCAAGCTCTTCTTCTGATATCTAGAGTCTGCTAATGACCTTTGGGGAAATCAGATTCAACCCGGCCCAGCCATCGACTAACATCTTTGTCACTTTGAGGTTGCAAATTCTTGGTGAGACCTACAATGGCCGGCACCCTACTGTAGAGGTGTGGCCAAGGTGATCCTCCTTGTCAAAGATCATCGGCATGCAGAACCACTTGAGCGGCGTCCGAAACTCCACTGCCGGCTCCATGGCATTGAGTTCAGATGTCCACTTCTTGAGTTGGTAATGAGAGGAATGCAAATACGCACCCTCGTCAATGCACAGAGCGTCAAGGACCTTTTGGAACTCCTGCTTGTTGGTTTCCTCTTCATCCCCTCCATCACTTTCCTCCTTGAAATACTCCTTCTTGCGGCCCCTGGCGGGTATCCCTTTATTCCTAAAACCCATGCCAGGGCAATTTGTATCACCACCCCGGCCCTTTCCGCCAGTGCCATTATGACCTTTCTCCTTATCTCTTCTCTCATACTCAGCCCTCTATTTCTTGGCAAGCTGCTCAACTTGATGGCATTCTTGGAGATTATGGCCCTTAGTCCGGTGGATTTTGCAGCAAGGGCCATCACTCTTCCCGGCCTTATCAGC
Organism: Secale cereale; assembly: GCA_902687465.1. Classification (NCBI taxonomy): domain Eukaryota; kingdom Viridiplantae; phylum Streptophyta; class Magnoliopsida; order Poales; family Poaceae; genus Secale; species Secale cereale. The sequence continues at coordinate 169,329,688 of LR738709.1, forward strand.
GGCTGTGGCCTCCCGGCAATTGTTTCATGAGACAGCCTCCTTGCGGGAGGCCTCAGCTTTTTCCTTCTTACCGGTACTAGGTGTGCCTGATCCTTCAACTGTCATCACTGTCTTATCTTTGTGCTTCTTACTGTGTTTCTTGTTCTTCTTCTTCTAACTGGTGGTACCATCGTCATCCTCTGAATCGATGTCGACGTCATCCTCTTCCCCAGGGAGCTTCCTCCCCTCCTCCACCCGATCACACTTGTCTACCATGGTGTAAAGCTCCTTCACAGTCTTGGGCAGACAAACGTTCTTCTTCGAACGTATCCGGTGATTACGCACGTTAGACTGGAAGGCTGTTATCGTTGCTACCGGGTGGATGTCTGATATGTTTCTGTGCACTCGACTAAACCCCTACATGTACTTCCACAGAGTCTCTCCTTCCTTCTGCGGGAGCAACTGCAAATTGCTGGGCCGCCCTGGTTCTTGGTGGCCGCCTTCTCATCTCTTTCTCTGGCAGCTTGAATAGCGATGGTGTAGATGCCCAAGAACTCTGTCGGGTTTAGCTTCACATCATACTTCTCTTGAATCTCTGGCTGGAACATGCGAGCAGACGGCCAACGGACTTGTCGTAGCTCACTGGTGAAGGCGGGGCACCCTGCCTCAAAAGGCAAGTACCCGCCCCCGTCGAGTGCTGGTTCGTCGACGTTGGAGCTGCCGCGCCCATTGGGCTGGCAGTCTTTGCCGCGGCATTGCTCTATGGTGACGCGCGTGCACTCCCTCTACCTGCCCTCTGGGGCTCGTTGTTGGCCTTGATGTGTTCGTGGGTGCAATGAAGCCATCGAGATGTTGTCGGGCTCCGGGACGCGTGCCCCCCGCGCTAGTTGTCGTGGCAGAGACTACACCATGGGCGTGGCACCTTCGTCACAACCAGCAACATGGGCCGGCAACATGGCTTGGGGAGGCCATGGCGGGCCAGCCTGCCGTGATCTCTCCGCATCAGCGAAACCAATCAGACTTTGGATGGTAGCTCGCCACTCATCCATCTCATCGGCTACCGGTGGAAATTCCAGCAATAGCTGGGCCCGCGCCATAGCCTCCACAGCAGTGCTTGGGATTGATGATGACGTGGACCGCAGGGTCGCTCGGCTCCTGGCGGTGCCAGCGGCCGTTGCACCATGCCCTTGTTGCTGAGAACCAGCTGCTTGGACGGCACGGTAACGAGGGGAAGGCGCTTATGGGCCAGTGGTTCCATTGGGCACAATAGCCGGGTCCACCCGCCCTCGGGGTGGCGCAAGCTCCAAGGTCGCGCCCACAGCGGGGGTGGCCGAAGAGTTACGATTTTCCAAAGAGCTATTGGCACAGCCGAGGCTATGCCCGTTGGCCAGACGGGGATATACAGAAGCAGTGACCTCTCCGCCTGTACCTCGTGGGACGTCGCCGCTCGGGTGTTGTTGGTGCTGCTCTTCTCCGACATTTTCGGCCTCCACTTCGGCTGCGAGAGAGGCAGTGACGATGCAACCTGCATCGACTGTGTTTCCTGCTGCGTCCGTGTTTCCATGCACCCCCTCATGCCCCGCAGCGTCAGCGGATGCGAGCGGTGGGGCCTTTGAGGAGGATGGATGGGCCGCAGTGCCGGACTTCTTCTTGGGCACCATGGTTGATGGAGCCGAAGAAGGCGAAGCTGGCGATGAAGATGACGCGCTACTTACGCTCTCGGGTTCACGCAAGTGACCCCCCTACCTGGCGCGCCAAAGATGTCGGGTAATAACCACAACCACGTATGGGACGGAGGTCCCTTTTGGTTCGGCAAGGGGATGGACACGTTTCACAAAGAGTGGAGAAGTGCGGAGCAGTGCGTCGGGGATCACATGGGTAGTTTTTACCCAGGTTCGGGCTGTTGCGAGGCAAAAAAACCCTACTCCTGCTTTGGTGGATTGATGATGGAATGGTGGAAAATGGACGCGCCACTCTTGCCCGGCAGGGTTGCCTTGGGGTGAAAGTGGTTGCGCGTATGAGTGTGTATGGGTTTGAATGGCCGAATCCTTTCTATGGTTGCCATGGGCCTCCTTTTATAGGTGAAGGGGTCACCACAATGGCAAATTAGTCTTTCCAAGCTAATTAGATAGCAAACAGTTCTATCATACCTAACTCTGCAGCTGAGAGAGTGCATTAAATGCACCGCTTAGTGTCCCATCACAGCTCGTCCAACAAGCCTTGTCAGGCTATTTCGCCAGCTGCGTTCCTGCTTGCTTGACACGTCTCTGGACGGGTGTCATTTGGTTGTTCTTGTGGTAGGACATGGCTGCCACGTAGAAAGAGGCGGCCACTAAGCCACCTTGGAGCTTGACACCGCACTGATCAGTGATGGACATCCCTGTGAGGTGGAGTTTTACCTCCGTGTGCCCCGGCAGGCCTGCCGGGGCGATCTTCGTGGCTTGCTGTTAGGGCAATCCGGCTCCTCGCCAGGCTCGCATGCCCGGCAAGGATGGTTTTCCTTCTAGTGGTGTCTTGCATCTTGGTTGTCTTGATCTCCTTGATCAGCTCTTTAATTCCTTAAAGAGCTGATCTCTCCGTGCCTTGATCTGATGTTCGAAGCTGTAAACTTGCCCTTGAGCCCATGCACAGTTTGGGACAACTGACCCAAAGTCCGTTGCCCCAACAACCGCCATGTCCAGGAGGAAGAACTATACCAACCAGCATCGTCAAGAAGTAAACATCCGCTTCAAAGACCGGGTGTATCTGCAAGCCACTCCTCTCAGAGGAACCAGGCATGTCCATGTCGAAGGGAAGCTCACACCATGATTTATCGACCCCCTCCAAGATCATTGCAAGACGAAGAGTAGGCGGCTACCAGCTGAAGTTACCACCTGAGTTACCCGAAGTGCACACCGTTTCTTCACACGACATCCAGAAGTGTTTCCAACTTCCTAACTAGCCTGATCTCTACAAGGACATCTATCACCGAGCCATTGACCTCCAGCCCATTATGACCTATATGAGAGACCCATTAGCAACCATGATCAAGAAGAACGTCATACACGAAGCCGCGCCATCGAGTACTCCAAGGATTTATAGGAGCAACCATACGGAAGCAAAAACATCATGAAGAAGTGAAAACTACCCAGATCCAAGTTTCTGTATTCCTTTCCACGCCAAGTTTGGGAATCTCGGGTACGACATTCTTGTAAGGGGGGTATGTCTGTCACACCCTGATTTTTATGCCACACCACTTAAGCTATCAAATCATGACAAACTCTGGTTTGACAAAAAACTTGTGAGTGTTTTAGACTTTGCTTTGTTTGATTTTTGTTTGTTGTTTGCAACTGCTCTAAAAATCAAATAAATCCTCCAACTCTAATACTCCTTCTCCTTGATCCAAAACTTTTCCCAATGACCATGCCATGTGTATAGGACATACTAGTATTTTCTTACAAAAATATTTTGGCCAAAAAGTATTTTCTAAATTAGGTTTTCCAAAAACCCATGGATTGAGACTTGAACTACAAGTACTTAATTAAGGTGTGAAAAATCTATCAAAAATTATATTTGAATCCTATTAGATATAGGACTCCCAAAAACCATGAAAATATTATTTTCAAAGTTATTTAACTATTTTATTCAAAGAATTTTTCTTCTGGCCATAAATAGTCTTTAATAGGTTAAAATTATTTAATGTTTCAAAAATATTTGAGAAAATTTAGGAAAGCTCAATGGACATATATTTTCCATATATATGGGTTTCAACACATGGTCATGTTCCAAATATTGGTCAAATCCCTCAAAAACCCTTTCTGGATATTTCAAGCTTTTAAAATATTTACAAAGGAAATATTCTCTGTAAATTCCCAGAAAATTCTAGCATCTCACAAATGCCCTATTTGGTGATCTTGCGAAGTCTCATATCTTGGAGAACAAGATAACATCAACAAAAACCCTCAAAACTACTTCTGCCCATTTTGAAGTTTGAGCAACTTTGCATTACAAAACATGTCCAAATGCTCTCAAACTTGGTGCACATACTAAAATGGTCTAATTATGCATCTAGACCAAATGGCGCAAGTTAGACAGAAGGACACCTTGATCTAAGTGCCTCAAAACCCTCCCTGTACAGAACCAAATTTGAACAACTCTACATTACCAACGTTTTCCTCGTGACCTTAAATTTTGTGGACATGCGCACACCTCCAAATGATGACACTACACCAAGTGGTGCATCAAGGAGGAAAGATTTGCATGAATAAATCTTGGAAAGCCATTTATGTTGATTTCTAGGGTTCGCCAAAGTTACACTGGCAACTTTCTTCAAATGGCCTCAAATTTGGTGATCGACCTCATTTCTACATTCCATTTGATCCAGTTAAGTTTCATGTCAAGAGGAATCAAATTTCTTGCCCAAACCAACATCAAACACCTTCTGGTTAGTTTCACAAGTCACTAGTTTAACCCCCTACACCATTCTCCATGGGCTGATTTTTTTACCAGGGCTTCCCCTAGTCACCTTCTACCTCCAGGAACTCCCTCTCCTCCTCAGCTCAATGATTGAGGGGGGTAATACCCCATTTTACTCTTCTGGACAGCCCATTTTTCACTCTTTCTCGACCACACCACTCTCCCAGTAGTTCACCAGGGCATCCATGGCCACCTCCCCTTTGTTTACTCCTGCCCTGACAACCTAGACAGTACTGGCCACGCCCTGGGCGCCAAAAATATGCCAATGCCAGCCATATGTGTGCTCTGGAGCGCGCTACAGTGCGCCCTTGCACTGTAGCCACATCCTGCACGAGGCTCCCGACCACCTCGAGCTTCTCCTGAACGCCAGCAGGACCACCTCGACGTCGGCAACACGCCAGCTGGTAGTCCCCCTTCTCCCTCTCTCTCTCTCCTGCTCCACCCTGAGCGTGCCCGAGCGCCGCCCGAGCTCGCCACTCCCTATTCGCGCGCTGGACCCATCCCAACCTCGCTCTGCTCCTCCTCTCACTCCCCAACACCTTGCACCATCCCCACGAACACCCCGGAGCAGCCGTAGCTCCTCCCCACGGCCACCAAACCCGATTTCGAGGATGCCCGTGGACGCCGTCCACGGTGAACCTCGCCCTCACAATAAAAGGGCCTCCTGACCCCTTCTCTCACTACCAATCACTCTATCTCACTCCCAATCATCCTCCTCCGCCTCCCGTTCATCCCTAGAGCCTCCTGAGCTCGGGCTCGAGCGCGAGCTCCGCCGCCTCAGGTCGCCGTTGATCCCGTGGTACAAGCCTTCCCCAACACTCTTTCTTCTTCCTCTGAATCGCCCACAGCACGCTGGCCACTTCCCCTCTCTCTCCCGTGTCTTTCGCAGCCTGGGTCGAGATGATCAACCTCGAGCCAAAGCTCCGCCGCAGTGCTCTTCATCACCGGCGAACCAGGCCCTCCCGACGACTAACTCCAGCACCCCCTGAACGACAACTCCCTCCTAAGTCCAATGGTGCCCCCCCACTTGCCGCCATGGCCCACGTCGCCGCTGGTGAGCACACCACCCTTCCTGTCATGAGGTCAATGATGACAGGCGGGCCCCGCCTGTCATACTCACCTCTCTCTCTCACTCGCTGACGGGTGGGGTCCACCCACCAGGTTTAAACGCGCCGTTGCACGCGTACCATTTCGGCCGAAGGTGTATTTCGTCTTTACGCCTTCGGCGTGGCCTCTCCACGCCGTGTTGTGTGTCTGGGCCGGCTCAGCTGCATCTGTTTAGGCCCAAATGCACAGTGCTCTTTTTCTTTTTCCTTTTACGAGAAACTTCTTGAAATTCTACAGAATAAAATATTTATCCAAATGCAATAATTCCAACTACTAAATTCATCTAAAAATCCCACCTATTTAATGGTATAACTTTCATACACATCCATCACACTTCCATGTACTGTTCAAATTTTAATTTTCATTTTAACATATATATTGCTCTCTGAAAATGCATTTCTCCTTTCTATAAATCCAAATCCAAAACTAGAAATTTTCACATTCTTAGTTTCCTCCCTAATATTTAACAAAAAATAAGTGAACATTTTTAGAGCACTTTTATTTTTTCTGTTTTGATATTTCCTTATTGTGTGCCCGCTAATTTGCGACGTTAGATTTGCGAAGTTGACGAAGGAGTTGGACCAGAAGGATTTGAAGACCTCGAAGACTTGGTTGAAGCCAGGCAAGCATCCCTTTGACCATGTTTAAGAAATGCTTTTTTATACATGTCATATAGCACCTTATTATCAATGCAACGCGATCATATTGAGGTGGTGACCAATTTGGTTGGTTGCCTTTGTTACTTACCTATTGAAACTTGCATCGAGCATGACCCTACCTTCCTATGAGGTTTATGCGGGTGGGAGTAGATAGGATGCTAAAGTAGTGGCTACGCAAATGGGTCGGGTATATGCATGGTGATGGAGACAAAGTATTTTCAAAACACTTTTCAAAAACCCCATCGGGTGCCACTTATGCCCGAGGGAGATGTTGAATTGGGTAACCACTTGATGATGAAGTGGTATACCGAGGCAAGCGTGTGTTGTTTTCAGTAAACGGATTGGTTTAAGGTGCGACCGTTACTCCAACCTTACATGTACAACCACTCCAACCCTTATGGGATGGGGAATTATTTATTACCTAGTCCGATACTAGCATGGTGCCCACATTAATAGTGATGGGGGTGACATGAGGTCACTCTCGGGACGGGGTCGTGCTTGGATTGGCGGCCATGACTGTTTTCACAGGGCACCAGACACACTATTAGTCCCTGCGTGTATGTGTGATAATGAAAAGGGCAGAGTCCCAAGATCTTGATGCTTATACACAAAGGCCGTGTACCAATGAGTGGACTCTATGTTAGTGTTGCCTAGGGAAAGATAGTGATCGGGTGCTTCCCCTGAGTACTTGTGGTACTGCGGGATCGTGGATGACACGAAAACTTCCCGGATCTTGTGGGTAAAGTGTGCAACCTCTGCAAAGTATAAAACTATTCGAATAGCCGTGTCCATGGTCAAGGACAGTTGGATAACTGCTCTTGGGTTGCGTCCATTGTTTAGAAAACATGGTGTGTGTCCAACGACAACCACACGGTTTGGTGATATTGATGATGTGATTCGTGAGGATGTCACAATGAGCTTGAGAATGAGTTGTTTATAACTCTTCCTCTATATTGATGTATGTAACCTCCTAATACTCGTTGCCGCCGCATGCATGTCCTTGATAAATGTTGCTCATACTTGCATGGAAAAAAACTAGCCTTACGCAAAAATGCCAATTTAGTAGTAGAGCATTGCATAATTATCTGTTATCACACTTGGGTTGCTTGCGAGTAAATTCAAAGTACTCATTGGCTTGCCAATGGTTATTTTATTGACCAGGCATGAAAGAACAAGAGTAAGATGAAGACTTCTTTGGTGATGAACATGCAAGCTAGGACACCCAGTCAGAATGCTTGTAGGGTTAAGGCAGATGGCATGGGTCCAAGTGGTCGACGAAGATTTCCGCTGTGATGATATATTCAAGACATGACCATAATGGTCCTACTTGTGTAAGATGATATGTATGGATGTAAGACTCTTGTTATTCAGCTTTTGTGTGTTTAGTGAGCATTGATCTCTGGGATCACTGTACACGTGCATACGGTGATCACGACTTATGAGTCGGGGTCCCCACACATATGATGTAGTAATTCCATGACTAAATCTCATGATGACATGGTTGATATGTCTTGTTGCCATGGTAAAAATGCCTCTATTTCCTCGAGTTGTTGTTCTAACAATGCATAGTAAACCCAACACTCCATGGAACAAGATGTGGTCTTAGGTGGTGCTCCAAGTTATCCAACATCATCATCTATTATTTCTCACTTTGCCTCATGGCTAAGGCTTCAAAGGTATCTGCCACTTTGAATCCCAATATATCTTGTGATGATAATAATAATGATGATGATGTTGATAATGATGAAGGGAATGATAATTTTTCCTCCTTAAAAATTAAGGGGGAAATGATTTTTAAAGCTCTCCATAAGAATAAAGTTGCTCGTTCCAACTTCATGGAAATCATGTCTATTGCCATAGAGGGAAAGAAATACATTGAGGAGTTGGAATCTCATCTCGAGGAGCATGAGGTCACCATTGATAAAATGGAAGCTCGTGATCGCGATTACGGATATGAGATCACAGAGCTATCTCAAGCTCCTGAACATGAACAAACCACCACCGAATCTCTTGAGGAGACATTTGCTCTAGAATTATCGAAAGTAAAGAAATCATGTGATAGAGCTCTCGAGGTGGCTAATGATCTCAAAAATAAAATTGCTAAGCTTGAAGTTGCACATGCTAAACTCCTTGAGGACTTTAAGCACCTCGAAAATGGCTCAAGGGTCTTTAAGAGTGAGCTCATCAAACTCACCGAGTCTCATGCTCAACTTAAAGCTTCCTATTCAAAAGAGCTTGCCAAGTTTCTTCTCCTCGTGTTGTTAATGATGATGCTTGTGCTCCTAACTCTATTTCTTGTGAAGCATCCATTTTGAAGGAGAATGTTGAGCTAAGGGCTCAACTTGAGTTAATATCTAGCAATTATGGTAAAATGGAAGAAACTCATGTAAGGCTCACAAGCTATCATGATGATCTTCTAGTATCCAATAATGTGCTAAAGATAGCTCATGAGGCTATGATTATCAAGGTAACATCTAGTGAGTCTCATGTGGATACTAGCACTACTTCAAGTCAAAATGCTATCTTGCCATGTGCTAGTCCTTGTAATTCAGCTACTCATAACATTGGTACATCTTGTGATGAATTACTTTACTTGCCTTGTTGCTCTAATGATGAAGCTTATACTTCTTCTAGTACTTGTATTGATACTAGCCATGGAGAGGAAATCAAAGAGCTCAAGATCCAAGTCACTTCCGTGAATATTGACTTGCAAAAGTGTCATGAAGGTAAGTCCACACTCAACAATATCGTGAGTGTGCAAAAATCCCCCAATGACAAAGGTGGACTTGGATTCAACTCCTATAAGAATAAGAAGTCCAAGAGCAACAAGAAGAACGGCCAAGAACAACTCAAGAATTCAGCCAAGATTATTTGCTTCAATTGCAAAATTGAAGGGCATCATGTTAGATCTTGCCCATTGAATAAGAGGCCCATTATTTACAAGCAACGAGGGAAGAGGCCACAAGTTTAGTCTCATGCTCAACCAAAAGTTGAAGAAAGGCCACTTCCCAAGAAGACTCAAGTTAATGCTCATCTTGTTGAGAAATCAAGTGAGAAGAAAGTGAAGAGTAGATGCTGCTACTTATGTCGTGAGAACGGTCACATCGCTTCTTCATGCACTAGTGGTAACTTACCCAACCCAATTATTATTGATGATATCTATTATCTTGGGAAGGATAAGGTTGGAAATGTGTTTGCCAAGTTTGTTAGTACTCAAAGTGGTGTCAGGAAAAGAACCATTTGGGTAGCCAAGCCTATTGTGACTAACCTCTTAGGACCCAACTTGGTTGGGGAGCAACAAGCTTAAACTTGATCAATACGTGTTGTTGGAGGGCATTGGAGACTTGGCTACATTATGAAGACTAAGGGGTCTTCACCATTCATATTGTCTCAAGCCAAGTCATTTGAATCAGCAAGTTTATACCTTATATCCAATGTTCCTCCTAGCGGTAACTTGTACTTAAAATTTTTACAATGAAAGTTACTTACCCCTTTGCATGTTTTGGTTAGGTACCATGTGTTGGTGCAATATCTATCCATCGTATGTTTTGGAGATTGTTGACAAAAACATGTATGGACTGATTTGTTTGCGAGTGCATACAGAGAGAAAAAAACCATACACAATCGAAGAGAATGATGTCTCCAATGCTGAGTTTGACTAACTTCACCGAATCATATCTTCGTAGCAGAGAAGAATGAGCAATATCTGTTGAAGACATATAGTCGAGGAGATTAACATGAAGAAATCAACCCCTCGAAAGTTTACTGCTGAAGAAAAGCATTTAACTCGGTACAGTCGCTCGAAACAATTGACTGCAGTGATGGAAGTCGAAGACAAAGTGAAGACGAGTATTCATTTTGTTGTTCTTCCTTCATTCTTTTGAGTCAAAGGACCTCCGTACTATTAAAAGGGGTATATGTTCTCGATGCTTAGATGAACTATGATGCTTAGCCAAATCCTATGAAAGCTACGAGAGAAATCTCTTTGTGTTCCGAGCAAATACTTTCCAGCAAGAGACTCTGATCTTCTTCTCCGCGAGAGATTTGCCTCAGACCGAGGAGTTAGCATTTCTTGCCCCGCAAGCAATGTTACCGTTGTGCTCAATTCTGACTGTTGGAATCGTGTTGTTCGGCAATTGGCAGAACCCGATGTCCAATTTGGTCTTTTCCCATCAGGGAAGGTTGCGGCTATAAATAGCCACCCCGCTCCAACTTTGACCGTTGGCTGCTCCGCTTGAGATTTTTGAGAAGATTGGATTGAGAAACCCCTCTTCGAGTGATTTGAGTTTAAGATCCATCGAGAGATAAATCAAGAGCCCAAACTTAGACAAGTGGTTTAGCATCATAGTAGTTCTGAGTGAGAGTTCTTGTACCTATTACTCTTGAGAGTTGTGCACTCTCTAGACGGATAGGTTCGGCTTCCAGTGTTGAAGAGTTGTTGTCTTCACCGAGCCAGATCTTCAACAACCAAGAGTTTTGTGGTTTGCGCTGATCAACAGAAGGTTTGGAGATCGTTGACAAGGATCTACCACGAGTGAAATTAACCCGAGTCTGATCAGCTCTGCGTTGAAGGAGAATAGGGTGAAGAGAGTTTATCTTTCGTGTTAAGTCACAACTCCTCCAAGTACACGCAGCCCTTCGGCAGAAGAGTGAACTGATCTACCAAATCTCTCCGTCACCATTGAGCACCACTGGTTCTATTGACCTCTCTATATTTCATTCAGTAATGAATACGTGTGCTCTATGATAATAGTTTGATTGATCTTCTACACTGTTGCATTTCATTCGCTTCCCTATGTTTCAGTTTTAATATTCCCTTTCATTGTTGCCTGTATTTTGTCCTCTCGCCTAGTTGTGTAGTCCCTATGAGTTGATGTATATCTCTGCAATTTTTCATCGTCTTAGTTATTGCTCTCTATGCAGCTCTAGTTCTTAGTCATGCTTGTTTACATGTTAGCATATTGTTTTACTATCCTCATTATTAAGGCCATCGTATATTATGCCCGGTCAATTGTAGATCTTACCTTGAAGGGTTTGTTCCTAAGTAGCCTTCCTGTTTGTGTGTTCTTTTATCGTATCTTTTCTCTACTGCTAGATCTGTTCAAAACTTTCTAAAGAAATTTTGAATCTCCCATTCACCCCCCTCTGGTTGATATACTCCCGGTCCTAACAATTGGTATCAGAGCAGGTACTCCCTGTCTCTGTTTATTAATGGTCTAACATCCTTGGAGTTTTGAATATGTTGCTTGCAGGTAGATCCCCGCACTCTGAAAGATTTCCTATCTTTGGTGGAATGACAATCTATACTCGAAGGAATGAATGAGAATTAGAATTCAAGATGTCAACTATGATATGTGGCAACTTGTGGAAGATGGCTACATCATTCAGCAGTCGAACAATCTGACCCCCGATGACAAAGCAAATTTGCAGTTGGATGCTCAAGCTCAAGATATCATCTATGGTTGTCTATCAAAAGACATATTCTTTCGATTCCACAGGCTCAACACAGCTAAGCAAATTAGGGATGCTATCAATAGTGCTTATGAATAACTTATTGCCAGATCAGATCCTCACATTCAAATGCTTCATGCTATGTTCACTAGATTCAGAAGTCTTCATGAAGAAAGTGTTAAGGAACTCACTGATCGATTAACAAACATAGTCGAAAGACTACATCAGCGAGGCATAACTGATATCACTAATAGAGATGTAGTCAACAAGCTTCTAAGCATGCTTGATGAATCTTTCGATACAGTTGTAGTTGAAATCAAACAAAGACCAGATTATGAAGAGCTTCACTATGTTGAGGTCATGCCACTTCTGTCTATTCATGAAGAAAAGATGGAACTCGAAAGTGCAGATCAAAAATCCTCTGCGGAAAGTGAAGGAGAAATTATCTCACACCATGGCAGTTCTGAAGAAGAAGAAGATGTTGAGAATCGACACACCATCACAAAAGAGCTTGAAATGCTTGAGATAAATCTCAGGAAAGCTGAAGGATTGGTGGTTGAAGAGACGGAGAAAAATTAAAAGTAGATCAACGAGCAAGATGTTGTTTCATCAGCTGTTGATGATCTAACCATTCAATATGATTCGCTTTTAGCTGACTACGAGAGTTTACCAAATGAACTCCTTAGCAGGAATCAAGAACTCGTGTCGCTGAAAGAATCTGATAACAAACTGGTGTGGAGAAAGCTTCTCTCTTCGTCAAGCAATCTGTTCGACTTCTTGATGGTTTTGTACCTCCTTGTTTGAAATGTCTTGAATGTAGGAATGCATATTTTGAGACCTCCAATCCCGTCACAAAGAATTCTTCTACTACTGAGACATGTTCTAGTAACCCCTCTTCCAAGGATTTTGCTGCTATATCTGAAGAAAATTGTAGGTTAAAGGGCTTACTTGAGACTGGGATGCTAAGGAGCCTAAGAGGGAAGCAAACCTTATGTGACGTACTCAAGAAGTCCATTCTTCAGAAAAATCCTCAGAAGGAAGGATTGGGTTTTGAAAATAAACTCAATGTAGATGGTTCCAATTGGACTCCAGAGCAATATCCACGAAGGACCTGGATTCGCCCTAAGAGTAAATCCCTCAAACTTGAGGCTCTATATGGTTGTTACTAACCCATTCCCGTTGAATCTGACGAGTCTGTTGACTCATAAATTCTTCAAACAACAGAATGGAAAGATTTTCGCTCGATATGTTGGAACTAATTGTAGGTGAGGCTCACCTAAAAGGAAAATATGGGTGAAGAAGTGTATGATCAAAAATTTACCTGTCACTGCTAACGTAAGTGTACACGATAAGACTCGAAGAGGAAATATATATCGTTCAAAAATTTCCTCAGGATTTCTATCAAATGATTATCGTCCTAACCTAAATCGAAAGGAGTATATGTGTACCTCTTCATATCATTATACTCATGTCTCTGGAAACATCTTCAATGCCTACACTCCCAGGAATCACAGGTGTTCAAGAAAATGAGATCCTCACCTCCCACGCAAGTGCGGGTTGTGAAGAAAAACTAATATTTTCTGCAGGAATGTTTATTAAATATTGTTGGTGCATATCCTTCTGAATCTTTATTTGAAGAATTTGTGTTTTCCCTTGGTTGTTTTTGATTGCCTTAAGTTATTTTCTCTTTTTACTCGGTGCTTTCGTGTCGCAAACATGCAACTTGATCCAAGGATGATTTCACTCCGAAGTCCTTGTTCGCGAATGAAGTCAGACTTGAAGTTTTTCTTGTGTTTAGCGCTTGTGTTTCCTCAAACCTTTCGGCTCTCAGTGCATTTACTGAGATTTTTGCAGGAGATTGTTGACACGTTCCCACGATCTCTCCATCGCAATCCATCCCGTTGAATGCGGAATGTCCCAGATTTTTCGGCCGTCGATCTCGGAGAGGGCAGTTTCCCCTCAAGCTATATAAACCCCCTCTCCAGGTCTCTTGTACCTTTGCTCCTTCCTTGTTTGGCCTCAAACCTCTCCTGTCATTCTCCGTCTGAGCCCAAGCTTGAAGCGTGTCGGCGAAGTGCCTCGCCGTGCAACTCTAGCGAAGCTCCGTCACCGTTGGTCGCATCAGAGCGGTAACTCTCCTCCGCCGCCCTGCTATACTTGATCTACACTGTGAAGTTAGGGCGTGTAGATCCAGTTCTTGCCCTATCCCTCTTCTGTTCTAGGACAGTTCTTCCCGACGCCGTTAATATTGCTTTTTTCTTGCGGTAGATCTTTAGGACTCACTAAGTCTTTGCTTGTGCGGTTTGTAGTTGTTCCTTGCACCAATTTCTTTGGATCTAGGGTTCATCGTATATACTTCAAAAGATCAGAGGAGTTGTTACTTTGTCATTACACACATTTCTATTATCTCGACGATATCTTGCAAAGTATGTGCTAGGAATCTCTTGCTACTTGAAAAAATTCATCTGCTTTGAGATTAAAATGCTTATGTGCATGTTTGTGACCTTTATCTTGTTTGCGCTTTCGGATTTGTGTTTTCTATCAGGAGTGGTCATGGCAAAAAGTTCAGATGAGCAGTTTGGTTCAGAGGAAGATATCCCTCAGCAATCGCAAGTGGCTGTAGAAGCTAAGGTGACAAACAAAAAATGTGCAAAGCCACCATGGGTACCGAAGAAAAAGATCGAATCAGAATCAGCTGAAGAAGATGATCATATTCCCTCAGCACATAGTCAGCCAGAGGAGGAGCTTTTCACTGACTCCAAAACACTGCTCTCAGATGGAAATCCCAAGAAGGGTGGCCGTGGAAGAGAAAGAAATACAGCACCCAAGATGTCTGATCCTGGAACATACACAACTCCAGCTGGTGCGTAATCTGCAACTAAAAGGAATAACAGGTTGTAGAAGATTCGTCGTCACTGGGCGAAGAAATGGTTCAACTATGAGAACATCCGAAGGAAATATCAGATCCTGTTTGCCTTCAATCCACCATGGAACGATTGCATTGCAGAGGGCTGGCTAGGCAAAGATGATGTAAAATCCAGGCCAACTCCTCCTCCAAATGCCCATACTTTTTCTTTAACAACTATTGCTGATTTCCCAGGGGAAGTGGAAAGGAGGGCAAAGGCCAATGCTAAGCATGATGCAAAATCCTCAAAGAGAAATCATGTGGAACAAAGGAATGTTGCATTAACGCAACAAGATGTTCAGGAAAAGAAGGAAAGGGCGTCAGCCCGAAAGGAAAAGAAGAAGCGGAAGTCTGTTTCTCCTCAATCCTCGAAGAAGAAATCTGTTGCCATGAAATAAAGAAAGGCTGCATCTGCCTCAACTGATTATTCATCTGATGATCATGCTAGCGAAGAAATTCCCATGTATGATCAAAAAGCTTTACTTGATAAGACATATCAAACTCCACCCCCAGCAAAGGCTTTGCCTCCTTTGAGATATTCACCAAGGCTTGCTCCCATCCCTTTCGGATAAATCTTCGAGCTCTGCTTCCCCTATAGTGAAGATAAAGTTGATGGCTGATGAAATTGCTACTGGTCCAGCCAAGAAGGCGAATAAACTTGTGTAATGCCCCAGATGTAACATTTCCCTTTACGGCAATATATTCACCGTTGACTTAATCAATTCCATTCTGGGCTCCTCCTTCATTTCGGGTATTTGTGTTTTTGCTTTGAGCATGTGTTGTATGTCACCATGTCATTTCCATCATGTGCATTGCATTGACATAGTCTCACTTGCATCCGTGTGTAGTTGCATCATCACCGTCCTCTCAGTTGTCCGTTTCGGTTTCCTACTCTCTCACACGGCACCCGTCGCACCTCTCGAGTCTTGTTTCGCGAGCGGGAGAAAACATCCTCGGAATGGGCCGAGAGTTGTCGAGTGGTCTTGGTATATCACTGGTAGACTGCTCGTCAAATTTCGTTCCATTTGGAGGTCGTTTGATGCCCCAACGGTTAACCGTGTTAACCGACGGAAGCCCTTTCTCTTTTAGCCTGATACGTGTCCAACGTATCTATAATTTTTCATTGTTCCATGCTATTATATATTCTGTTTTGGATGTCTAATGGGCTTTGTTATACACTTTTATATTATTTTTGGACTAACCTACTAACCCAAGGCCCACTGGAAATTGCTGTTTTTTTGCCTATTTCAGAGTTTCGTAGAAAGGGATATCAAACAGAGTCCAAACGGAATGAAACCTTCGGGAGAGTTATTTTTGGAACTGTATCTAGCCAGAAGACTTGGAGTACATGCGAGGGAACAAGAGTGGTGGCCACGAGGGTCCAGGGCGCGCCCCCTCCCCCTGGGCGCGCCACCCACCCTCGTGGGCCCCCTCTGGCTCCCCCTGATGCCCTCCTTCCTCCTATATATATCCATATACACTAAAAACATCGAGGCAACAAAGAAAACCCTAATTCCACCGCCGCAACCTTCTGTTCCCATGAGATCCCATCCTGGGGCCTGTTTCGGAGTTCCGCCGGAGGCGGGATCTACCACAGAGTGCTTCTACATCAACGCCATAGCCTCACCAATGAGTTCTGAGTAGCTTACCACAGACCTTCGGGTCCATAGTTATTAGCTAGATTGCTTCTTCTCTCTTTTTGGATCTCAATACAAAGTTCTCCTCGATCTACGAGGAGATCTATTCTATGTAATCTTTGTGCGCTGTGTTTGTCGAGATCCGATGAACTGTGGGTTTATGATCAAGATTATCTATGAACAATATTTGATTCTTTTCTGAAGTCTTTTATGTATTATTATAATATCCTTGCAAGTCTCATTGAATTATTGGTTTGGTTTGGCCTACTAGATCTATAGTTCTTGCAATGGGAGAAGTGCTTGGCTTTGGGTTCAATCTTGCGGTGTCCTTTCCCAGTGACAGCAGGGGCAGCAAGGCACATATTGTATTGTTGCCATCGATGATAAAAAGATGGGGTTTATATCATATTTCTTGAGTTTATCCCTCTACATCATGTCATCTTGCTTAAAGCATTACTCTGTTCTTATGAACTTAATACTCTAGATGCATGCTGGATAGCGGTCGATGTGTGGAGTAATAGTAGTAGATGCAGAATCATTTCGGTCTACTTGTCACGGACGTGATGCCTACATATAATGATCATGCCTAGATATTCTCATAACTATGCGCATTTCTATCAATTGCTCGATAGTAATTTGTTCACCCACCGTAGAATTCTGCTATCATGAGAGAAGCCACTAGTGAAACCTATGGCCCCCGGGTCTATTGTCAACATATTAATCTTTCATCTACTTTACTTTGCTTTATTTACTTTTTGTTCCTATACCAAAAATACCAAAAATATTATACTATCCTATCTATCAGATCTCACTTTCGTAAGTGACCGTAAAGGGATTGACAACCCCTTATGGTGATGGCTGTGAAGTTCTTATTTGTTTGTGCAGGTGCGAGGGACTCGCGCGTGGTCCCCTACTAGATTGATACCTTGGTTCTCAAAAACTGAGGGAAATACTAACGCTATTGTGCTGCATCACCCTTTCCTCTTCGAGGGAATACAACGCAAGCTTGAGAAGTAGCACATGATACGTCTAAAACGTATCTATAATTTCTGCTTGCTCCATGCCTCTTTTGGGTGATATTGCTATGATATTTATACACTTCCATACACTTTTGATCATATTTGGACTAACCTATTAACTCAGTGCAACCCAGTGCCAGTTTCTGTTTTCTGCTGTTTTTGTATTTCAGGTTTTCCCGTCACGAAAACTGTCAGAAAAATCCCGGAAAAATTATATAAAAAATCAGCGTTCCGGAAGCTTCCACACGGTCGAAGTAGGGCCGGAGGGGGGCCACCAGGGCTCCAGGCGCCCTGGTGGCGCGGCCCCCCTCCTGGCCGTGCCGGGGGGCGCCTGGGCCACCCAGGCCTCCGCTGATGCCCTCCTTTGGCATATATTTAACACGCGTCCCGAAACCCTCGAGGACGGAACCCTTTTTCACGATCTCATCTCTGTTCCGCCGCCGCCACGCTTCCAAGATCGGGAGCACCAGGAGAACTCTTCCGGGCACCCTGCCGGAGGGGAGGATCACCACCGGGAGCCTCTCCACCACCATGGACGCCTCCCGGATGAGTTGTGAGTAGTCTCCCTTGGACCATGGGTCCATGACCAATAGCTATGTGATGTTCTCCTCCCCTTCTTGTGCTTCACTAATTAGACCTCGTGAGCTGCCCTACATGATCGAGGCACATATGTAATCCTTATGCTGTTGCTATGATGAGTTTGCTGGGATCCGATGGATTGTGAGATTATGTTCAGATTGTGTTTGAGTAATATATTTGATTCACCTCTTTTATATTTATGTTCATAAGTAATTCTTGCATGTTCTCCATTGCTATTTATTGCTTTGGCCAAGTAGTAGGTAGTGACTCCAAGAGGGAACGTTATGCTTGATTGTGGGTTCATGCCCCTCGATGACTAGCTTGAGTGACAGAAACATGAGTCTAGGGGATGTGTTTTTGCCACAAGGGGGAAAACAATGGTGCTTGTGCCCGCGGGTGCAAGGATTGTTTACTTTACGCAAAGTTCTTTCAATACAGTTGTCTGTTGCTTTGAGTTTACACTATGGGTGGGACTCGCAACTTAATACCAGCGAGATGTTCTGGATAGATATCTCAAGGTGGATGATTAGTAGTAGATGCAGATGGATTTCGGTCTACTTGCCTTGGCGTACCGCCCATGCTTTGAACCTCTACCTTTCTTGCAACATAGTTAGCATTGGTTTGCGCACATAATTCTGTCAATTGCCCAGCTGTAATTCGTTTACCTCACATAGCTGTTTTATCGTCTTTTGGGAGAGAGACATCACTAGTGAACATCATGGGACCCCGGTCCATATTACCATCACTGATCACATCCGCTATTTACTTTCTGCTTTTACATACTAGTTACAGTTTTACCTATCACTATTATCTCTTGCGTTTGACCCTTTGTAAACGACAAGGCCGGAGGGATTGACAATCTCTCTATACTCGTTGGGAGCAAAGTTATTTGTATCTGTGTGCAGGTCCAAGTTGATTGCTAATATCTGGCGCCGTTAGCAGTTGACATCTTCTTGTTGAAACTGGGAGTCTCAGGGGAAATCGATCCTTGGTATCTTTGCCAAGGGAAAACTTCCGCTACACTGCATCTCAAACCTTCCACTTGGGGTAACCAACGAGGGGCGAGAAGCCATCAAGCAAAGTTTTCTGGCGCCGTTGCCGGGGACTCCACTCTTCAAGATAGGGGAGTTGCACGCTATCTTTTATCTTTGCTTTTTAGTATTGTTAGTTTACCTTTCAGTTTTCTTTATGTCTTTTCACTAGTTTTGCTTAATGGAAAACAACAAAAATATGAGAGAGCTTTATAAGCTCTACCTTGCTTTGGGACATGATGTGTTTGAAGAGAAAATTAAAAAACCTATGGAACTTTATTATTTGCATAACAATCATGATGGTGGTGATGTTATTAGTATGCTTTCTTTGAATATCAATATTGCTAATGACATGGAAAGCTCTAAGCTTGGGGATGACACGTTTGATGAACATGATATTCTTAGTCCCCCAACTTTTGAAGAGAAAATTTACTTGGATGATACTTTGCTTCCTATATATGATGATTACAATGATGAATATGATGTTTTCAGTCCACCTACTATTGAGGATAAAATTTATTATGATTATGATATGCCTCCTAAATACAATGATTACCATGATGGTTATGATTGCTTTACTCTCACTATTCCTAATAAGAAAGATTTTGCTTATATGAAGAGTAATGATACCTTTTTGCATGTGGATCATGGTAACAATGCTTTATGTGATGTTTATATTGTTGAGTTTATTCGTGATCCCACTGAAAATTATTATGAGAAGGGAACATATGCTTATAGATATTTCAATAATATCAAGTTCCCTCTCTTTATGTTGAAGGTTTTGAAGTTGCACTTGTTTTGTCTTCCTATGCTTATTGCTTTGTGCTTCAATGAATTATTGTATTGCATTATTTCTATGCATAGGAAGCATGTTAGGCTTAAATGTGTTTGGTATTTGCTTCTTGATGCTCTCTTTTGTTCTTCAACTCTTATTCCTACGAGAGCATCATTAAAGTCTTAAGCCTATCTTTATGGCTATAAGAAAGAGCTCTAGGGAGACAACCCTTGTTATCTTTGCTTTCAGTTTGTTATTTCAGTTTTAGTGTCTTGATGTTTGGTACTACAGTAGCATCATCATTGTATCTTTACTTTTCAACTTTGTGCCAAGTGTAGCCTCTGATTGCAAGAAAGTTCAAAAGTTGTGACGTGCTGTCCAGGAAACAGATTCTGTCCTTGGACAGAAAAATTCGTATAAAATCACCAGATCATCTTTTTGGTCTGAATTTTTTCGACAGCGTGCTCTATACAATTGTCTTTCGTGCTTCTGTTCTGAGTTTTTTGGTTAGAGTTGCAGAAGTGCCCCGAAAAAATCATTTACTACCTGTTGTTCTGTTTTTCACAGATTCTGTCCTGTTTTGCCTTTCCTTCATTTTGCAAACCTTGAGCTTGCTTTTTCTTTGCAAAAACCTTTTGGCAATCTTGAGAAACAGTAGACCTTCAAGAATATCCTTATTTCCAGCAAGGAACAATTATTTTATTATGGGTACTAACCTCGCTAATCAGATTATGATGAGTTATGTATGAAGGGAGTTTTCAAGTGTGCGAGGGAAGATGATAAAAAGATTCAGGAGTGTCAAGCGCTCAAGCTTGGGGATGCCCCCATGCACCCCCAAGAAATATTCAAGGAGACTCAAGCGTCTAAGCTTGGGGATGCCCCCGTGCATCCCCTTCTCCATCAACAATTATCAGTTCGTCTTTCGTTCCACTATATTTTTATCACTTCATGTGTTATGTGCTATGCTTGGAGCGTCTTGCTTTTTAGTTTTCCTTTTTAGTTTTCTTTAGCTTTTCATAATGAGTCGGAACTCAGCTTTCTTTGTGTGGGAGAGAAACACGCTCCACTTCAACCTAGAACACAACATAGAATTTTCATGTTTATCTTTGTTGTGTATGTTCTTGGTCTTTCAATAGCTACTATCATGTTCAGCTCTTAGTTTTCATGCTTATATTTTTAAAGAGCTTTTGTTTAGTTGGTCGCTTGAACTCTCTTTAGTTATCATGCTTATCTTATTAAGAGATTTTGCTTCTGTTGCATTGGTCGATATGTCTATGATAAAAATGCTACATGCATAATGGTGCTTAGTAGTTCATGTTTTCTTATGGTTAGTCTCAAATAGCTGGGGGGTTCCCAATGTGTTATTGGAGTACCAACACGATTTGTTTGCCTATGATGTGGTATGGTTTAGTAATATCTTCCTTCAAGAATTTATTTTGATTGACTTGGCGTATGCTCACGCATATTTAAGACTGTAAAGAAAGTCTGTCAAGCCTTGATGATCTTTAATTTCTGAGTAGCGATATAACTTCCATGCCTGATTCAATGTTGCTTTGTCGCTCTGCATGATTATGACCGTCATTGCTCTCTTAGTTGGTCGCTCCCAGTCTTTTGCTAACCTCCACCTGTACTAAGCGGACTGACTGCTTGTGCATCCAAATTCTTTTAAACCAGTTATGCCATATGAGTCCACCATACCTTCCTATACATGGTATTTACCTGCCATTCCTAACGAAGACTTTCATGTGCCATCTCGAAATTATTAAAAAAAAGCGTTCCTCTTTTGTGCCTTTGTTTTAGTTCATGAGGAAGTAGTAGTTAATTCATGATCTTTTTAAGTTGGACATGTTTCACCCCGCGATTGCATGTCTAATGTGCAAACCCATAATACGAGAAGGAACTGGCAAAGAGTGCGCCAGGCTCAAAATTAATATAACAAACAAACCCTCCTTCACGCTTTGTTCATGAGAAATCAGAAAACTTTGGCAGTGATAAACAAAGGAGATTAAGAGGATGTGATCGTCCTCATTCGGGAGCCGTTCCTCGAAACTTGTCCATCTCAAGAAGTGATTGAGTTGTCTGCTAGCATTCGTTGACTAAACATGCATATTCAAAAAAATAATTATTACCTCTGTTTTTAAAACCAAGAGCTCTAGTACATGCTTTGTCTTTGTTTCCGACCACGGGTTTTCAACCTTGCCAACAAAAGCCACGGTTCGAGAGTCTCCGCCTTCTTTAAGCACCAACTACTGAGAGCATGATTGTCATTCTGAGTGTAATGTGCATTGTCCCAAAGTACCATTGTCTTTTGCATGATTATGATATCATTTATTCTGAAATCATTGTATCTAGTCATCACTTAAACCTTGGAGGTGCCCCTGCATTTATGTTTTGCTTCACTAAAGGGGGCAAGCGAGATATCACTTTATCATATTTGCACACCATTCTCATTACAAATCTATTTGATGTTTCAGTATCATATTGTAAAACTTTCAGTTCTTTGTGATTTTCTCATGAGGCAACTTAATTACTACAGATTCATTGTCTCAGTAAGCTTTTGTCATGTGACTATGAAAAGTCCTTATATGGTTAATAGCATGTCACCACAGAAATTATTCTTGTTATCATTTACCTACTCGAGGACGAGCAGGAATTAAGCTTGGGGATGTTGATACGTCTAAAACGTATCTATAATTTCTGCTTGCTCCATGCCTCTTTTGGGTGATATTGCTATGATATTTATACACTTCCATACACTTTTGATCATATTTGGACTAACCTATTAACTCAGTGCACCCCAGTGCCAGTTTTTGTTTTCTGCTGTTTTTGTATTTCAGGTTTTCCCGTCACGAAAACTGTCAGAAAAATCCCGGAAAAATTATATAAAAAATCAGCGTTCCGGAAGCTTCCACACGGCCGAAGTAGGGCCGGAGGGGGGCCACCAGGGCTCCAGGCACCCTGGTGGCGCGGCCCCCCTCCTGGCCGTGCCGGGGGGGCGCCTGGGCCACCCAGGCCTCCGCTGATGCCCCCCTTTGGCATATATTTAACACGCGTCCCGAAACCCTCGAGGACGGAACCCTTTTTCGCGATCTCATCTCTGTTCCGCCGCCGCCGCGCTTCCAAGATCGGGAGCACCAGGAGAACTCTTCCGGGCACCCTGCCGGAGGGGAGGATCACCACCGGGAGCCTCTCCACCACCATGGACGCCTCCCGGATGAGTTGTGAGTAGTCTCCCTTGGACCATGGGTCCATGACCAGTAGCTATGTGATGTTCTCCTCCCCTTCTTGTGCTTCACTAATTAGACCTCGTGAGCTGCCCTACATGATCGAGGCACAAATGTAATCCTTATGCTGTTGCTATGATGAGTTTGCTGGGATCCGATGGATTGTGAGATTATGTTCAGATTGTGTTTGAGTAATATATTTGATTCACCTCTTTTATATGTATGTTCGTAAGTAATTCTTGCATGTTCTCCGTTGCTATTTATTGCTTTGGCCAAGTAGTAGGTAGTGACTCCAAGAGGGAACGTTATGCTTGATTGTGGGTTCATGCCCCTTGATGACTAGCTTGAGTGACAGAAACATGAGTCTAGGGGATGTGTTGTTGCCACAAGGGGGAAAACAACGGTGCTTGTGCCCGCGGGTGCAAGGATTGTTTACTTTACGCAAAGTTCTTTCAATGCAGTTGTCTGTTGCTTTGAGTTTACACTATGGGTGGGACTCGCAACTTAATACCAGCGAGATGTTCTGGATAGATATCTCAAGGTGGATGATTAGTAGTAGATGCAGATGGATTTCGGTCTACTTGCCTTGGCGTACCGCCCATGCTTTGAACCTCTACCTTTCTTGCAACATAGTTAGCATTGGTTTGCGCACATAATTCTGTCAATTGTCCAGCTGTAATTCGTTTACCTCACATAGTTGTTTTATCGTCTTTTGGGAGAGAGACATCACTAGTGAACATCATGGGACCCCGGTCCATATTACCATCACTGATCACATCCGCTATTTACTTTCTGCTTTTACATACTAGTTACAGTTTTACCTATCACTATTATCTCTTGCGTTTGACCCTTTGTAAACGACAGGCCGGAGGGATTGACAACCTCTCTGTACTCGTTGGGAGCAAAGTTATTTGTATCTGTGTGCAGGTCCAAGTTGATTGCTAATATCTGGCGCCGTTAGCAGTTGACACCTTCTTGTTGAAACTGGGAGTCTCAGGGGAAATCGATCCTTGGTATCTTTGCCAAGGGAAAACTTCCGCTACACTGCATCTCAAACCTTCCACTTGGGGTAACCAACGAGGGGCGAGAAGCCATCAGCACATAGCAATATATCTCGGAATGGCTATGGAAATGCCATGATAGGTAGGTATGGTGGTTGTTTTGAGGAAGGTATATGGTGGGTGTGTGATGCCGGTGAGAGTTGTGCGGTACAAGAGAGGCTAGCAATGGTGGAAGGGTGAGAGTGCGTATAATCCATGGACTCAACATTAGGCATAAAGAACTCACATACTTATTGAGATCCAAAAAGAGAGAAGAAGCCGTCCTCTGTGCCGGACCGCCGGAGCTCGGGTCGGGTGCGCCTGCCCACGTCGCCCGCGCCGCTGCCTCCCACGCGACTGCCACGCCTCCGCACCTGGCCACGCTGCGCCGCTGCCGCAACCCGCCTCTCGCTGCCGCCGGCCGGCTCCGCCACTGGCCCTCACTACCGCTTCGCCATCACCGCGGAACACCGCCCCGGCATCGTGCTTGCCGCTGGCCCGCACCACGCTCGCCGACCAAGCCCCGCTAGCTCGGCCAGAACTCCCCTGCCGCCGCCGGCCGGATCTCCACCGTCGCCGCCGGGCCCGCTGGAGACCTCAACCAGATCTGACCCAAGCGGGATCAGATCCACCAAGCCAACCATCTAAACACACCTCCGTCCCACCGGATCCCTCCATCCCGCACCTCTGCATCCCTTTTTCGCGAGGGTATATTTTCTCTAAGTCCCAAAAATCTAACGTTATGTGCCCCTCTTCATCATGTCATATCTCCATGCATGTAGCTCCGAATCGCGCATATGATATATGGAAATGTTCATCTCAAAGTGATCTACGTGTTGGCATGAGTTTTGTGCATGTTGTGATCCATCTAGATGTCTTAATCTTTGTTGCAAAACTGCTATGTGATGTTACTAGTCAGCTCTGGTTGTCTGTCAACAATATCTTAGCATGTTTGAGAGGTCCTATCTTTGTGCATGTTGGTCCAAATGGAGTGTATGATATGTCAAAATGTTCGTATTGTGATTTTATTCGTGATGGAAGCATTTGCATACATGTTAGGTTGCATTATGTCATGATTGTCTCTGTTACAAAAGTGCATGTTGCTGTTAAGATGCTGAAATTGTTATAACTTGTTGTTTTGTCTTTTTCGTAGCATTTTGTGTGATTTTTTTTAGCCACATGTCAACATGTTTTAGGAGCATAATCATGTTATCTTTGAAATGGTGTAATTGGTTTTTCATGATATGCCATGTGATGACTTGAACAAGCTTGTAAACATGCCATGTCATTGTTGTTGTTTTTTTACACTTTGTGAAAAACTGCTAAGTCTGGAATATGTTATAACATGTTGCCATGTAAACTTGATGCCACAATCTTTTCCATGCATGTTTTGGAATAACCAGTGAGCATGTATGGATGTTCATGTATTTTTCTATCAATCCATGCCTTTGTTTGCATTTATGCCTTGCTGTAGCTTGTTGTTATCTAGCTCTCAAAATGTCAGCCTGTTAACAGAACATTCATTTTGGCAAAGCTCATGTTAATCAACCCTTGCATGGAATGAATTGTTTCTTTGGATGAATTGGAAATATATTATGTCTTCTTCATGATCATGTAATTATCATGATTGTTATAATTGTTTTGATTGCTGTTATGTGCCTCCAAAACCTGTTAACTTATTGAATCTTGCCATGCTAGTTTAATTGTGTTCTACTAAGTTTTTGGGTGTGCTCTGAGTGAATTTATGTTGAGAATCATGTCTACGTCACATCCATGCCTTTTGTCATCATGTTTGGGTGCTGTAGCATATTTAAACCTTGCTCCAAAGATGCCATGTCGTTGTTAACTTCAATTTTGCATTGCATCTTGTTTTGCTTGCCATTTGCAGACCGTGCATCCAATTCCAATGATCTTTATATTGATTTCGACCGAAATCTTCCAATCTATCCAGTGGCATGCTTGGTTTGCCATGATCTTGCCCACATCCATCATGTCTTCACATGTCCTTCCCGGCTTCATCTCCTTTCATACTAGTAGCTCCGTAGCATCATACTTGCATCTCTCTTGCATATCATGTGTTCTTTTCTTGTCAAGTGTGTTTATTTGGACGTTTTTTTATGTTTGGTAGCACTAGGAGACGAGTTCGAGTCCGAGGTTCAGACAGCCGCTGAGTACGATTACGAAGAGCAAGGTCCCGATTACACCGAAGACTTACCAGGCAAGATGACCATTCCTTGATATCACCTCAATTGTTGCTATGCTAGATGCCTCGCTCTATTGCTTTGTCGCAATACCTATCCTTTTGCATGTCAGCCCCCACCTTGCCATGAAACCTCTAACTACCTACCTAGCAAACCGTTGTTTGGCTAAGTTAAGCTTTTTCTCAAGCCCTCTCTTATAGCGTTGCTAGTTGCAGGTGAAGATGAAGTTTGCTCCATGTGGATTGGGTTTTTGGGAATAACACAATATCTATTATTTACATTAATGCACCTATATACATGGCAATGGGTGGATGACTTGGCCTTTTGCTCTGTGTTTTGTTCCACTCATGCTGCCTTAAGAACCGATAAACCGGTGTTATGTTCCTTGATTTTGTGTTCCTAACGCGGTTGGGTATATGGGGACCCCTTGATAGTTTGCTTTGAATAGAACTCCTCCAGCAAGGCCCAACTTTGGTTTTACCATTTTCCTAATAACTAAAACTTGCATAGGGACCGGCTAGCACCCGAGGACTTAATTAACAACCCGGGTCAGTGCTCCTCCTGAGTGTTGGTCCACACTTGTCAACCGCCGGTGGCCACCAGGGGCAACTTTGGTTTGGCTTACCGGAAGTTTGGACAATCCGATCATGGCCTGAGACGAGATACGCACGGCTCCTATCAGGGTGTCAGCACGTCGGGAGGTCTTGTTGGACTTGTTTTACCATTGTCGAAATATCTTGTACACCGGCATTCCGAGTTTGATCGGGTAGTCCCTAAGATAAGGGGTTTTTACCTCTATTGATCGCGAGAACTTGTGATGGGCTAAGTTGGGACACCCCTGTAGCTTTATGATCTTTCGAAAGCCGTGCCCACGGTTATGTGGCGGATTGGAGTTTGTTAATATCCGGTTGTAGACAACTTGACACAAAAACTCAAACTTAATACACTAGTGTGTGAGTATTCGTGATGGTATATTTTCGAGGGAGTTCGGGAAGAGAACACGGCTGGGTATAGGTAGGATCATCTAGTGATCATGACTTAGTTCACGACCGTTAGCTTTCACTTCTCTTCTCGCTCTGATGATACAAAAACTAGCCACCTCATCTACGCTTAGCGCTTGCAGCAGCCCACTTATACCCTTTCTCCTTACCCAAAGGCTTTGACAGTTTTGATACCCAGGAATGGGATTGCTGAGTCCTCGTGACTCATAGTTTACTACAAACACAGATGCAGGTGCAACTGAGTACGATTCAGGTGATGGCCAGGAACTCAAATGGGAGTTCAATGAGGAACATGGGCGTATGTACGTGATGTATCCCGACGATCAGTAATGGTTCCTACTAGGGCTGATCAGGCAAAGTGGGTGGTTAGCTTCTTTTCATTTGGATTTGTCTGTTGTCGGACCATGATTGTACTTGGATGAATGTATGACTTATGTATGCATTGTGTGAAGTGGTGATTGTAAGCCAACTATGTATTTTTTTCCTTTGTTCTTGTACATGGGAATGTGTGAAGATGACCATCTTACGATCATACCAAAATGCAATTATGCCTCTAAGTCGTGCCTCGACACATAGGAGATATAGTCGCATCTTGGGCATTACAAGTTGTTCCCGTCACCACAGAAGAATATGATTTTGATTTCATGTTTGCATCGTTGAAGGTGCTTCTTATGATGCAAATCCTTCTGAGCTGAGCAATCTAGGTCTAACTGATGACGTTACCAAGCTGGTTGCATAACACTTTGCCGCGCCGAAAGAAATAACCATGGAACTGAACCAAGTAGTTGAGGACAAGAAATTGCTTGAGAAGATTAGAAATGAAGCTCCCTCAGAGTCTGAAAGAAGAGATGGGAACAAGGGAATTCTTGAGATCACCAAAGCTCTCACTGTTATCAGGAATAACAAGCTATAATGGCACTCCAAGCTGAGAGTGGATGTGTCTAAACTCTATGATCGAAGAATGAAGAGATTAAGCGTTAAGCAGATCTTGCTCGACGTAGAGAAAAAGTAGAAAATCATAAGAAAGCTCAAGCCAGAGCTTAGTTGAGGGCCTCTAAGGATCGTCGTATCCAATCGATATCAACTAAGGTACCTGTTGACGCAAGTGTTCCACTGCAACAGATACCACCATCTCCCTCCACTCGAAGAAGAAACCAGGCAACCAGCTGAGCTAGAAGGCATGTCTTCGACAGTTAATCAAGAACATGCCATGGTAAATATTGCTCTGAATGAAAATGATGGAGAAGATGAAGTGCCTGAGCAAAATGTACCTAAAGAAAGAATTGACGAAGAGATTGAGATGGAAAAGGCAGATTCATTGCCTTTGAAGAAGGTACAAGCGAAACCCTCTGAATCCATCAAGGAGGGTGAGAAGGTTGAGGGGAGCAAGTTGCTACCCGAGGAAATGCCACCCCGGTCTCCTCATCTGGTGCCCCTAACCAAATGGAGGTCGACCCTGCTCTTGGTTCTTTGGCTTCACAGCCAAAACAGGAAGAGAGGAAATTGGAATAGCCCATGGCTCCAAAAGAGAAAGAACCTATGGTTATACCACCAGTGTTGCACCAGCAGAATGAAGGAGAACATGTTGTGTCTAAAGAGTCTGAAGAAGTTGTCATACCACCCCCAGTCGAAAACTCTCCGAAGGAAAAGGCCCTAGTGCCTGGGAATCAAGTTGTTGCCAAAGCAGTACCGGAAAAATAGTTACCGCTGAAGGACTTCCAGCAAAGATAATTGAAGGTCAGTCCAGCGCTGCCATGCAAATTGATTCAGTGCAAGTTGTTGTGCCCCCTGCTCTAGTAAAGCCAATTTATGAGAATGCGTCACTCTTTGAAGATGTTCATTCGATGGAAATTAGCGAGGAAGAAGGTCAGAAAAATCCTCAGGAATCATTTCCGCTATTTCTAGCGGAGTATGGCCCCAATGGTCCCCCATTCAATGAACAACGTCATTCTGTGAAGCTTACTTTCTTTGGGGTCAGCCCTTATGACGAAGAAAGGACCTCATTGTCTCCAAGGTTTTGGATCAAAGAACAAGCAGTATATTATGCTCGAATCTTATTTGGCAAGCTAAGGATTTTCAATCATAAGATATTAAACTTTGCCAAGCTCGAAGAAATGCCTTGCTTCCATTTAGCTATCGAGCATATAGAACATTCTCTTCTGAATCATACGTTTCAATCATGGCTGTAACAAGGAAATCATTCTCAAGTTCTATGCCACCATATACATGTCAGGAGTATTGGAAAACATCTCCACCTGGACGCTTGAATGGATGACTGGCAGAGAGAGAATCAAATGCTCAGCAGATCATTTTCCATCATTGATAAATATTCCACAATGTGAGTTTGCAAAGGATTGGGAATCAATGTTGCATTTATGTGATGTGTCCGAAGAACAACTCCACGTCATGATGGATCCCACCATGCTGGCGACGAATGCATTGATGTTGATCCAAGGAAGTTGGCTTACGATAACAAGGTTCTATTTCACATTCTGTGCAATACCATCACGCCAACATACATGCCAACATCCATCAAAGGCATTGTGGGAAATGTTCTTGTGGCTGTATCTCGAGGAATCAAGTTTGACATTCCTGATCTTTTTATTCAGAACCTGGCTTGTGCAACACATAGCCCTCAGTCATTGAATCCATATGCCCCATGGATAATGTTCATAATTGAGCAGTTGACAACTGTGAAATTCTTCTGGGCTTACACATCAATAGTTTTCATGCCTCCAGTTCATGACACTCTACGTATTACGAAGGATTATCGCAAAGGGAAGGAACCTGTTGATAATGCCACTGAGTCTAAAAATGCTCCAAAAGTGAAGGAAGCCAGAGTTGAAATCCCTCATGAGGAAAATCCATCTCTCTATGAGATTTGCATTCGCACACAGCTGACTTTGGAGAGGCACATGAAGATGTACATAAATGAAAAGATGGAATTGATGACTGAGTTGAATTTGATTCATAATCACACTCATCAAATTCTTCTGCATTAGAAGGAAGCAACAAAGCAATCATGGACCTTGTTGAGAAAACATTATTCTCGCAAGGATTTAGCTAAGAAAGGCATGTTCAAGGATTACGACTACTTGGAATTGTTTTTTGTTCCCCATGTTTGAAGACAAACTCTAGTGCTCCCACAACATTCTGACTCTATAGATCTGGTGTTTGTCAATCATGATGACGAAGTTGCGGATACGTCTGACACTCTTGTCTACAAGCCTGATGCTCACAGATCCAAGCCTGTCAATATTGACGTATAATGTGCTGCCTAGTATCTTCCATCATATCGTTCTTTTGGTGGCTAGAGCATGCACTTCTATATGGTATCAGAGCTAAGAGGTCTTGAGTTCAAGACCCAGCTGGTGCAATTAAATAGCACCCACTTCCGGTCCACGTTTAGGCCCGAGGGAGCCACATGTGAGGGGGAGTGTTGACGTATAATGCGCTTCCTAGTCTCTTCCATCAGATCAATCTTTTGGTTGCATTGGCTAGAGCATGCACTTCTATAGTCAAGACCAAACCTGCTACTCCTGCTTCTACCTCGACCATTCCACATTCTTCAGACACTCATTCGTCTAGTGGTTTTTAATTCTGATTCAGAAGACTCTCCCACGGAGTAATTCCTCGTTTGTCTTCCCCTTCCTTTTTGATACTTGTTGACAAAGAGGGGGAGAATTACATCGAGTGATAGTTTATCGGGGTTTGCAAGATGTTTTTATTCACCATTTGGTTTTCCCTCTAATAATTTGCTTCTTGAACTTATCGCATCGCTTGTGGTGTTGATAAACTCGGACGTCATGTAACGTTAATAACCCCCCGCCTGCAATATCATTTGCTTTCACATTCTTTGTCTGTAGGTAACATCAGATGTGTTTCTCCTGTGGATGATTATCATTAACATTTTCTTTCAGGGATGCATTCATCTTCATACATATCACCCGACTTCCATTACTTTTCGCATTTCATTCCTTTCTTTAAACTGTCCTTTAGTGTGATCTATTTTGCCAACAATCGTGCAAAATGGGAGAGATTGTTGGTGCAATATCTATCCACCGTATGTTTTGGAGATTGTTGACAGAAACATGTATGGACTGATTTGTTTGTGAGTGCATACAGAGAGAAAAATCCATACACAACCAAAAAGAATGTTGTCTCCGGTGCTGAGTTTGAGTAACTTCACCAAAGCATATCTGCGTAGTAGAGAAGAATGAGCTATATCTATTGAAGACATATAGTCAAGGAGATTAACATGAAGAAATCGACCCCTCAAAAGTTTACTGTTGAAGAGAAGCATTTAACTCGATACAGTCGTCCGAACAAATTGACTGCAGTGATGGAAGTCGAAAACAATGTGAAGATGAGTATTCATTTCGTTATTCTTCTTACATTCTTTTGAGTCATAGGAACTTCGTAATATTAAGAGGGGTATAGGTTCTCGATGCTTAGATCAACTATGATGCTTAGCCAAATCCTATGTAAGCTATGAGAGAAATCACTTTGTGTTCCGAGCAAATACTTGCCAGACTGAGGAGTTAGCACTTCTTGCCCCACAAGAAATGTTACCGTTGTGCTCAATTTTGACCGTTGTAATCGTGTCATTCGGCCATTGGCTGAACCTGATGTCTAATTTGGTCTTTTCCCATCTGGGAAGGCAGCGTCTATAAATAGCCACCCTGCTCCTACTTTGACCGTTGGCTGCTCCGCTCGAGATTTATGAGAAGATTGAATTGAGAAACCCCTCTCCCAGTGATTTGAGTTTAAGATCCACCGAGAGAAAAATCAAGAGCCCAAACTTAGACAAGTGGTTTAGCATCAAAGTAGTTCTGAGTGAGAGTTCTTGTACCTACTACTCTTCAGAGCTGCGCACTCTCTAGATGGATAGGTTCGGCTTCGAGTGTTGAAGAGTTGTTGTCTTCACCAAACCAGATCTTCAGCAACTAAGAGTATTGTGGTTTGCACTGATCGACCGAAGGTTTGGAGATCACCGACAAGGATCTACCACATGTAAAATCAGCCTGAGTCTGGTCAGCTCTATGTTGAAGGAGAGTAGGGTGAAGAGAGTTTATCTTTCATGTTAAGTCACAAGTCCTCCAACCAGACGTAGCCCTTTGGCAGAAGGGTGAACTGGCTTACAAAATCTCTCTGCCGCCATCGAGCACCACTGGTTCTACTCACCTCTCTATATTTTGTTCAATAATGAATACGGGTGCTCTGTGATAATACTTTGATTGATCTTCTACACTATTGCATTTCATTCGCTTCCCTATGTTTCAGTTTTACTATTCTCTTTCACAGTTTTCTATATTCCGTCCTCTCGCCTAGTTGTGTAGTCCCTATGAGTTGATGTATTTCTTTAATTGTTCATCATCTTAGTTATTGCTCTCTGTTCAGCTATAGTTCTTAATCGTGCTTGTTTACTTGTTAGCATATTGTTTTACTATCCTCATTGTTAAGCCCATCGTATACTATGCCCGGTCAATTGTAGCATCTTACCTTGAAGGATTTTTTCCTTAGTAGCCTTCTTATTTGTGTGTTCTTCTACCGTATACTTTCTCTGCTGCTTTGTTTGGTATCTTTTTAAAACTTTTGAATGAAATTTTGAATCACCCATTCACCCCCTCTGATCGATATACTCCCGGTCCTAACACCATGCATGTGTTTGTATAAGTTGTGCCTCCAATTTTCTTATCTTGAGAAATGAACTATGTGTATGCTGGTTTGCACATCATGTACGTGTGTGTCGTGCGTTGAGCCTTTCTGCATCTTGTTTGTATCTTAGTTGGATCTTGTGAGAGATTAATGGAACATCCCTTTTTGGGGGGTGATGTGCTTTGTGCACCTCACAATCCTATAAATGTGTGTACATGAGGAATATCAACTAGTATTGATACTATAAGATTATCTAGTCGCTATGTGGTACTTCTTCTCATGAGAAATTCAAATTCTAAATGGTCCATTAATTACCTCTTGTTAGCTTTTTATTTGCCTCTTGTTAAGTTTTACTTGGTATCACATTATGGGGGAGTAATGTGCTATGTGCATATTACAAGCCTAGAAAATGTGTACATTTGAGATATTGTCACCTAGAGTTGATATTGTAAATTATCTTGTTCCTAGGTGGCATGTTAGCTCTAGAAGTTGCAATTTGTTTTTGTGCTTGGTGTGAATATGATGTTGGATATCTTTGCAATCTACCACCAGGAATTATTTCCAAATACTTCTTGTCTCTTGAAATTTGGTAATCTTTTATGTGGTAGAAATTATTGTTCATCTTTACCTTGGCTTTCGTTTTTAGTTGCTCTTATCTCTTGCCAAGGATTGCATCAACTCCCATTGCCTTCCGTGCCACTTGTGTATCTTGTTGTTTTCTTGATCGTGTCTAGTGTTCTCTAGATATAGTGAAAGTGGTGATCCCACCTTGTGCATTTTGTATTCAAATGCAAATTCCCTATAATGTGCAACTCTTGGGGGAGCTATCCTATTTTATATAAAACACTCACCTTGTGATCCCTATCAAGGGTGTGTTGGTGTAAGGCAAGCCATTTCTTTTTGGTACTTTGTGCCGTCATGAAACTTTGTAGAGAGCTTGGTTTGTTTGGAACCATCCTCTCTTTTGGGAGTTTTATATCTTTCTTTTTTCATGTATCAATGGATATCTCATTCCTTGATGTATATTTTAATTCATATCTTCCAAGTGATGATTTCTCCATTTGGTATCCTATTTTCGCTTGGTATGTCTTTTCATTTGGTATCGGTCCTTAAAGTCTTGAGCATGCATATTTACTTCATGTATTTTCTTTGGCATGTTTTCTTTATTTGACCCAATATATAAGGGAAACTCCACCAATTTCAAATTGTATGAGATGTGCATGAAATCTATTTTCTTATGTATACTATATTCACATATTTATGTGGAGTTTGTCCTATGTATTGTTAGTTCTCTAACTCTTTGGTCCCAATGAGTTTGGGTACCATTTTGTTTGTGTCGTTGTTCTAGGAACAATTGGAGATGCATTGGATGCTCGGCTCACTCACAAGGAAGGTGTTGTCACCATGTGCTTAATGGAGCCAAGCTAGGATGACCGATGAACTACTATCTACAACATTCAATTGGCATCTACTGCATCCTTCCAATGCTATATCGGTAACAAGTATCTATTCAAGCATGCATTTCTTGAGTTCAACCTTGTGTAGGTTGCATGATGGCATGAATTTCTTGATTAGTTCTTGTGCTACTTGTTTCCTTTATCAAAGCATCCCAATAATGATCTCTTGTTGTGAGTTGTGATGTCTTTGATGTTTGTATGTGTGGAGTTAATTTATTATATACAATAAGACAATATTAGGCCTTGTGCTATGCTTTCATGCAAAGATCTTATTGGTATATTTATGACTTCCTTTTGGATATCTTGTTCCTTCGTGTTGTACCTATTTCGTGTGTATATCCTTCTTTGTGGATTGATACCATTCATCTACCTAGAACCTTATACACTTTAGAGAAATTACATCTCTAGATGATATCCTTTATTTCATGTCCACCTTGTCTTTCTTGTACTATTTC
The DNA here is from genome assembly GCA_902687465.1 of Secale cereale. Lineage (NCBI taxonomy): Eukaryota > Viridiplantae > Streptophyta > Magnoliopsida > Poales > Poaceae > Secale > Secale cereale. The sequence goes on from LR738709.1 coordinate 169,364,321, forward strand.
TTTGGTGGCTCCGTGAAAGATTTTTTCTTGAGTGTGGGTCTTACCTCGTTGCATCTTAATGCACTCTTGTATGGTGAATATTATTTTCCTCATGCTTGTCTTAACGAGGCTTTGCCTTTTCGATTGGTATCCCTTCTCTTTACAAAGCTATCAGTTTCTTTCTTCACCATGGGTTGTCATAAGCGTTCGTTATTTCATTTGCATATTAGTAAACTTATGAACCCATTTGCTTGTTGTGCGTGTGTGTGGGGGGGGGACATGCCATGCACCTTGTATCTCAACTATTCAAGACTATGTTGATGCCTAATGCCCATCCTTATATTCGTCTTCCCAAATGCTTTGCCATGTGTTTGTTGCAAGTGCGAGGCTTAATTTCCTAAATTCTCACTTGCACTTGTTGTTAGGTTCTATTAATTTTTTGGGGAGTGATGATCCTATTTTGTGCATGTTCTATCCAAATACAAAACTAAATATGACACAAATCGTCGGGAGCTTCTCTATGTTCCATAGAACAATCATATGCTCATATCATAATAGCCTTTATTCATGTGGCTCGTAGGATCATTAATTTAGTTGGCTCAATTGTATCTTTTGATTGCTTGATTGCTTGTTTCTCTCGTTGTTATGTATTCATGGCATATCATCCTTTAGCAATCTTTGCATAGTCAATAAAGTGTGTCTTCCTCCAAGTATTATCTTTGGATATGCATATTGCATTCCACTCTTTTTGAAAATACACAATTTACGAAGGAACACATTTTATATTGGCCGTATAAGCTTTTCGCCCATTTTGGCAATCGATGCCAATGGGGGAGAAGTTTCAGTGAGATTTGTGGAGAAGTTTAGAGAGTTATTTTTTCTTACTTTGGTTTTGTTCCTAAGAATTTGCATCTCATATGTGTGCATTGCTGGTTGTTGCATTGCATGGTGATACATAATTCCTTATATAAACAATCTTGAAAGTGATTTTCATCAATTGCCAAAATGGGGGAGATTGAAAGAACATGCGGTGCCCCATGTTTGGTTTTGGTAATTGATGACAATCTCTATGGACTAATGGTTGCCTTGATTTATATTTGAAGGATTTGTCCATAGGCTTTTCTTGAAGTCCATTTGTTGGTTTCAAGGAGAGTATGTGATGACCAAGGTGCTATTCAAGGAATTATCTAAAGATTGGTCATGTGAGTGGTTGATCAAGACTAAGTCAAAGAGTGAATCAAGTTGATCAACACACAAAGCATAGAAGATTTAGAGAGAGGGGTCAAGTGATTCCATGGTATGGTAAGCATTGTCCATTACGCTTTGTGTACTGACCCATGGTCTACGTGAGAGTTCTATGTGGGGTTAGGTATGTTTCCATGGGCTTGCGTCAAGAGGAAGATACCATACAACCCATGGAGAGGATGACATCAAGTGGTGATCGTCATCAAGTTTGTCGTGTGCAAGTTAAAGTTGAGCATCACAAAGAGATCATGCCTGAAGCTTGCCATCCATTTGGTGACGATGGACTTGTGAAGGTGTGCAGAAGAGTGGCTCACCCATAGTAGAGTATGGGGGAGCAATCAACTAGTCTTCATCGAGCCAACGCAATCAAGAAATGTGATCCATCTCGAAGAGGACAAGATCGTCATCATCTAGCTCAAGTGGATTATGCGCAAGGCAAATGTTTTCCCTTGATATGTTTTCTATTTTACTGGTCTCATGGTGGTAATTGGGAGACCGGGTTATCGGATCGATTCTCGTACTATCAAGGGGGATCTCAAGTGAGTAGCTTGATCGTATCGTTCACAGAGAGCTCAGGACATTGCATCCTTGCATCATCTTTCTTTGTTCTTGTTTGGGTTTTCTCCTTGTGATATTTGTAGCTTTTGTTCATACTCATGACAAGCTCGAGTTCATTGAAAACATAGTTTACATGCATCTTCTATGATGTTTTCGATGTTGGAGGTTATGACAGTTCTTCTTTGTTGGAGGTTTCACTCCTCTATATCTTAGGCATACCTCCCCTGTCACTTCATAATATAACTAGTCGATGTGTGGATGTTTCTCGTCGTCATCTTTCCAACAAGCTTGAGTTTGCTCAATTCGGAGTTCATTTGAAGAAGTTGTGGTAGTTTAGGCTTTATTGCATCCTCTGTTTTCTTTGTTGTGTTCCTGAAAGCCTCAAGCTGTAGTACTACTCTCTCAAGTGGTAGTTCCGCTTGTAAGCGGCACTGCCACGGCCCTGGGCCACGTGTAGTACCGTTGCTTCTAGGGATGTGATTTTTCATGTCGGGTTTCGCGGTAGTAGAGCGGTGGTACCTCTTATAAGCGGAAGTACCTCTCCGAGCAGTAGTACCTCTTATAAGCAGTACTACCTCTCCGAGTGATAGTACCTCTTATAAGCGGTACTACCTCTCCCCTGAGTGGTACTACCTATCTGCCAGAACTACAACTCGTATTTTCTGTCACGTTGGGCTGATTTGACTGTGCTAAGCGGTAGTACCCCTCTTCCGAGCGGTAGTACCGCTCGTGCATGACCTGAGTGCATAACAGTTGGATCTTAGGCTACCTATAAAGGGGGTCTTCTTCCCCAATGAACCTTATCCTTCGAGCTCATGTTTTTCCCCCATTGTTGACCTTCTTCGAGCTTGCTATCTCTTAGTCCCTCCAATGATTCTTACTAGTTCTTGAGGGAAAAGAGAGAGGAAATCTAGATCTAAGTTTCCACCAATAACTTTATACTCTATGTGAGGGGAACCCTTTGGATCTAGATCTTGGAGTTCTTCGTGTTTTCTTCTTCGTTCTTACTCTCATTTTCCTCCATAACATTAGTTGTTGTGGTGGAATTTGGGAGAGAAGGACTTGGGCACTCCGTGTGCCCTTGCCATTGCATTTGGTGCATCGGTTTGAGTTCTCCACGGTGATACATGGAAGTTAAAAGTTGAGAAGCTTATTACTCTTTGGTGCTTGGTACCCTAGAGCTTGTTCCTCTTGGGTGCTTGGGCGCCCTAGACGGTTGGTGGTGTTTGGAGCTCAATCATTGTGGTGTAAAGCTTCGGGAAAGCATCGAAGTTTCCAATTAGGTTGTGCAGATCACCGTGAGAAATTTTACGGGTTCCGGTGATCACCCCAAGGGTTGCCAAAGTGTACGGCTTCGGTGACCGCCCCCAAAGGTTGCCATGTGTATGGGTTCGGTGACCTCCCTCAAGGGCCTCTTAGTGGAATCATGATATATTGCATTGTGCAGGGGCGTAAGGAGATTAGAGTGCCCCTAGTGGCTTATTGGGGAGCATTGTGCACTACAAAAAAAGACACATCCGTGACATTTTGGGCCAAACGAATTTTTTTATGTCATACTTATGACACTTCTATGAAGATAATTGTGACAAAACCCCGTATCATCATAGATGTGGTGGGGTCCTACTTCTATGACAAAAAATCATGACAGAAAATGGGCTTTTTGTCCTGGGCGGGCTGGAGACACATCTGCATGCCATTCTTTGGGCCATCCATGACGGAAAAAACCGTGGTAGAAGCAAGGGAGAGGAAAATATCGGGGTGTTTCCGGTTACGGTGGGTGGTCGGGGCCGAGCGATGCGCGTTTCTCTCGTACACGCACGCGCGTGAGTCTAAGGCGTTGGGCCTTAACTGAATCTGTGCGATTGTACTGTAGGCTACGCGTTACTGAACTGGAGCGATCGATCGATGGCTGTTAACTAAACCCGATTGAGCGATTCCTTTGCTACTGCTGCTAACTAAAGCTGATCGATGCTGCCTCTCGATGAACAGTGAGCGTTGCTGGGGGGGTTTGGATGAACAGTTCCCAGTAGGGGTGGATGAACAGGACTCCGTGGTGTTGCCTCTGCATGAACTGGACCCCGATCGATCGAGCCGGTTGGGGCTGGATGAACAGGACCCCGTGGAGGGCAGGATGAAAAGGACCACCCCGTGGAGGGCAGGATGAACAGTAGACGGTGGAGGGCTGGATGAATAGTAGCCCGTGGAGGGGTGGTTGAACAGGAGCCCGTAGAGAGGGTTGGTTGAACAGTAGCCGGTGGAGTAGCGCACGGTGGAGGCTGGATGAACAGGAGCCCGTGGATGAATACTCGCAGGTGGAGGCTGGAGGAGGTCGACGGTGGATGAACAGTAGCCCGTGGAGGCTGGAGGGGGTCGATGGTGGAGATGAAAATATCCCGTGGAGTCCCGTTTTGCGGTACGCCACACCCCTCCCGATGAACAGGACCCCCGTTTCGACCATAACGCTCCAACACAAGTCTGTTTCCTCTATTTTGCGGTATGGCACACCCCTCCCGATCAACAGGACCCCCGTTTCGACTGTAGGTTGTCCGTTTCCTCCATTTTGCGGTACGCCAGACCCCTCCCGATGAACAGGGTTCTGTTTCGAACGTGGCCGGTCGAACACAAGTCCGTTTCCTCCGTTCTGCAGTACGCCAGGCCTTGTTTCCATCGGATGTTCCATCCAAGCCCTCCGGATGAACATGACGACGCATTCCGTTCCGACCCAGCTGGTTGGCTCCCCATGAACACGATGACGACGTTGTTTCTCTATTCCAACCCAGCCATGTAGACGAGCCCTGGCCGTACGTATGCACAAGTAGGCGTTCGAGACCCCGCCCGTATGTACATACGTGGCCGTATTTACTTTCTTGCACCCTGGTCATTGTACGTATGTGTACATGCTACGTGTGCGCCTCTGCTACGACACGTGCGTGCCTCTAGATCGACCAGTATGTACGGACACGTTCGTGACCAGAATGACAACGCTACGTATGCTTCGACCAGGTGGGTCCCGACTGTCAGGCACTTCCTTGCGTGCGAAGATGTAGCTGGTGGGTCCCAGCAGTCAGGGGGGTGAACCGTTTTTTTTGCCCGGACGCACTTCCTTGCGTGCAAATATGTTGCTGGTGGGTCCCAGTAGTCAGGGGGAAACGTATTTTTCATGAAATACGGTGGCTCGTTCGGTGGGTCCCCGCTGTAAGGTGGAGGAATAATTATTTCGCGCGTAATAAGGAGGCACTTCCTTGCTGCGGTCGTGGACCCAGCTGTCAGCCTCTCCACGTACAATACTCTTCCGATGCAAGTCGTTCCTTGACCACGTTGACCACGCCGCGCCGAGAGCACCAGGGCGGTGGACGACGGTGAGGCCTAGGAAGGGGCGACGCGGAGCCGGGGAAGACGCGGCAGTGGAAGCCCGCGCGGGGAGGAGTACGAGGGTTTACTGGTTCAACTGCAGTGTGAGGCTGCCGTTGCCGCGGGTCTTGGCCAGCGGTGGGAATAGTAGGGGCGGTGAGGCCTCCGCGGCAGCACAGCCGGCCACGGGAGGCAGGAGCATGAGGCACGACTGGCACTGCTTTGAGCGGCTGGAGCAAGAAGACCAGAGGTTGAAGAAGCACTACGGCCGTTGGATGGACATCGTACGGTTACTGGAGCTAGAATTGTTCATATTGACTAAGTTGACAAAGCGCACCTTCCCTGTCAACTTAGTAGGCCCGCAAGTCAGCCACCCACAAAGGTGGGTCCCAACTAGCAGGGGGAGTATTCATTTTTTTGTGCGTAATAAGGAGGCACTTCCGGTGGGTCCGAGCTGACAGCGGGGGGAACATTTTTTCGTGAAATATGGTGGCCCGTCCGATGGGTCCCAACAGTCAGGGGGGAAACGTTTTTTCGCCAAATACGGTGGCCCGTCCGGTGGGTCCCTGCTGTCAGGTGGAGGAATAATTATTTTCCGCGTAATAAGGAGGCACTTCCTTGCGGTTGTCGTGGACCAGCTGTCAGCCGCTCCACGTACAATACTCTTCCGATGGAAGTCGTTCCTTGACCATGTTGACCACGCCGTGCCGAGAGCACTAGGGTGGTGGACGACGGCGAGGCCTAGGAAGGGAACGACACGGAGGCAGGGAAGACTCGACAGTTGTTTCTCATGCGGAGGGGAGTACGAATGTACGAGGGTTTACGGGTTCGTCTGCCATCGCCAGAGAATAACAGCAGGTGTGGGTGAGTAGAGGGATGGCTAGGCCAGCGATGGGAGTACGGTGGGGCTGTGAGGCCTATGCGATAGCACAGCCGTCCGCGGGGAGGAGGGAGCAGGCAGTCCCGCCGGCACTTGTTTGAGCGGCTGGAGCAGGAACAACAGAGATTGAAGAAGCACGACGGCCATTGGATGGACATCCAACCGTCACTGCTTGTGCGTCAACCTTTTCTTTAGGAAAGCCTCAAATCTGTGGAAAACATCATACAGCCCATCTGCCATTATTTCTAATAATTTACAGCCCATTTGCTAATTCTTAAGGGTTTTTTTTGAGCCCATATTCTTTTTGTTAGCATTACAGCCCATATTGTGGCCACGGTTAAAAAATTATACGAAATTTTGCATATTTCGGTGCGGTCCGAACTGTTTTTAATCCCAAAATTTCGAGTCACATTCAAACTATTTTTAAAAATAAATGTATATCAATATAAAATCCAACAAATTGTACATGCATAAAAATCAATGCAATTTAAAATCTCAAAATGAAAAAAAGAAATTTGAAACTAATTGCCAGTTTGATGTGTTTTAAAAATGTACAACCCATTTCTCATTATTGATAGGCCATTTTCTCGGCCAGCCGAATGAAGCTCTCCTCGTCTTGAAAGATTTGTAGCACAACAGGCCTGGCAAAGCGACTTACTTGGCAAATCACAAAAAAACTGGGCTGTAGCCGTGGACCCAGCTGCGGCCGTGGACCCAGCTATCAGCCTCTCCACGTACAGTACTCTTCCGATGGAAGTTGGTCGTTGACCACGTTGACCATGCCATGCCGAGAGCACCAAGGCGGTGGACGACGGCGAGGCCTAGGAAGGAGACAACGCGGAGCCGGGGAAGACGCTGCAGTGGATGCCAACGCGGAGAGGAGTATGAGGGTTCACTGGTTCGGCTGCGGTGTGAGGTTGTCGTCGCCGCAGAATAACAGGGGGTGTGGGTGAATAGAGGGATGCCCTGGCCAGCGGTTGGAGTAGTAGGGGGCGGTGAGGCCTCCGCGGCATCATAGCCAGCCACGGGAGGCAGGGGCACGCAGCACGACCGGCGCTGGTTTGGGCGGCTGGAGCAAGAAGACCAGAGGTTGAAGAAGCACTACTTTTGTTGGATGAACATCGTATGGTAACTAGAGCTAGAATCGTTCATATTTACTAAGTTGACAAAGCCCTTCGTCCCCGTCAACTTGGTAGGCCCACAAGTCAGCCTCCCATGATTTTTGGTTCCAGCTGGCAGGGGGAGTATTCATTTTTTTGTGCATAATAAGGAGGCACTTCCTTGCGTGCGAAGATAGCTGGTGGGCCTGACATGTCAGCGGGGGGGGGGGCAGTTTTTTTCGCGAAATACAGAGGCCCTTCTGGTGGGTCCGAGATGTCAGGTGGAGGAATCAAAGACTTGAGAAGGCGTACAGAACAATCTAGTGTACCAGTAAAGAGACATTGCGGAGTTTTAGAAAAAAGAGAGACGTGCTCCTGCAGCTGGTTCGGATCCAAACCTAGACTATGGCTATATACGGTGCTATGCTACTCTCCAAGTAATGAAAGTGACATATCCAACGTTCGCTTCTCCTCTTCTCTACTTACTCTGCCTAGCATCAGAAGCTCTAGCTGTAGCAACCATGTCCGCTGGCTACTCATTCACGTGCTCTTTAGCAGGCAACAACCAAATATGCACCAAGTCGCCACCCGTACCATCGCCTGTGGGTCTCATCACACCCCCGCTGGCACGTGCACCGCAGCCGGTTGCTCACGGCAACCCGCTGCCGTTGGTATGGTGCAACTGCGGCAAATCACGCAGATTCATCCATCGCGTCTCAACCACAATCCTCAACCCTGGCCGAGTCTTCTACAAATGCCCGAATCATGGGGTAATAATATGTTTAAGTGTTGTTATGCTGCTTTCAGTTGCTGATTTTTTTGATAGTTTGGCTGATGATCTTCCAATTTGATTCGTGCAGAAAAGGGAAGATTCGTGTTATTTGTATTTCTGGGAAGTTGCTGATGTGGGGGAGTGCAACTACGCTGATTATTTGGTTAGCCGAGGAATCCCAATACCAGCAGGTTGGGGTGTTGGACAAGTAACTGAAGGAACAACAGAAGAGGAAGATGCAGAGTAGAAGGTTAAAGATGCAGTTCCTCTGATCATGGCCAAGCAACAGCTGCTGAACGGCCTTGACACCAATGAGGAGATGAAAGAGCTTGTGAAGATAATGGGCAAAATCGATGTGCTCTGTAGGATGATTGTATCTTTATTTGCAGTGTATGTAGCACTCGTGATATATTTGCTACCTCTTGAGCTTGCGTTGTATTCCCTCGAAGAGGAAAGGGAGATGCAGCACAGTAGCGTAAGTATTTCCCTCAGTTTTTGAGAACCAAGGTATCAATCCAGTAGGAGACCACGCACGAGTCCCTCGCACCTGCACAAACAAATAAGAACTTCGCAGCCAACGCGATAAGGGGTTGTCAATCCCTTTACGGTCACTTACGAGAGTGAGATCTGATAGAGATGATAGTTTATATTTTTGGTATTTCTGGTTTAATAAAACAGCAAATAAAAGCGGTAAAAGTAAAGTAGATGTAAATTGATATGTTGAGAATAGACCCCGGGGCCATAGTTTTCTCTAGTGGCTTCTCTCATGATAGCGATATTCTACGGTGGGTAAACAAATTACTGTCGAGCAATTGATAGAAAAGAGAATAATTATGAGACTATCTAGGCATGATCATTGTATATAGGCATCACGTCCGAGACAAGTAGACCGACTCCTGCCTGCATCTACTACTATTACTCCACACATCGACAGCTATCCAGCATGCATCTAGTTTATTGAGTTCATACGAATAGAGTAACGGCTTAACCAAGATGACATGATGTAGAGGGATAAACTCAAGCAATATGATGTAAACCCCATCTTTTTATCCTCGATGGGAACAATACAATACATGCCTTGCTGCCCCTACTGACACTGGGAAAGGACACCGCAAGATTGAACCCAAAGCCATGCACTTCTCCCATTGCAAGAACTATAGATCTAGTAGGCCAAACCAAATGGATAATTCGATGAGACTTGCAAGGATATTATGAGCACACATAAAAAGTTTAGAGAAGAACCAAATATCATTCATAGATAACCATGATCATAAACTCACAATTCATCGGATCTCGACAAACACACCGCAAAAAGAGATTACATCGAATAGATCTCCTCGAAGACCGAGGAGAACTTTGTATTGAGATCCAGAGAAAGAGAAGAAGCCATCTAGATACTAGCTATGGACCCGAAGGTCTGTGGTAAACTACTCACAACTCATTGTGCGGGCGATGATGATGATGATGAAGGCCTCCGTGATGGATCCCCCTCCCGGAACAGGCTCCAAGATGGGATCTCCACGGGAACAAAACCTATGGGGGTGGAATTAGGGTTTTCTCTCTGCGTATGGAGTTTCTGGGGTCCGTGGGTATATATAGGAAGAAGGAGGGCACCGGGGGCCACACGGGCCAGCCTCAAGGCAGGGGGCGCGCCTTGGGAAGGGAGGGGGCGCCCCCACCCTCGAGGGAAACCCTTCTGTCCCCTGACTTGACCCTGAAGTTTCCCGTGCATGATTTTCTCCAAAAATATCTCTCGTGAAGGTTTCATTCCGTTTGGACTCCATTTGATATTCTTTTTCTGCAAAACCCTGAAATAGGCAAAAAAATAGCAATCTGGACTAGGCCTTTGGGTTAGTAGGTTAGTCCCAAAAATGATATAAAAGTGAATGATAAAGCCCATTAAACATCCAAGTCTTCATAAATAATAGCATGGAACAATAAAAAATTATAGATACGTTGGAGACGTATCAGTATTCAGTGGCTATGACATGAGCACTTTGCTGAAACTAGTAATGAATGAAACCTATGTAGCAGACTGGGTGTAGTGTTGTGAACATCTAATGATTTCTATTAACGGAAATCAGGGGGTATCCCCTTTTGCTCATAACTAAATAAATAGCAGAGGCCCTTTTGGTAATAAATAAATAAATTAGCAGAGGACCTGTCGAGTCAGCTTTGTTCTCATTCGAAGACGTCGAGCAAATTGCAGTCCAACATCAAACTATGTCATCAAATTCAAGTAACACAGCCAAATATGAGTACAACTAAACAACAATGTCATCATGTTTCAGTCGTCATACAATCACCAAACACAAATCAGCGTACATAAGAAGTGATGTTCTCACATGAAAAGACTAAACAACATGTTCATCATGTTTCATTTGTCATAGCAAACACAATTTCACATGGTAGATAAAAAAACGTCTTCTGATAGGCAAATCTGACAAAAGCAATGTAATCATCATCCGCAACAACAGCGTCAACATCTTCGACATGTGTATCAATCTGAATCGTAATTCCCCACGATGTCATCTTCTTCTTCGTCCTCGAACGTTGGCTTCTTCTTGATCAACTCTTGTATGTCCAGAGCACGACAGGCAATCTTTTCACCGGCGTCATTGAGATGATGGTTCTCAAAGATATTAGGAACATCTGTGTTATCTTGTACATCAGGAGCAGTGTAAGCATCATCTTGTTGTGCAACTTCATTAAACGAATTCCTCTGCTCAAACCTTTGTAATACTCTCGAGTCATCGCTACGTGCAAATGTGTCTTCCGAGAAAAATATCTGTGTTGCTTGATTTGCCAAAATAAAAGGCTCGTTGGTCTGGTACGCTGCCTTGACATTGATGGATTTGAAATAATCCTCAGCTCTCGGTTTTGCGATCCTAGAAAATAGGTTATACCAACGACAGCATAACAGAACCACACACCGATGATCCTCAAAACTGGAGATATACTGCAACTGAACAATGTCTGTTATGTTAGCATACATTTCAGTTATCTATTTGTCATATGTATCCGTGCTCATGATGGCACAGTTTTGTGTCTTCCTGCCTTCGTCTCGTGCAAGGGTGTTGTAGCGCACATCTCCAACAACGCAAGATTCATAATGTCTTACCCGAGTATCAGGACCCATTGCTAGTGATTAAAGGGCATCATCAACTGCCAGCCCATCCTCCCACATCTTCTTAACCTATGGTTAGAAAATAGACAAGCTGATCATCTTATGTACTCAATATATTAAAAAAACTGACAGTGCAATTCAAAAGCTTACATGGCTCTTGAACCATTTCGCAAATCATGCCATAACCAGTTTGTCAATGTTTCTTGGATTTTGCGGCAGTAACTCATTTTTGTAGATGCTGCACAACATAGTGATCGTGTAAAACATTTAAATATATAAGAATGTGCTGCAATTTTAGTAGATTATGATGTATAAGCTGCAGTACTTAGCACTTACTTGATATAAGGTAGTATCTCAGGACAGTTATTCAACACATACCAAACCATTTTGTCCAAATCTTTAGGTTTGTCCTCTTGTCGAATCTTCCCTATAACTCGAACAGAATAATCGAAAACTTTGAGCCCGGGATTGTCTTCATCCACCTCTTTGCTAAGTTGATCAGCTGTTTCAATGTATTTTCAGCAGAATGTCAACGCTTCTGTACCAATGTAGGCCTCTGCAATGGAACCCTCGGGTCTAGCTCTGTTCCTAACATAGCCCTTGAAAGTGCCTAGCCGCCTTTCAATAGGGTACATCCAGCCATACTGTACTGGACCTCTAAGTAGTGCATCATCAGGTAGATGAACAGCCAAATGCACCATCACATCAAAGAAGGTTGGAGGATATATCTTCTCAAGGTCGCATAGGATAGTTGGTATCTTGTCTCTAAGTCGCTCCAAAGCATCTATCCTGATATTTCTACTGCAGAGTTCCCTGAAGAATTGTCCCAACACTGCAACTGCTCTATATAAGTCAGGGCGGCCCAATCCTCTAAGGATAACAGGTAAACCCCTTTGAAGTAGGATGTGGTAGTAATGAGTTTTCAACCCTTGTACCTTGTTTCCATCTGCACTGACTCTCCTTTCAGGGTTGGAAGCAAATCCATGTGGGAATCTCACACGTGACATGACCTCGCATAATTCTTTTCTTTTTACCTTGTCCACGACGTACACAGCTGGTGCCATATCCCGTGGTTTACCTTCATCTTGCACCTGCAAATCCTGTCTGTTACCCAGGTGTGTCAAATGAATCCTAGATTTTAAGGTATCTTTCGTCTTGCCTTCAATATTAAGAAGTGTGCCGATAATGCTGTCACATATATTTTTCTCGATGTGCATCACCTCAAGATTATGCCACAGATCCAAATCTTTCCAATACTCCAAGTCCCACAAAGTGGACCTGCGGGTAAACAATAATCTCTCTTCTGTCCTGCCACGATTCCTTTTCCCGCTACCATTATCAGGATGGTTTCCTGGTGTAATATGCCTGACCTTCTCTAATTCCACTTGCAACTCATCGGCGGTGAGCCTCTTTGGCGCATCACGATTTTCAAGCTTTGCATTGAACACATGTCTTCTGTATTTTCTAGGATGCGGTTTGTCCTTAGCAAGGAAAGGCGGTGTCCAATGTAACAGATCTTGCTAAGTATTGTGTATGACAGCGGATTCCTGTCACAGTGAACGCATGCATTGTAACCATGTGTCATTCGCCCTAACATAGTGCCCAAATCCGGATAATCATGGATGCACCAAATTATTACAGCACGCAAATAGAAATCAGCTGGTGGGCTGCCATATAGGTCTCGAGTGAGAACACCCCTCCATAGCTGTTGAAGTTCCTCCAAAAGAGGCTGCATGAACAAATCAAAATCCTTTCCAGGACTTTTTGGACCTAGGATGAGCAAGGCCATCATGTAGTTTCATTCTTGGGTGCAGACATTTGGAGGCATATTGTAAGGGATAACAAGCACTGGACACATGATATATGTGGCGCTCCGGTGACTTCTGTTCCCAAGCCTGCTTTGCGGTGGGCCAATTCCCGAATTCTCTGGAGCCAAGCTACGAGGAGGAGGAAGCCGGTCCAATGTTCATGGTGCAGGTCGCGGCGCAGAAGGCCCCCGATCGGTATGAGACGATGGACGTCGACTTTGCGTCGGCACCCGAGTCCCCCATGGTGCAGGCGGACTAGTGGTTCAACCTAGCGATACTAAAGGAGGACCGGGAGGCAGAGGCTGAACTCGACACGGAGCGCACGCATGCCGCTGCCATCGAGGCTCTCCTGCAGGCGGAACCGGATGTCGTGGATGTGAACCGGGCAGCGGAGGCTCAACGTGAGGCGGAGCGCGCGGATGCCACTGCCATCGCGGGCCTCCTGCAGGCGGAACCGGACGTCCAGGACTTGAACCGGGCGGTAGAGGCTCAACTCGAAGCAGAGCGCGCGGATGCCGCTCTCATCGAGGCCGTCTTGCAAGCATAACCGGACTTTCTGGACTTGAACCGGGCGGCAGAGGCTCGACTCGACGCGGAGCACGCGGATGCCGCTGCCATCGAGGCCCTCCTGCAGGCGGAACCGGACGTCCTCGACTTGAACCGAGCGGTGCTCTCGTCCGTGCAGAGAGCCCGCACGCTCCGCGTGAACGAGTAGCTGGAAGCCGAGGACAACCACGGTTCGGAGACACACGTCGGCAGCTACGGCTAGTTCGCGCCGGTAGCCAAAGACGACGAGGCCGTCTCGTTCTGCGAGCAGTGATAGTTTTTCTTTATATTGTTGTTTTCATGGATCTTTTGCTGTGTAAAAACATATATTGTTATGCAAGTCGTCTGACTTGGGTCAGTCTACCATTTCAGGCGGTTGGATGAATATCCTACGTCTCCTAACCCTTCTTCCTCACCTCTTCTTCTTCCCCAACAGACCACCGCACGGGTCGCACGGATACTCCCCAACATGCGGTTGGATAAACATACTCTATGAACGAAAATTATGTGTCAGCGGTAGGATGGCTGAGTTTGATTTGTTCACATGCAACAGCACGTGTCAGTGAGAGTGCGTTACCTTGGTTTGGTCTGCGGTGTGCAGGAGCGACTGTGCATGTGAGGGTGCGGTGCGACCGGGGCGTGCAGGAGCGACCGCGTGAGGGTGCGGTGCGACCGCGACTGCCATGTGCAAGTGTACCTCCTTTTCATTTTGAAAACTTTAGCCAAGCTTCGAAAAAATGTGTGGCGAAGTATGGCAATGCAAGGCCTAGACCCAAACAGGATAAGTACGTAGTACTACGTACTAGGAGTACTAGTGTTAAAAAAGAAAGGCGGGGTTTTCCTTCGCGGGATTAATCGATACAAATCCTTGTTTCACGTGTCAATTAATGCGTATTTTTTTCTCCAAAGCCCAAAGAGCTAACCATCTCACTCCTCATCGCTTGATTAATGCAGCGCCATGCAAACCAACCTTCTCACTTCCGCATGTATGCATGGGATATTAATGTCCTTGGTTGCTAGTACGAGGCAAACCCCATCAATTTTGCCTCAATTAGTGTTAGTGGCCTTTTGCAAATTGTAATTTTGATATATTGGCCTTGTGTACAAAAAAATGGAGGTAGTAACTATATTTGACTTCCTTCCCCATTGCGGTGACATCGACGATATCTCGAAGGTTGTGGTTTGGCGAAGTGCGTTCGACGGAGAACACCATTGAGGGAGACCACGGTAAGTCGTTCGCAAGTGCCGCCTGCAAGCCGAGACAACCACCTTATTTGCACCCAGGAAGTCCGTTGAACCAAAGGACTCGTAAATGTACTAGTACTACTCGTACACAATAGCGTTGTCCGTCCAGCTTAGTGCGGTGAGATGGTTTCTTGAAGAAGACGATGGAGAAGCGGAGTCAGCGAAGAGTGAAATGATGGTTTCTTCGTCCGTGCTTTGAGATTTGATGCCTCACTACTTTGTGATTCGTGATAGAAGGGATAGGGGAGTAGACTCTGTCCTCTATACTGTACATCGTCCAAGCATGGGAGAAAGAGGAGAGACGTTGCATTTTTCTATTCCTTCAATCAATTAATCAGGTAGCTTCGGTTCCATCCTTTTGGCTTGGGCAACACCGTCCACAATGGTTCCCACGATGCCAAAAGCTATTTTCACATTTGGCTACACATTGTGGATGCCCTTAACTGTACCACTTGGTTTTGCTCCTGTGTGCTATCTATACAAATTTCAATTATATTGATCTAAAAAATTATAGAATCAATATTAGTAAAAAGGAGGTGATTTTGCTACGCGGATGGCGGGGGAGGTTTCTTATTTTTAGAGGACGTTTTCCTGGCGGTTTGCTAACATGCGGTCCCATGTGTCAGTGCTTCACCAAGCCGATCCGCTTCCCACATGAGGCAGAACAACGACAGAAGAAACACGTGGTTAACTTGAAGCACATGAGGGAGAAGCAGATTCAGCAACGAGTGAAATGATGGCTACTTCATCCCTCCAACTTCTTTTTTTAGCATTATTACTTTGTCCCTCCAACTTAACTGCGGGAAAGGTGCAGCTTTGTGATTTGATGCCTCATTGCTCATTAGTACACCGGCGCCATGACTGGGTGCTTCACCCCGACTGCTCTGCACTGTATTCTGGTATGGCACGTGGACCCGGTAGGTTGATGCCCACATGTCGGCGAAAGGAACTAGAAGATTTATGAAAGCGAGAGCTCCACTCTTATGACGGAGGAGTACACGACACTACGGCCAAGTGAACTGTCACTTGTACTGTATATAGTACTATAGTTTTGTTGTTTCGCACGATCCATCGATACAAACCCGATTAAACAGGAAAGGGCGGGATTTTTTCCCCGTGGTATATGATACTTCCCATACATTTGAATGGCAATTTTAATATATGCAAATTGACTAATAAAGTAACAATATGATATCTAGTAAAACTAAAAACACATATGATTTATTGTGTTAGAGTGTAGTAGTAGTGATGTATTGCATAGTTGTTAGATGTAACATGCGAGAACGTGTAGAGATGCAGTTTTGGAGGGCCTACAGAGAGAAAAGCGTAATACGTTCACCGAACTTCAGAATAAGCTGATTACGGTCACTATATATGTTTTGCGGTGATTATACGATCACTTTCTCACGGTTCAGCATCGGATTGCACTCTGTTGACCGGCCAAACAGTCTGTGTGGCACCATGTTGACTAGTTAAATTGACAACGTTCCTAGTGGGTCCCACCCGTCAGTTCGCATAGGGAAAAGGTCAGATAAACACAAATTTACGTAGGCGCGACAAGACTCCACCCCGTGCGCGGGAATCACCTAGTTGTGTATGTGTCTGTCACGGCCTGATGTGTGCGCATGCATGTGTAGGTTGAGCACTTGAGCGTGAGAGTGTGTGTTGGTCGTGTGGTGTACTGGTGTGTGCATGCATGGGTGCATGTGTGCATGTGAGTGTTGCGTGCGTGCGTGGCTGCGTGTGTACGTGTGAGTGTTGCGTGCGTGCGTGGGTGCATGTGTTCGTGTTAGTGTTGCTTGCATGAAGTTCGTGTGCATGCGTGCGTGTGTGTATAATCACCACACCAGCTCATGTGTGTTAAAACAGACGGCCCAGCATACCAATACAAGGCCACCTTGTCCGCTGTGCTCGCGGTCATGACTTCGAACCACCGCCCAATCACTACAAGAAATATGTCAACTTGTGACCACCACTATTGGTCACTGAATGGTCACAAATTTCCATTTGTGACCTTTTTGTGACCAAAAACATCAGGTCAAAAGCTGGCCGTCATAAACTGACTATAGCGACCTTTCTTCTAGAATGGTCGCAAACGTTTACGACCAAAAAAAAGGTCGTAGATTTAACAACCAACTGTTTTGGTCACTAGCAATCCGACCACACCACGTCAGATCCACCGTGGCAAGCTGACGTGGCAGACTTACGACCAAATGAAAAGGTCGTAAAATGGAATCAGCCCGGTCCATTTCAGCCGTCTTGATGGGCCAAGCCCAATAATTCAGCCCATTTAATTTTAATTTTTTTCTCTTTATTTTGCTTATCTGCATGGGCCTGGCCCAATAATTTGGCCTTTTAATTTCTGGGAATGGAGCCTTTTTCTGATGAATTTTTTTATTCCACTATTGTTTTGGGCGACAGCCTTTTTAGTCTAGTTCGAATTTGGGCCTTGGCCTTTTTATTTTCTGTTATGCAGCCTTTTTATAATTTTTTCTTACAGTCATTTCTTTTTTTAGGCCCAAGCCTTTTTGGTCTAATTCTTGTTTGGGCCTTGGCCTTTTTAGAGCCCAGGTTCTCATTTTGCATAACTATAGACAGAAAGGCCCAGGTGCACAAGTGATCCACAAGCTCAGTTGCACTAGTGATCAACATAACTTCACAGAAAATAAACAAAATGATCCACAAGTGATCCAGGTTCACAAGATCACATAACTTCACAGAAAGGCCCAGGTTCACAAGTGATCACATCACTTCACAGAAAGATGCAACAAAATGCAAAATGCAACAAAATGCAACAGCTCTCAGCTCAGATCCCAGGTTCAAAGGTTCAAAATGCCCTTGAGACTACCTTAGCTCTCAACAAAATGCAACAGCTCTCAACAAAATGCAACAGCTCTCAGCTCAGCTCCCAGCTCAAAGACAAAGAGGTTCACAACACAGCCATCAAACTACCTTAGCTCTAAAGAGAGCCATCAAGTGGGCTAACTGCTCTTCCTGCTCTTGAGACTTCTTGCGCAGCAGCTCAAGTTCCTTGTCGCGTGCAGCTTCAGATTCTTCCGCCTTCATCTTCATTGCCGCCAATTCTTCTTGCATCACTTCAGCTTGAAGCTCAGACCTCTCGAGCTTCTGCTCAAGCTCACGAACATGAGCAGCAACTTTAGTTGTTGCTTTGCCGGAGTAGTTCCTAGATGACTGGAGCCCAACATTCCTGAGGAATGTGCTTTGCTTGACTTCGGTCTTGAGGACTTGTTCGACAATGTCAACAGCAGACTTTGCCTCTTCACCTTCTGGTACCGGCGCGTCCTTCATTTTTTCCATCTCAAGCTAGCATATGGAGGAAAATGATAGGCATTAGTGGTAGATCTATTTCACATTTTGCAAACCAAACCAAGCAGGAGAAACCAAACCAGCACACAAATGGATTATTTGAAATAACCAAACCAGCACACAAAATCTATACAAGAAGATGATGACTAGTGACCTGGAGACAAGAAATTGGAACAATATGATCACTTCATTAAGCCTAGAATTGTGGTTCTATATAAGATGGCTTCCCGAGTGAGCCGATCATCAAACTAACATTCAGATCAAATTTCATCATATCATAAAAAATGCATCAAATAGCTACAGCAAGTTCTGATATATTTGTTGAACTGTCAAACAACATCAAAGCATCGATCATAGCGTGTGTTCTTGACTGGCTCCGAATCAAACACCATCAAATCATCAAAGCATCAAAGCTGGCTGTGAATCAAACACGGCAAAGCATGGAGTGACTTACTATAGCAGTCTTGACAGGCTCCGAAAACCTGTGCTTCTTGCTATTGTGGGTGGCCTTAAACAAGTCAATCGCAGACAACTCCTCACCCTTACGCTCTTCTTTCTGAAATGTTTTTCAACAAAAATCAAAATGTTATTTAGCAAGAATCAGAAATATTATTCAATGAGGATCAAACGGTAAGGTCTCTAGAGAAGAGTTCTCACAGTGGCAAAAATGTGTGTTGTGTAGTGCCTGGAACCAGTTCTGTGATTGTACACGACTTTTTCTTGATTCATCTTGTTCGACACACAGGTTTCCTACAAAAAAGCACACTGTCAACATGATCTAGCACTAGCATATCATGTGCAGAACATAAAGCATCAAACAAAGCTGAGACAAACCTTGTGTCTTGGGGTAGACCACATCTCCACCAGAGCTTGCCATTCACCATCTGTTAGATCAGGCACCGGAGACTTAATGCTGACTTTATTTGCGGCTACGGTATCAAAATACTTCTTCTTGATCTGATGGCGTCTGTTCTTTGAATATTTCTGCAGAATATCTTTGCACGAGGTCTTGATGGTCTCCGAGTCCGTGTTCATCTCAAAATTTGCCTACCAAGATAGCAAACAAGGTAGGAACAATATTATTGATCATGCATAGGTGTAACAGAAAATAGATAGCACGTTAACTATGAAACAAGTAGCTTGCAGCAACTTTCCCAATGTAGTTCTCCAATAGACTAGCATTTTTTTGTATAGCTTGAAGTGAGGAAGAACCGGAAGATGGCTTTTTGCAATGAGTCCACACTCAGAAGCAAGATTTGCTGCCTGCAGAGGCTTCTCTGGACGAATCATCCCTTCGGCAATTTGGATAGGCACCTTGCTACCAAGCGACTTGGTGATCCTCTCTAGCCCTCTGCCCTTTCTAAGTCTAGTCTTGGGATTCATTGCATCTGAAAATGAATCTGAACTCATAAATTAGAATAGAAATCGACAAATGCAGGAATCGACAAAAGCATACATGATCATTCCATTTGGAAAATGCACTAGTAAAAGATAGCATTGCAAAGGTCAACTTGCCTGATTGAAGCACAAGCTGTTGTTCTTCTTCATTGATGACAACGTTCCTGTCAATAGAAGGTGCAACAGGGTTGAGGTCTGTGTGGATAGTGCCTGCTTCATCAATGCAGATGGTTCCTGCTTCATGTAGGCAGACAGGGCCATTTCCATCCATGCTGAGAGTGGTTCCTTCATCCATGGGCGGCAACTCATCACCCGTTTGCACCGAGGTCTGAGAGTCCATGCGCAGCATACTTTCCTGATGGTCCGTCGTAGTCGCCATCATTGCTTTCTGCCTTGTGACTCTATCAAGGGCAGGTTCATCAGGTTCCAGGATCCTCTTTTTTTGTCCTGGAGCTGGGGCCATCACCCTTCCTCGAGGCATTGCAGCAGATGTTTCTAAGCTCTTGTTCTTCTTGCTGACTGTCTTCTTAACACCAGGCCTCTTCGTCCTAGATTCCTTCAGTGCCTCGTATGAACAGCACGGAAAAAAGCATTAGATCACAAGAGAAATATGTGAGCACAAGGAATAACATAGAATAACAGAACCCCAACCCTCCAAGCAAGACAGAGTTTGCACCTTAACAATCTTGTTGACTACAACATCATCCACTTCCTCCCCATCAATAACTTCATCCTCCTTAGGATTGTACTCTGGGTCATCATTGATAACTCCACTACCCTCTGAACCTCATCACTTCTACCTTCTTGTGCACCATTTGTTTTCCTAATCATCGACGCTATTGCACCGATGCCAAGGGACTGGAACATCCGATTGTTCCTCATGATATTTCTAGCCCTAACCTTCTCGTACTCGGTGAGAGGCTCTTCTTTGCATGATAAAGGAAACGTAACTATTAGCTGAATGTTTAGAATGCATAGACAGGCAGCCAAACATATCTTATGAAATTTTATTATCATTTAATCCTAGTTATTCAGGTAAGGAAGACTAACAGCACACAGGCACAATTAAGCCAGCTTATTCAGATTGCAGCAATACATTTCACTTAGCATATTAAGACACAGATTTGATGAAACCGACAGTATAACCACAAGGAGCAAGTTGCATACCAACGGTTGGCCTCATGCTTGACCTTGTCATCCTTGCCATGGATGATCTTGAGGTGGTGCTTGCAAAATAGAATAAACAACAATCATATACAACAGGGATAAAGTAAAATGATGCACTTGTATCAATAAAGGAAAGCATTTGGACCATCATGCACATACAGTGATGTACTGTTATTAATTAAGCAAACATGTAAGTGCACTAAACAAGCATGCATGTACAGTGGAAACATATGTACACTAAACAAGTAAGCAAGCAAAGTGCTACTAATAGAAACAAGCAAGCATTGAAGGAAATTGAAAAGAAGCAAGCAAACACTATTGATACAAACCCTAATTAATAAGAAAGCAAGTAGCTTCTTCTCCATGTGCTACTGATACAAGCAAGTACTGCTAATGGAAACCCTAATTAAGCATGTATGCTTGCAAGCAACATGTATGCTAGCAAGCAAGCAACATGAACTAGTGAATTAGTGTCATGTACACATGCTTAGACAGTCTGACAGCAAGCTAGACGAGTATATCATGAGGACCTTCAAAACAACTAGATGTTTCCACTAGTAAAGCATGAAAAAACAGTACTTGCAGAAGTACAAAAGCAGATGAAAAAAATACTCTCAACTGCTCAATAAAGTTCCCGGTCTTTGCAACAACAACAACAACAAAAAAGGGCGAGAGGGCCACACGGGACGGCCTCTATGCTGATAAAGAAATGCTCATCTGAATCATGTAATTACACTATAGCTTGGTGACTGAACACAGCACCTTCTACTTAGCACAAATTGCTTTTGTTTTTTAGTACAGAAAGAACGCCATACCCGCAAAAAAAGGACAGATCATGGGCAGCCATAGAACGATATTACTGCATCTTGGGCCAGCACAAGGCATCATTTTCGATGAAATCAAAGGGAAATAAACTACTGGTTTCATAGGGGTCAAGTAATTAAATCATACACAAGCAACATGAACCATGAACCAGAAGGAGGTCTTCCTCAAACCTCATCCACCTCCTCATACATCCCCATCCCCTAAAATCATGCACTTCCTCTCCATCAACATGAACCCTAAACCATGAGGGGGATCAAACACTACAAGTGCACAAGGACACGGATGCAACATAACCAACTGTGACCCAAGGCAAGCACCATGAGTGAATCTGGCGAGCACGTTCTGGATCAGTAGGGTTCCAGCAGGGAGGGAGGAGCCGACGCGCGAATCCTAACCCAATCCTAACCCTAGATCGACAAGAAAACGAATCCTAGCCCTAGATCGACATGAACAAGAACAAGAACCACCAGGAGCTCGTAGATCAACCGAATCCTAACCCTAGATTGACCGAATCCTAACCCTAGGTCGACCAGGAGGGGGATCTACCGAACCCTAGGGGGAGAGGGGAGAGGAGAGGGGTACCTGTCGCCGTCGTCGATCGTTGATGATGTGGATGATGTAGCCACCGTCGCCGATGGGTGGATTCATCGTCGGGGTGGATTCGTCGTTGATGTAGAACCGTCGTTGAGTGGAGGGAGTGGATTCGTCGTCGATAAGTGGATTCATCGTCGAAGGGAGAGGAGAAGGGTGGGCGGCGCACCGCAGTGCGGCGTGGCGGGGCGGCTCGTGGCGGTGCGGTGCGGCATGGCGGTGTGGCGTGGCGGTGCGGCGTGGCGTGGCGGAGCAGGGGAGGGAGTGGTCGTCGGCGGGGCGGCTCGGGGA